>JBAOKB010000088.1:0-65937 GCA_037044905.1 Hortaea werneckii | reverse complement strand
GGGACCAGGCAGGCGTTACGGTAGATACCATACTCTTTTTACCAACTTTGCTTATTGAGTTCTAACCTGAACCTTTTTCTGGGCTTATGCCTCCGTGTCTCATTCGTTACCCGCCATTCCTACGCTGGTCCCCATACTTTCCATCTCACGGTCTTGAAGGGTTTTGCTCCAGGGCTTCCATCACACTTCCTGGCGCTCCCACTCCGCTGCTGAGTACTCCACCCCACAGTATGCACAACGGACCCACAGCAACGATCGATCTAGGTTCAGTATCATTGTTGCCACGCAAACATCCTGAGAGTTCCCCGGGCAGTAGTAACGCTTTTCATAAGTCTGCGGGGGTGCTCCTTCTTCGTATTCCCTCACACGACGCTCGACTGCTTTCGTGTAGTCCCACGCAAAGTCTGGGTACGCGACCATGGTCTTTGACAGCTCGTCTGTACCCCTTGTGCTGAGGAGGCCGTTGCTGATGCCAAACTCCACGATGGCTGCGCGGATCACTTTGGTAGCTGGAATAGCTTCCCAGGCAATGCGTGCGGCCCCTGAGAGCTCGATGGTGGCTGGCCCGGATCTGATCTTGTCGTTGAACGCACGAATCGCCATGTTCTTGAGTGGCTTGATGTCGTACTTGTCCGCCATGACACACATCTGTACATGATATTCCGCTGCCTTTGCATGGTCCCAAGGCGGCCCGTCACTGGGAAGTGCTGTGTACTTCAACGTATAGAGATACTTGACCAACGCGTCGACGCATGCGCGGCCGTCTACGGAGAGATCCATTCGCTTTTCCTTTGCCTCCTATGCGATTGTGTGTCAGCTTCAGTCATTCGGGAAGTATGGAGGAACTTGACCTTGAAGACGCCGTTTGCTGCCTTTCCAAGCACTGGCGAGTGCAGCGAGAGCACGAGGCGGTGCACCTGGTACTCCTGTCCCTCACAGACGATTGTGAAGTCCGTCGTGTTGCTGTCGTTGGCAGCGCTAAAGGGGCCAACAAGTAAGTGCGTGGGTAATCTGACCACATGACTAGAAGAACATACCTTTCCAGTGCTGCAATGAGCGCGGCTGTCGCTGCGTTGTCTGCCATCCTGTACTACAAATGCTATTAGTAAATGAACGAGTGAGGCGAACGATGTGCAGTGCAGGTGTGTGGTCTTTTCATACGCGAGCAGCTTGGTACATGTGTTGAAGCTTGGAAGAAAAAGAGGAGAAATTGCCATCACTCTTGGGTTGTCCCAACGATACCAAAATGGCAGGTGCGCTGGACGCACTTGCCGTAAACATACCAGAACAGATCACGCCACCCCACAGGCACGCTTCAATATCACGTGCAAACCATCAAGCCATCTTCTTCCGCCGCAGCATCACCTCTTCATTCCGCCTCAGTTCTTCCCGACTAGTCTCTATCGCCGCCTCAAGACTCGCCTGGATCCTACCAGCGATCTCCTCTGCCGGCGTCTCCATACCCACCAGCCCAATAAACTTCCCTACCTTCCGCCTCTTGATCCGAATCCTCTCCTTATCACTCAGTCCCGCGTATGGATTCGCTCTGTCCGCCTTGCTACTCTGAGAAACCGTCTCAGGCTGGGAGGGCAACACAGGGTGCTGGAGATCCTCAACCGTCTTCATAAGATCCGTGATGAATTCCTTCTCCACCTGGGAAAGGCGACGGCTATGTCTCATTGCTGTCGTTGAAGGGGAGGCGACAGCAGCTGCTTCGGGGTGCTTGGCGAGGAAGTCTTTGTCCCAGTTCATCTGTGCGGGATAGTGATGCGTCCATGGACCTGGCGTGCTTTGGTGATAGTAATGTGCGATGCTGTCGAGCTGATCTTCGGTCAAGAGGTGGAATGCCATAAGCGTCTTTGGGAAATCTGGATGGGGTGGGCCTGAGGGGAGAGGTACCAGAGGTGCGAGTTTGAGCTGTAGAGTCGATATCTTCTTCAGCAATGCGCTGTTGCGGCGGGTCGTTGGTGCCATGCTTCTAATTTAGCTACTGTTCTTTGCAGCCTGTTCGATTAGGGAAGGGGAGCTCGTGTTGCGGCCGGCGCGTACGTATGTCAGTTGTGAGCAAGTTGGTGTCAGGACGATTTGAGGTTGAACGATCCTTGAATGCCGCTGCTACTATTATGAGATTTCTTTGTTTCGTAGAACGGGTAAAGGTACGAATGAGATGTCTTGGTCCTGGACAAAGACGGCAGCCATCGTATGTCCGGAGCATTCTTTGTCTACCATTGCCAGGCATCACTTGGTTTGCTTTGCACTCGTGCGTTCGAAAAGGGAAATATCAGTCATCACAACTCTAGTGGCCGATGAACTAGATGGTCATGAGGTCCCTCGCAATGGAAGCAGCACAATCACGCCGCCTTCCAAGGGGAGCTGAGACCAGCCACATGAAAGGTCTTCCTGACTGCTTGGAAGTTCGATGGGAGATTGACTCCGTGTGCGCTTACTTTCAGAAGAGTGAGAGCCTTGGTTAGCACACATACATACCTACCAGGTAGGTACCATGATCATCCCCAAACCGCCGCAGCAAGGCCACACAGCGGCGCCTACGCATCTTTCTTCATTTCTAATCACTCTTCTCCAGTGCCCAGCAGCATGTGCTGAACAGTCTGATGAAAAGGAGGTTCGCGTCAGCTGGAGGCAGTGCAATACCAGCGACACGGTGCCCAGAGACATGAGCAAGCTCAGCGGCCTCCGGACGGGTTGCAAAAATAAGAATAATCTTGAATGTGTCCGTAGACACGTTTCAGAGATTAAACTGAAAAGAACAGATACTAAAGCCACATTAGCTTGTGTCGGAGGAAAGCAGGATGGGGGTCTGATATTTCGTGTATACATACCTACACTTGATCTAAGCCAAAAGGCAAAGAGAGCTAAAGAAGAAAGAAAAGAAGAAGAGGAAGAGGCAGCGAGTGAAGGTTGCTTTTGTGCTTGGAATTCGCTAGCGCGGATGAGGTAAGCAGGAGGGGCATGATCGAAAACTGACTCACTTTCTGCCTTAAAGCTGACACTTCTGCCTGAAACATGATTCGACCGACTGCTTTGCCTGCGTCGGAGCCCGGAAGCTGGTATCGATAAGGTCTTTGGGGGCGAGGCCAAAATTTCATGGCGAGACGTCTTTCACATGCCAAAGCCGACGGTCCTGTCGCATTCAGAGGAAAATGTCTATGATCACGGCGACCACATGGGTGCCGCGCGGGTACGCGGCGGCCTACCCAACCAAATATGTCTTCGACGAGGACGAGTACGCGCGCATATCGAAGCTGGCCAAGTTGGAGCTGGACGATGCCAAAGAAGGACTTGAAGACGCAAAGGATGCGTTGAATAAGCACAACGGTACAGCAGATGGGAAGCAGACCGAGTCAGGTGCTTCAAAGATGGATGAAGACGCCGAGGACGAGGACGAAAAGAGCGAAAAGGGCGCGGAGGAAGATGACGAAGACTTGAAAGAATACGATATGGAGCATTACGATGACGAGCCAGAGAAGGTCGACGAAGACCAGGACGATGAGGAAGAGGAAGGCGTGAACAGTATATTCGGCAACATCAAATCGCTGGCTTATTATAAGGACCAGAATGAGGACCCTTACATCAAGCTGCCCGAAGCGGGCGATGCATCCGACGACGAAGAACGCGAGGAATTGCAGATCATGCCCACGGACAACATGGTGCTTGCCGCCAGGATAGAAGACGAGGTTGCTCATCTGGAAGCCTATGTGTACGAAGATTCCGCAGATAATCTATACGTCCACCACGACGTGATGTTGCCTGCTGTACCTCTCTGTGTAGAATGGCTGAGCACGAAGCCCAACACTGCATCTGAGCGCGGCAACCTCGCGGCTGTGGGTACCATGGATCCGGACATCGAACTATGGGACCTGGACATAGTCGACTGCATGTATCCGACTGCCGTTCTCGGCCAGAACGCCCAAGCCGGCGCAGAGGCACCAACCGAGCCAGTGACGAAAAAGAAGAAGAGAAAGAGCAAAAAAGCCAACAGCGCCTATCACGTCGACTCGGTGCTCTCGCTAGCAGCGAACAGGCAGCACCAGAACCTCCTAGCCTCAGCATCCGCCGACAAGACTGTGAAGCTGTGGGACCTGAACACCTGCACAGCTGCCCACTCCTACAACCACCACACGGACAAGGTCTGCGCCCTTGCCTGGCATCCCACACAGTCTGCTGTCCTCCTCTCCGGCTCCTATGACCGCACCGTCGTCGCCGCCGACATGCGTGCCCCAGAAGCCAAAGTCCCGCGATGGGGGGTCGAAAGCGACGTCGAACAAGTCCGCTGGGACCCGCACAACGACAGCAACTTCTACGTCAGCACGGAAAACGGCGTCCTGCACTGCTTTGACGCGCGCCAACTCCCCAGCAGTCCCGAGGAAAGCAAGGCTCTCTGGCGCCTCCAAGCCCACGAGAAAAGCCTGTCCACTTTCTCCGTCAACCCCGCCGTCCCCGGCTACCTTGCAACGGGAAGCTCGGACCGCACGGTCAAGCTCTGGAACATCGACCCCTCGCTCTCCGGCCCGAGCATGGTCGTCAGCCGGGATCTGGGGGTCGGGAAGGTGTTCTCTGCGAACTTCGCCCCCGATGAAGCGGTCGCTTTCCGGCTGGCTGTCGCGGGGAGCAAAGGTGCGGTGCAAGTGTGGGATACGAGTACGAATAAGGCTGTGCGGGAGGCTTTCGCCACGCGGGCGAAGATGCCGGAAGGCGATGTGGAGGAGCGGACGGTGGCTTTGGAGAGGGATGATGAGGAGGCGGAAGAGGAGGAGGAAGCCGCTGAGGCGGAGGAGAATGGTGGGGGTGGGGAAGGGGGTTGGGAGAGCATGGATGAGGATTAAAGGTTTCAAAGTTTTCATTACTGGAATACCAATCGTGTGCGATGAGCGCGTTCTACGCTGTGTTCGGATTCCCCCGTCATTTCACATTTTGCGCATCGTCTTTCTCATTTCAGTCCAATCTTTTCCCATTATACTCGTAGAGCTCCCACACCGACCGACTGCGTCAAGTAATTATACGCTCCCGACCTGAAGTTGTCGGGTATCAAAGTATTCCTCAAAGCTCTCAGATTCAACAACTGCGGGTCACCCGAGCTGTTGGTCCATTGTGCCCAATTGATCAGCGGGGCGGCGGTGGAGATCACGTTCGGGTTCAAGTTGTTTACAAAGCTGATGTAGTAAGTCTGAGTGGTGATGAACGGGAGATTTTGACCTAAGGTGCCATAATCCGCAAAGAGAAGATCTGACCCGTGGAAGGTCCCGAGGATGGGTGTTCCCTGTAGGTACTGTGCAAGGTAGCTCCACGCCTGGATGCCCTGCGAGGTGATCAGGTCGAGGTAGTATCGTCGGGTCAAGGTGAAGGTGATGTCGCCGAGAATGGCTGCCAGGCGTTTGAATTGCGGGTAGATATTGTTCAGGCTTCCTGTGTCGAAGGGTGAACCGGCCGGTTGACCTAGGAGTGGTTGATTGGGATATTGCGCTACGAGTCCTGTTATGTCGGCACGGACATTGGGGTCCTCAGGGAAGTATGAGGCGAGATAGTCGATCAGCTCATCGTTGGTGGTGATGTTGTTCTGGAATAGAGAGAAGAGGGTCCCCTCGTCCCTTTGGTCGCCAACGATGACGGGCACCTTTGCAATCTGGCCGTTTTGCACGCTCACCTCTGGCGACAAGGCGAAGAAGTTGTCACCAGGATCCGGACGCGGGAGGTAGCTTAAGTCTACAGCTCGATAGCTGAGGATACTTGGCACACTGTTCACAGCGCGGAGGAACGTCTGATAGGGGGCTGCGCGGAGGCAAGCGAGCTTGTCGTCGCTGCCACTGCATCCAGCTGCTGAGACCACGGTGTCGTATACCGTCTGCGCCTTGGGAGTAGTAACAGTATTGGCCGGGATAATCGATCCAGAGTTCATAATGGCCCCGCGGAACAGAGGCTTGCCGTTGTATGTGTTGTCGCCGCCGTTGATGATCGTGTGGTCCATCACAGAAATGGCACCAGCAGATTCGCCCCAGATCGTGACCTTCTCCGGGTCACCACCGAACCCGGCAATGTTGTCTTGCACCCATTGTAGACCGAGGCGTTGGTCACGCAAGCCAAGGTTAGTGGAGCCTTCTTTCGCCAGGTCGTCGCCTGCAAGAAAGCCGAAACCACCAACTCTACTTGAGATCAGTACAAAGCCAAAAAGCTGCAAGGCTTGAAGGAAACTCACCTATATCCCACGCTAACATACATGATGGGCTGTCCAAGATCTACCGATTTCTGGATGATCTTGCTCCCGTCATACATACTGGCCCACCCAGCCTCAAAGCCGCCGCCAAAGATCCAGTACAGAACGGGCAGCTTGGCATCCTTGCTGGTCCCGGCAGGCCTCTGGACGTTGATCTGCAGGCAGTCCTCATCCTCATTCAGGGCTTTCTGGAAGAGAGGCGTATCGAGCAACTCCCCTAGTACATCCGAAGGGATATCATTGGGCAGATCTGTACCGTCGACCTGGAAGGCAAATTGCGGACATGCCTTGGCGGGTGCAGTCGCAGTAAATGTCCCACCTGGAAAGGCCGAGGTGCGTGATTGTGGCGGCTTGAGCCGTAGAGTGCCTGTCGGTGGGAGAGCGAAAGGGATGCCGGAGAAGGAGTCAACGTTATTAGTGGTGCTGCCAACAACGGTTCCGTTCTTGATTGTTGCTGAAGGGGCTGCCGCACGTCCTTCGATTTGAGCCGGTGCTGCTCGCTCTTCAACTGGGAAAGCAAGAGCAGAGGTGGCAAAGAGCGCTTGAAGGAGAAACTTATACATGGCGAAGGGGGTGAAAACGATGGCCGGCAAAGCGAGCTTTGCAAGAGCGTAAGACGTCCTGCGAACGACTTGCCCCTGCTGGAGAGACAAGGCTATTAAGGGCGTATTGGAACCTAGTACCTACCTCGGAGGTTTTCTACACATTGCCTTGCCAGAGCCGAGCGCGAACATGTGCAACGACGTTCATAATTCAGCCCTAGGGGGTGCTATAGGCACGGCGCCACATCTCGCAATAGCCACGCGGCATATGTTTCCAAATCCACATGATGGCTCGGGCATGATCGGCAGCAGTGACGGCATCCAGGCGGATGGTGGAAGACCAAGTACCAGGCAATGGGGAGGGGTATGCCATCGGTGAAGTCTATATACGGCTGAGAGTGTTAAGAAAAGCGGCTGTTTGCGAAACCGAATGAAGCTATGGCCAATCAAAGCTCGATCATATCCATCATGGCTGCTGCCTCGGTAGACCGTTGGCGGCAGTGGGCTTGCCGGTTATGCACTCACTCTTTTAATGTTGACACCATCTTGTTGCTTTTGGTATTATGGTCCCATGATAGAGGAGTCACCAGTCTAGAATGTCGGCTGTTGGATTGTGACTTTCTTAGCGACGTAGACTTTGGGCGCAGTACGTACCTGCCATTCTTGGGCAGACGGCCGAAGTGATCGACAACTTGAACGGTGTGAAGTTCCGCTATGCAAGCATGTGAAAGAGGCCGCAAGTCCTGCCTCATCCTTGTGCCTGGCCGGCGAGATCCTGTCTAACTTGGAAGTCATTAAATTGTTATGCTGTTGTGTCAGATGCCACATCAAAGCTCATGGTCCCTATGATCACCATGATTGCGACGGCGACTTGCTATTCCCGCGGAGTGTGCACTTGAACCACAGCTCCCTAGCATGGACCTGGCGAGAATGCGCGCTGCATATCATTTGCTTGCCGTGGTCATCCAGTAGAGACAATTGTGTCCTTGTGCCTTTCTCTCGTGAAGACGGAAGCTGCACAGCACCACAGCTGAGACGGGTAGCGAATTTCTTCTGTCGCTCGTCACGAGATAGACGGCCTCGACACTTTTTTCTTTCTTTTTTTTTTTTGGCCCTTTTGGTGAACATGTAATTATTGACGACTTAGCCACCCTCTATTTTCCCAAGATTTATTTTGTAGTATGTTTCTCATAACAGGGTCTCCACCTCCAGGGAGTGCAAGGCCAAAGAAGAGAAGGTGACGGGAGACGCCGACTCCAGCTCCGAGCTTGACTCAGGTGCGTGGTCAGAAAGTCCGAGCGTGACTCGTGCCCGCACGCAATACGTCCTCTGAATCCATCTCCCTGACATCTTTCGCGCAGGCACGGAATAGCTGTCGAAAGCTCGGCGCTCTTGGAAATTGCATCATGTCGGACGACGACCGAAGTGCGAAACGCCGTCGCCTTGAGAGCGGCGAAGAGCACCTGTCTATACAACCGCGAAGGCATGCCCGTGAAAACGAGAAACACCAATTCCAGAACGGCGCCCGACAGCGAGACACAACTACCCGAAACGGTAATGACGAGGCGCCTCGGCCGCGACAGGAGTTTGATGGACCAGAACCAGGGGTGTCTGCAGAAGATGCAGCCGCCCTTGATCGTGACTGGTACAACACTGGCGAAGAAGGCGGCGCGGTGCTAGGAGATGATATGCACAATCCCTTTGGAGGGACGGAAGATGTATCATGGGCAGACCAGGCGCGAGAGCAGGAACTTCTTGAAAAGAAAATGTTGGCCCGCCAGAAGGTCAACCCGCGGTTTATGCAACGGCAACGGGACAATGATGCCTGGGAAGCCAACCGGATGCTGGCATCTTCTGTTGCGCAGACAAGAGATCAGGCGGGAGGCTTTGAAGACGATAACGAGGATGTGAGAGTCCACCTGTTGGTACATGACCTGAAGCCGCCTTTTCTTGACGGCAAGACAGTCTTCACGAAGCAAGTCGATCCTGTGAGTGCTGTCCGAGACCCGCAAAGCGATATGGCGGTGTTTTCACGGAAGGGCAGCAAGGTTGTTAGGGAGCGTAGACAGCAGAAAGAACGTCAGAAACAGGCTCAGGAAGCTACGGGTGTTGCTGGAACAGCTCTAGGCAACGTGATGGGTGTGAAAGAAGAGGACACGGACTCGGCAGCTCCAACGGCGCAACCAGAGAAGAACGGAGAAGACGCTCGACCGACCAGCAAGTTCTTCAAGGACGACGAGAAGAAACCGAAAGACGCAGGCCAGTCTGACTTTTCCCGCACAAAGTCCCTTCGGGAACAGCGTGAGTACTTGCCGGCATTCGCTGTTCGAGAGGAGCTATTACGAGTCGTTCGCGACAATCAAGTCACGGTCATCGTGGGTCAGACCGGCTCCGGAAAAACAACCCAGCTTACGCAATTTCTTATGGAAGACGGGTATGCCGCTTCTGGGCTCATAGGATGTACACAACCTCGTCGTGTAGCGGCCATGTCTGTCGCGAAACGTGTTGCTGACGAGATGGAGGTCCCGCTCGGTGGCGAAGTGGGTTATGCGATTCGCTTTGAGGACTGCACGAGCAAGGAGACTAAGATCAAGTACATGACGGACGGTGTACTACTCAGAGAAAGCCTGACCAACCCGGATCTCGACCAGTACAGCTGTATCATCATGGACGAGGCGCACGAGCGCGCGCTCAATACTGATGTGTTGATGGGTCTCATCAAGAAAGTTCTGGCTCGTCGAAGGGACTTGAAGCTGATTGTTACGAGTGCCACAATGAATGCGGAAAGGTTCGCGAGGTTCTATGGTGGAGCACCTGAGTTCTTCATTCCCGGTCGGACTTTCCCTGTGGATATCCAGTACTCGCGATCTCCGTGTGAGGACTACGTGGACAGTGCCGTAAGGCAGGTATTGGCTATTCACGTCTCGCAGCCGGCAGGAGACATTCTAGTCTTCATGACTGGACAAGAGGATATCGAGGTTACTTGCGAACTTGTCGCGGAGAGATTAGCGCAGTTGAACGACCCGCCCAAGCTCTCGATTCTACCTATCTACTCTCAGATGCCTGCGGACCTACAAGCCAAGATTTTCGAGCGGGCAGAAGCTGGGGTACGGAAAGTCATTGTTGCGACAAATATCGCTGAGACGTCCTTGACGGTGGACGGCATCATGTATGTTGTTGATACTGGATTCTCGAAGCTCAAGGTCTACAATCCTCGCATGGGTATGGATACACTCCAAATTACACCGGTCAGCCAAGCCAACGCTAGCCAACGAGCCGGTCGTGCTGGACGGACAGGGCCAGGCAAAGCGTTCCATCTTTTCACCGAGCGAGCGTTCAGGGATGAGCTGTACCTTTCTCAGATTCCTGAGATCCAGAGAACGAACCTCGCAAACACAGTGTTGCTTTTGAAAAGTCTAGGCGTGAAGGACTTGCTGGATTTCGATTTCATGGACCCGCCACCTCAGGACACTATCACCACCAGTCTGTTTGACCTCTGGGCCCTAGGAGCACTGACGAACTTGGGTGAGCTCACGGAGATCGGGAAACAGATGACGAGCTTTCCTATGGATCCGTCGCTGGCTAAGCTAGTCCTGATGAGTGCCAGCACCTACAACTGTTCCGAGGAAATGCTTACAATCGTCAGTATGCTGAGCGTTCCTTCCGTTTTCTACCGCCCTAAAGAGAGGTTGGAAGAAAGCGATGCCGCTAGGGAGAAGTTCTTCGTCCATGACAGCGACCATCTCACCCTTCTGACAGTCTATCAGCAGTGGGCGGCCAACGGCATGAAAGATGGTTGGTGCGTGAAGCACTTCCTGCACCCCAAAGCATTGCATCGAGCTCGCGAGATTCGAGAGCAAATCCGAGACATCATGGAATCCCTCAAGATGCCCTTAGTGAGCTGTGGCTACGATTTAGACGTCGTCCGTGCCTGCATCTGCTCAGGCTACTACCATCAGGCTGCCCGGCGGAAGGGCCTTGGAGAGTACATCAACCTTCGCACGAGCGTCAGTGTCCAGCTGCATCCCACTTCGGCCCTTTACAACTCTGGTGATCCGCCTGACTACGTCGTCTACCACGAATTGATCCTGACCAGTAAAGAGTACATGTCGTGCGTCACTGCAGTCGACCCGTACTGGCTTGCGGACCTAGGCGGTGTTTTCTACAGCGTCAAGGAGAAAGGCTTTGGGGCAGGCGCGAAGGGGAGGAGAGAAGTGGAATTTTCTAAGAAGGCCGAGCTTGAAAGAAGTATTGAGGATGACCGTGAGCGTGCGAAGCGAGATGCTGAGAAGGAGAAAGATGTTGGACTTCCGAAGAAAGCTTTGACGAGTAGCAAACCGGCCAATACGGTGAAGAAAGGCAGTGCGGTCGTGAAGCCGGCCATCGGCCGAAGAAGATAAGTCGGAATTGACGAAGCCGAGACACGTCGCGTTATATTACCAGGGAATCAACGCTGCGCTGCTTCGTTCCAGCCAGAACCCTTTGTGCAAACCACCAAGCCTCCCACACATGTCGTGCAAATGTGCATTTCGGTTGCGCAACGGGATAAGCATGACTCGTGTTGAATGTCTTAAACATCCACAACGGTCACGGAGATTGCAATCCAGCCTTACGGCGTTGAAATCAGCAGAGCCGTTGGATTTGACAGTTAACGGTCGCACGTTCATATTTGTCTTTCCATATAGCCGCTAAGCTTATTCCCGAGACATCTAGACACAACTTGCGGTGACCTTTACCTCCTAGCGGCATCCATGCCTTTCATCATAAATGTCGCAACCATTGACAGAGACGCAGCATCGTGCAGCTTCAGTAATCCAACAATTGGAGATAACACTCACGATGTACCATCTTTCCTGGCAAATACACCAGTCGATACCAACCATTGCAGCGTGGCGGCCGTGAAGCATGACTTTCGCTGTCCTCTTCATAGTACCTCTTGGTCCTTTCCGAAAGACGCATGCTTTTGCCGGGAAAACGAACGATGGACTTTTGCATTTTGTCGACCTCACTGGAGTGGTGTCGGATCTCTGGTAGCGGATCTTGAGCTTTATCAAACATATTCGACCCTGTATACGGGGATCAGATCATTGCCGGCGGGATCGACAAATCCACTTGCCCGACAAGAGAGTTGGCCACCTCAGATATTCGCGGAGGGCTCCATCATCTTTCCGGGATCCCGATTCAAATAGCTGCAGCCATGTGTCACCAGGATCACTGGCGCAACATGTGCGATTGCCAGTACAACTACTGCCGGGATCACCGAGGGAGGGAACCGTGTCCTAATGAGGTCGTGAACGCCAATGACCCTTTGAGACCGGTCTACGAGCCGAAAGGGGGTGTCAACCAATGCGCACATCCGGATGATCCATCGTATTGCTCGCTTGCAGAGGGAGGAGTAATCAACGGCGGCTTGATACATGCGCGGGCTGATCCTCATGGCCGCGATTGCTTGAGGTGCATGCTTACCAAGGCTGGAGTGGCTTCCGGTCGTGACGGGCGGAAGGTGAAGCGGCCCTAGGGCTGTTGATGCGGTATTACATGATCTGTTTACTACTGTGGTCGTTGAACGGGGTTTGGTTGCATGCAGGGAGTGACTTAGCCACCTAAACCAGGCCTTTGGTTCGGCTTTGATCATGGCACTGGATTATCAGCGACGAAGATGTGTCATTCTTCAGCTAGGGAAGACATGCCACGGCCAACATTGATTTCTCGTCATCCTTCAGTACAGTCGAACTCGACAGGCTCCGCAAGCTGTCGTAGAATTATATCGGAGGCACGTCCGAGGTACTGATGAATTACTCGAGGGCCACATCTAAAGTTGGGTCGACAATAACAGTCATCCCATTCGGTCCGACGATCTAAGAAATCATCAGTACACTGGAGGTAATGAAGTCAAGAATGGCCATCATGAAGTTATCAAGACCTAATTGTGAAATTCTATCTCCAATCAGGGCGGGGAACAATATGCTACTGTAGTCTGCCTTGCGGAGTCCATCGAAACCGCGCGCCGCCCCCGTGTCGGGCGTAGATCTTTGACGAGCCAGCGGCGGA
The DNA here is from genome assembly GCA_037044905.1 of Hortaea werneckii. NCBI lineage: Eukaryota > Fungi > Ascomycota > Dothideomycetes > Mycosphaerellales > Teratosphaeriaceae > Hortaea > Hortaea werneckii. Next base: position 53,115 of record JBAOKB010000088.1, on the reverse strand, counting down.
ATTCGCCATGATTATCCGTCTACACGCCAAGCTTCCGCATGCTTGCGCGCGGTGTAGCTGTTGAGGGACACCCCAGCTATTTCCTATATACTAGGAAACAAAGACGTGTCGTTGGAATCTGGCTGAGGCTGAAGTGAAGTGTCCGGGAGCTGCCGTTTTTCGCCTCATTACATCAGCAGCAAAGCGTCATACATGGTAATACGTACCTACGTTCACCGTGGTCGATTACATAGTAGGTGTTACTGTAGTCGGTGCAATTTGTGGGCAAAGGGGACTGACTACCCATGGAGATCAGCCGAGCTCCGCAAACTTCCCCCGACCGGAAGTGCAGTGTGTATCAGGGCAGGAAGGTTCGCACTCTGTGCGATAGGCTAAAGACAGGAAGGCCCTGCCCTCGTCTCGTAGGTCACGGCCGACCGCCTCGAGACCGCTCCACCACGGCCGTCGCCTTGTGAGCGTGCTGTAGCTGTCATCAGCGATGAGTCCTTGGCAGATGGCGGCCGTGGGTACAATCAGCGCAAACAGCGGTTGGTTGCGCTCCCATGGATGTCGTATGCCCCCGTTTCCGTCGATAAACCGCGCCTCATAACCACAGTGCCTAGAGAGGCGCGAGGCGTGGCGGCGGAGATGTAGGCTTGGCCAGAGGAAGAGATCGACAAGCTCGCATCAAGCTTGCACAAGCCGCGGGCCTAGCCGGAGGTATCGGCAAGACCAAGAAAGGCTAGCCGGGTCGCAGTATTGCTCGCTTCACATATAAAGACGACAGTGCCGTCAGCGTGACATCAGAAAATGCGTTGATCTGCTCGAATACAACATCAATTGTGTGGTGAGAGGATGTGGCGGCACCGGTACCATCACCGCGATCTTGCGATCTGGACTTTACCTTCACCAACGAGATTGCTCCGTATGCACTGCAGAAACATATCCCGCCTTCCTTCGCCTGCTAGCTTGCCAGCGCTGTGGAAAACTGCTGACCCTCGTCTGCCTTCGTAAACCTAACCGGCTCACGTGCATCAAGTCGTTGACGCAGTGTTTTGCCATGGCAAGTCATGTACGGGATGTTGATCGGTGATGTAGCCTGTAGTCAGCCATGAACTGGCAACTTATCATCCTGCTGCTTTCCCTTGTAATCTTCTTTCTCCCCTTTCACCCCACACCCCGCATTCTCCGTTACGCCATCCCTCTCGCACCATGAGTTCTGAGGAGAAAAAGGATGGGGCGCCCCTGCGCGACCACTCCCCTCAGGAGTCTAAAGAAGAGATCGAGCATCACCGCGACAACAGCACCTCTAGCAGTGAGCGTGCTCGCGACCTAGAGAAGGGTGTCGAGGATGGCGTTGGCAACTCTAAAGACGATCGCCGCAAGTCCTCTGTCCCCCAAAAGTACACCGAAGACGGCAAGCGAGTCATGACTGAAGACGAAGCCTGGCCCCATCTTGGATACTGCTGGCCATCCTGGAAGAAATGGATGCTGCTGTCCAGCATTTTCGCCGTCCAGGTATCAATGAACTTCAACACCAGTGTCTTTCCCAACGCTGTCCCACTGATCGCAGAGGAGTACGGCGTTAGCAAACAAGCAGCCCGCGTCGGGCAGATGATCTTCCTAGTCGCCTATGCCTTTGGTTGCGAGCTTTGGGCTCCCTGGAGTGAGGAGTTTGGACGATGGCCCATCCTCCAGCTCTCTTTGTTCCTGGTCAATATTTGGCAGATCCTAGCAGCACTAGCGCCCAACTTTGGCAGTCTGGTCGTAGCCAGATTCTTGGGCGGTCTCTGCTCAGCTGGTGGCAGTGTCACCATCGGCATGGTCGCTGACCTTTTCCAACCGGAAGAACAACAATGGGGCATTGCCTTTGTTGTGCTGAGCTCAGTCGCTGGCACGACGGTTGGACCTATCGTCGGCGGACCAATCGAGAAATACCTTCCACTTCAATGGTAAGAAACAATCATCAACTGCAAGCTTCGTCAAATGCTGACTCAATGCCTCTGAAGGAACTTTTGGATCCAACTTATCTTCGGCGCTGTCGTTCAGGCCATCCACTTTTTCATGCCGGAGAGCCGCTCGACTATCCTCATGGACAAGAGGGCCAAGCACCTTCGAAAGACTGGCGAGGACACCAATGTCTATGGACCAGATGAGGTGAAGAAACCTCGCATCAGTGGCCACGAGGTCATGATTACCTGGATTCGACCCTTCGAAATGTTCGTCAAGGAACCCATCGTCTTGTCTCTGTCACTCCTATCAGGATTCTCCGATGCGCTCATCTTCACGTTCCAGGAAGGTTTCAACCCGGTATACAAGCAGTGGGGATTTGGACCGAACGGCGTCGCACTTGCATTCTTGCCAATTCTTATTGGCTACATACTCGCCTATGTGTCATACTTCCCATTCATCATCAAGGACAAGCGGATCATCAGCCAGAAGGGCCCCGATGCCTTACCGCCAGAGCACCGTCTTTACTGGTTGCTATATCTTGCTCCCTTGGAAACGATCGGTTTGTTCGGCTTCGCATGGACTTCACTTGGGCCCGAATATGGCATTCCATGGATTGCTCCTATGATCTTTTCGTCTTGCATTGCGATAGCGAACTACGCAATTTACATGAGTACGATCGATTACATGGTGGCCTCGTATGGTGTATACTCTGCATCTGCCAGTGGTGGTAACGGCTTCGCTCGAGATTTCCTGGCTGGTATCGCGGCCTTGTATGCAACAGTAAGTCGTTCTGCTCGTCATGTCAATGGAAGATCGAGACTGATCTTTAACTCAGCCCCTCTACGAGAACGTTGGTCCTCAAAAATACAACCTAGAATACGCTTCGACTATTCTAGCCTGTCTTGCGTTTGTGGTTACTATACCCATCTACATCTTTTACTGGAAGGGCGAATGGTTCCGCGAGAAGTCCAAGTTCGCCCAGAGCCTCGACGCAGACAGAAAGGAAACGAGGAACAGACGGCTCAGCAGTGCGAAGCCAGAGCAGCTCGAACCCAGCAATTGGTAAATGCAGGTCTCGATGCCGCTCAGATGCACATACACGAATCGATGCAGTAATAAGACCCTTGTCATGGTTTGGATCGACGAAATCGATACCAAAATTAACAACCTCATGCTCTATTGCCCGCGCGGATAATTATGAGACGTGATGCTCGATCATGATAGAGGAAGTGGCTTGATAGAGCGTGGCGTGTTTAGTACATATATCAAGATACCCATACAATTAGAGCCCTCGGCTACGTTATATGAAACCATCTCCGCTCGAGCGAGACATTCGAGTCGTAAGCCATTGAGTTACACTGGCATCTAGTGCTTGACATGCTAAGCAAATGCCATTTTCTCCTTGTCAAGACATCGTCATCTAGTGCCTCGGCCCCAAGCCAACCAGGTTGGCGTGGGGCTTAGGGTGTCTAGTCTAAATGATCAGATTGCAACCGTCGCTCATGTCTGTCTCGAACTCCGACGTTTCCGGAAATATCAATGATAGCATCGCGCAACCCATACCTAGGTAGCGGCCATAGTACTACTTTCGGAAGTCTCATGCGTCTTGGGTGGACGATGGCGTACTAGGGTTGCAAGCCTTGATCGGGGAGTGGCGACCCCAGACACCGGGCCGACGTTTGACATGTGTCCCACGTTTCAAGAGAACAGAACATTGGAACGTGGGTTTTCGAGAAGACTGACCGAATGCTGATCTACGAATGGCTCATCACGAAAGAATGGCGAACGAACCACTTGCACAGACGAATCATGAATCGAAACAAAGGCAAATGCAGCCTCTGCTAGAAGACTGTCCAAAAGACTATAGCCTCACTCCATTAATCCGCCCATCACACTGAGACGAGCAGATCCTATCTGAGACACAACGAAAACCGCGGGCTATATCAGAGGGTGCGTCTGACGACTTCAGCGCCACGCCGAGGTACATAGACGTTAAGGTCGTTTGCGAGAAACTTGCTGCCAATGCAAGACGTTCGACCGGATCTGCTGGCTTCATGCTTGATGTGAAGGCAGTCTAACGTTTCAGGGCTTCGACATTCTCTTGTCCGTGTGGAAAAATACCGAGGCTCTTCGGTTTTGAGCAGTCTGGAGCAGTGTTATAAAAAGTCCCTATCAAGACCACCGATGTAGTGAAGTATTCAAACTATACATCCATTTTCTTCGAGACTTTCATTCTTTAGCACATTCATTACCTCAACATGAAGACCGCGACTCTATTCGCAGCGCTGGCCGCCACTGCTGCTGCCTCGCCCCTCTCTAAGAGAGGCATTACTGAGAATGAGGTTGAGAACGGCGAATGTAGGACCTACACCTTCATCTTCGCCAGAGGCTCGACGGAAATCGGCAACATGGTTCGTTCTTCTATTATCTCCGGCCCGGGTAGTAGTCGAAACTGACGCAAGCATCTCTTTAGGGCGAAACGGTAGGTCCGGCTACCTGCAACGCCCTGAAGAAGAAGTACGGCGACAACGAAGTCGCGTGTCAGGGCGTAGGCGGTACGTTTTCCCCCTTCTCCCGAAAAGGAAAAAGAGACACATTGACCTGACGTCCATTCCAGGGGCCTACACCGCTGGACTCGCGCAGAATGCCCTCCCAGATGGCACGACCCAAGGCGCTCTGAACGAGGCGAAGAAAATGTTCAACGACGCGCACAGCAACTGCCCGGACACTGTCATCACGGCCGGTGGCTACAGCCAGGGCGCCGCGGTCATGACTGGCTCCGTCGGCGAGCTCGACGACGACGTCAAGAGCACTGTAGCTGGTGTGGTCCTGTACGGCGACACCCGTAACAAGCAGGAGGATGGCGGCAGTAAGGAACCCCCTCTCTCCCAGAAATGTTTCGCAAGTCCGATGCTAATCATTCCCCATAGTTCCTGGCTACCCGAAGGACAAGGTCAAAGTCTACTGCGCCGCGACTGATGGCGTGTGCGGAGGCGCTCTGCTTGTCACGCCCGGACATCTGACCTACATGGACGATGTGAGCGACGCGGCGGACTGGTTGGAGGGCAAGATTTCCTCGGCCGGTACCTCGACGTCCAGCTCCAGCGGTTCCAGCAGCTCTGAGGCTGCGTCGTCGTCTTCGTCGTCCGGCAGCTCCGACTCCGGCCTGGGCTCCTTGTTCGGTGGTGGGTTCTAGATTGTAAGCCTAAAATTGAATATTTGAAGTTGGTGATCATACCTCAGCACGATGTGAACAGAAATGGCTCATGGCAGGCCATGAGCGAAGGGTGATATGAGAGTTTTCGCAATTAGACATAGGATTTTATTGTTACTACATTACCATACCCAATTTTTCCCATCTCAAAACGCCTTTCCACCCTCCCCTCCATGGGTATAAAGCTTCATCGATTAAGCATTCTTATACTAATCCGTAACACACCCTGAGTCGCGTTTCCCTATGTTACATGCAAATCATTTCACGGCTCATCTCAAGCTTAGTACTCAGGCGCATCCTCCCAGACAGGTGCCTTCTGCGGATGCGTCTTATCCCAGTCGACCTTACCCTCCTCGGTAAACCAGGCCTCTTCGTCGGTGACCTCGATGCCCTCGCCGATCTCACGCCTGCAAGCGTCAACCTCGCGGCGCGAGAGGCCATGTGGGTCGCGGGCGAGCCAAATGAGTGGTACCTCCGCCGTAAGCGCTGGGTGCAGGTACGCCTCTTCGCGCTCCTTCTCCGTGTAGGGGCGGACAGGATGAGTCAAGAGAGGAGAAAGGATACACCTCGAGAGCACAGCAGCCGAAGCAAACTTGCTCGGGAACAGGAAACCCTTGATCTTGCCGACAAGGCCTGAGGGCGGCGCTGGTGGGTCTGCTGAGTTGGGCAACTGGTATAGGCCGGTAGAAGTCGCGGAGCCAAGGTGCTTAGAGTGGCCGTTAGTTGCGCCACCCTTCTCAGCGACGTCGTCGGAAACTTCATCACGATATTCATCGGCAAGCAAATCACACGGCAGGATCCGGGAGTGCTTGTCGAGAGCATTGCTCATCTCCATGTTCCAGATGACGGTGGCGATGAGCATGATGATCATGATGATCAGGGGACCGAGAGCAACAAGGCCATTTCCTGCGCTTCCAATGGCGAACAGACCGATCAGACAGATCTCGCTAATGTAGAGACCGGTGATCAGTTGCTTCAGGGCTCTAGCATAGCAGTCACCTTTGGTGTCGACTGTAGTCCCGAGCGTAAAGAGAACATTGTAGCGGAAGCCGAGGTACATGAGACCGAAGCCGACGGTAGCAAAACCAAGGACCAACGGAGCGATAATCGAGTAAGAGAGTGCTGTGACATGTTAGCAATAATCTTTTTATTGTAGCGGTGCTCAGACGTACCAATGACACCTAGCAAAGTCATCTTGGGGTAGAAAGCACCCCATCCAAGGCCACCAAGGGTGACGTAACGGTTGTACATCTTCTTCGGGGTAGTGTCCAGGATCTTGCCTAGGAACAGCGCAAAGAGCAAAGGCACAATGTTCAAAAACTGCAGTGAGGCAGCGATCAAACCATTCAGAACAAAGTAGACAATGTAGAAGTTGCTAGCCTTTGGCAAGTTCGTCGCCAGAAGGCCTGCAGCCGATGTAGGGTCATTGATGATATCCGTGACGACGGAAGTGGCAGCTGAGGTGAAGGTGGTGACGAGGAAGACCTGGACAACCTGGAAGGGGAAGTACCACCTCTGGACCTTGGCTTGTACTGCGGGCATCGTGGGCAGGAATTGGCGGGCCACCAGCGAGAGGAAGATGGGTACGAGCGCCATCATGACGGCCACGAGGACTACCGGGATGAGACCAGTGACGATACCAAGGATCTGTGGCGGGATGTCCTGGATCCACGCGAGGAAAGGTACCTTGTCGGTGATGTAGTTGATGTTGGTGATGATACCGGCAAAAGCGATTGGAATCGTCCAGAAGATGCACAGGAAAGTGGCAAAGCCCGTTCCGAATGCCGACCACATCTTGCGCTTCCACCAAGGCTGGTTAAGGTTACTCCAAAGAACTTGCTCCGGTGGCATGCCAAAGTCGCGAGGCGTCATGTGGAATGGCGTTTGGTGGGCGACCTGCTGATACGCCGCCTGCGCGTCGCGGATAGTGTCGAACTCGATGAAGACGGCAGCCAGCTTGTTAGACTTGGGGTCGCGCTTGTCAGCCTGCTCTCGTGCCACCTCCGGAATGAGGCGGTGGAGCTCACCGCGGGACCAGTCGATGGTGTCGACCTTCTTACCGATCAAAGGCTTCAGCTTGTGGGTTGGTCGCTCCTTGGGCGCAATATCAAAGCTGCCGCTCTCTTGTTCGCGGAGGCGACCGTCTTCAGAGTCGCCGCGGTTCTTCTTGTTGGCCTTGATCTGCTTCTTCACGTAGTTGCCAATCAACTTCATTTCAGCGCCCTCGAGCTTAACCGAAGCCTTGTCACGCTCTTGGACGTGCTCCTCGAGATCTTCGGGGTCGGCAGCGATCCAGATGTACTTGGAGTTAGGGAAGATGTGTTCCATTGCGGAGATGTTGCGGTATTCGGCGGGAACGTCCGTGAAAAGGACGACCTTCGATGACATCTTACTGGAGTTGTATGGCGACAACAAGTAAGCCTGGCGCATGTAGCAGTAATAAAGCATCTCCCTCGTGATGACAAACATCACGAAGCTGAAGAAGATGACCCCAATGAGCGAGTGAGCCCAGTATCGGGCGCCGTCGCTAATGTGGGAGAACGAGAGAATGTCGAAGCCGGAGATGTTAGGGGCATTTCCTGTTGCGTTGACCGGGAACAGGACAGGCCAGGTGATCAAGCAGCCGACAAAGCTGATCACAACCAAGATCTTGAAGTAGCGTAAGAAGAGGTAGTTCTCGAGACTTGAATGGCCCAACACGAATTCGTCCGCCAGTTCTCGGAATTCCTTTGCCCAGCCAAACGCGCCGGGCGACTGCTTTGGGGAGTACTCATCCTTGTCAAGAGTCTGCAGGAACGTGCGTGGGCCATAGACACGGTCGTATTTCTTCTGGAAGAAAAGGAACAAGCCGAAGATGATACAGGCAATGACGAAGATGGGGATGAGTGTGGACAAGAAAGCCGACACCGAAGAGCTCCCCTGCTTCGTATCACTGCTTCCACTGCTGCTGGCGCTCGCGCTCTGAAACGGAAGAGGTTAGCAAAGCGATACTCATGGGGTAGATATGCGCCATTGGCACTCACCGAGCTGCCAGAAGCCTGGCGCGCCGCCAAAAGCAGTGTGCGCGTAGGGTCGAAAGACTCCATCGTCGTCACGAGTCGAGAAGCAGAGAGGAAGCTTCTCGTGGAAACAGACACAGGGCCGGCGTTGTGAGGTGGAATGGAATGATAACAGCGACGATTGGCAAACCTACTTGTACATATTATCACCTCCTGTCTCACGGGCCAACGTCATGACAGCCAAACGCAGAGCTACGATTAGAGTTTTGAGGTGGGCAAGGCGGGAGCGCCGTGGCAGACACCAAACAAAGTTGTGGCTGCTCGGTCAACAACCAGCCACACCCAACGGCTGCACCGATGCACAAACAAAATTGCAGCCGTTGACCTCTCCCCACCGCTTTGGGACGACGGAATGCAGCATTACACCAATGATCACTTCGGAAGCCCCGACATCATCTCAGGTTTTTCAGTTTCCCAGGGTACTGTGTCTGCTGAGCCACTGTGGCTGATGCTTCGCAAGCGAGCTAGATCTAGGCCTTCCAAGACTCCCGTCTCTGTGTTGTCTTGATACTCTCACGCGGCGACAGACACATGGCTACTTGTATGAATAGCAGCAGGTGGTGTAGGTGGCTTGGGAGATCTCAGATGCCGCGGACTGGTAATGATGAAAACAGCGGTCACTCCCTCCGCATGCAGATCCGTGACACTGTGAGCCGTAGAGGGGTCAAACGCGACCAGAAACCCCTTGGCTCATGACGCGCCGAGGTAGGACGAATGGCTCATGATCGCCAACAGCTTCGGCATTAGAGTTTGGATCGAGCTGCTGCCAGCTTCTGAAACTTGGACAGCGCCCGCTTGTCCAGGAACGGACTTTGCCGCAACCCTGCACGATCCCCATAAAATCTTCCCAAGCTATAATCAATCTCAGGCGCTGGACAGGGTTCCGTTTGGAATTGAATTGTCCATTTTGGCCCCTATCCCGGCCTAATAATCCATAGACTTCATGTGCAAGGAAAATTTTTGTCGGCGGATCCAGCTCGTGTGGTCCGGTAAGTAAGGATTGAGATTGCGTCTTTACTCGCTACGGAAAGCGTTGCTCAATGCGCTGGATCGACGGCGCATAAGGCTGTGCACCGTCCAACAACATCTTGACTGCGGTGCCAATGCCTTGGATCGCGCAAAAGTCCTTCAGCGCGTCGAGACACACGTATGCTGATGACAATTGCTGTTAATTCTGCCGTGAATACCGTATCGGTCGGACCGACATAGTCAGATTTTTGCTACCATCAATCTGCTATGACTTCGGAAATGAGATCTTAGAGTGGACAAGATATCTCATCAGGAGGGCATAGATACCACGTTTCTTGTTAACCTGATCAACCGCAAAATGGATAGCCAAGGCACTCGCAGCTTGCAGCCATTCGAGCTTATCGAGGCAGTTGATACACTGCCTACGCGTTCTTCCACGTACTTGCTGTCTTCTGGTGTGGCGAAGCTAAGTAAGCTAATTCTTTGAGGTACGCATCTTGAACACAGGGTTCAGCGTCGCGCTATGTGAGCCTATACAAAATCGAACACTCATCACAGCCTGGATCAGCAAATACGTTGGACTTCGCACCAAGATGGCATGTTTCTTTCGACCTACCCTGAACTCTGCGTGGCAGTAGGCCAGAACACTTAAGTCCATTTCCTCCAGCAACGTGCTGTACAGAGCAATGCTCTCATCCTCGTTCGAAGGCAAGACTTGCTTTGTTGCTCCGAAAAGGACCATCTGAGTCCAAGGGGGAGCGGGGAGGCAGTATCGGCACAGGCTGCATGGAAGGACGGGAAATTACGCAGAGTAGATAAAAAAAACATGCCGGCAAGTCTAGCACGAACGACCACAGGTTGCAGAGAACAGAGGATCCCGTCCGCTCTCCTGTACTTAAGCTGCAAACCGGCTGATTAGTATTAACGTGGGTGACCAGTTGAGAATCCCAGCTGTTGTTCGTTTTTTGTTAAATTTTTTTTTTGCTCAGGTGAAATTTCCGCAACTTCCTAAACGGTAAATTCTCCCGCTTCTGCAAGCATCGTGGGCAGGCTAGACGCAGTCTGCTGTGCTAGGATAATACTATGCTGTGTTCCACAATAGTGACAATTACCCCTCTAAGATCTTGTGTTCCGTGAATGGGACGATTTGACCTTTTGCTGAGAGCTTCTCAAGAGGTCCCTGGGCACATGTACGTTTTGACCACTTTAAAGATGGTCGATTGATTGGGCGGGCCTTGCTTTCATCCTTCATTTTTTGGGACTTAAGATTCGAGTCTTTCTGTGTCCAGATATCTGTTGATGAGCCTCTGATGTTGTGTTCTCTCTGTCGAGGGGGAATGCGAGCGAACTCTAATCGCATCCCAAAGCAGTGACAAACATTGAAGGCAATGGAAGGGACGAAGTACCTATGTGTTCGCCTTAGTAGTCGTGAGACAGCATACGACCAACTGCAAACCCGCAAGTAGACCGGTAGTAGTCTTGTCGACATGCAGACGATCACGTAGTACAACCACACATCACATGGCCTCACACATTACCTGCACCACCCTGCTGCGCAACATCGCCTCCCGTTCCACTGGCAGCCGTATCAGCCTTCGCCTGCCGTGACTTCTCCTCCTCAGCGAACAGCTCCTCCCAGTAACCCCCCCGAAACCCATCCATCAACGCCGTAAACCTCGGACCCTCCTTCACCCACCCCTTGACCCCGCCCTCCAGCACCAAAACCTGCATATTCTCGTCGCCCGCCGTATTCCGCACATGGTCGAGAAACCAGGCCGCACAGCGGGGACCCCTGCCCGAACTCGACCCGCATGTGAAGACGACCCATTCGATGTCGGCCTTGTACGCCAGCTCGTACAGCACGCCGCGGTTCCACCAGAACCCTTGCGCGGGGATGTTCAGGGAGCCCCGGATCGAGCCGCCTTCGTAGTCGGTGCGCCGCACGTCGATGATTAGCATGCTGGCAATTTTCATCGAGAGGATCATGAAGGCGCGTTGGCGCGGCATTATGTCCGCTTGGAGCGTGGGTTCCGGGAAGGCTTTGTACCATGGTTGGTCGGTAGTGGCCATTTTGTTTTACTTTTGTTGATTCTCGAGGAGGTCCTTGGGGGCTGGTTTGTACAGGGTGCGTTTTGGTCGTTCGTGGACTCTTTATGTAGTAGGAGATGCAGGTGTGGCGGCAAAAGAGGCCATAAGTCGAGGTGGGGATGTCACCTCTTAGCTGACTCCACTCCACTTCAGATCCAGTACGAAGATAATTAATCTACAAGTACGAGATATTGTCCATTCATTCATATGGGTAATAGCAGATGAAAACCAAACCCCATCGTACACTGTCGTATCTAACATGCTTTCTCAATCTACCCATCTCCCCACCCCTCACGCAAGCAAAAGCTTGTAGCTAGCAACCTCAAAGGCTCTCAACTCAATATCAAGCCCCTCCTCACTAATCTTCATTTCCTCCAACGCATCCTCGAGAACATTGCACTTCCAAGCCTTCTTCACCTTCACTGGGCCCATTTTGATCGTTCCACGACTTAAGCCACCCAGACTATCATACACGCGCACGATGACATGCCTGCCCTTCCTGGGTGGCATGTCACCATTACTAGCGTCCTCATCGTCCTCACCGCGCTTGACCGTATCCACGACCAAACTCGGCGAGCTATCATCCGTCAACTTGAAAGCAGACATCAGTTCCTCCACCTTCGTCGGCTCCGGGTGCTTGTGCACGCGCATGGGATAATTGAATTCGTAACCCGCTCGGACGGTGCGCTCGTCCAGTCCTCCACTATGCGGCATTACTGCCCACTTGATATGGTGCTTGCCCATATCCGCATGCGCATCCGGCGCCTTCGGTGCGCGGAGGAGACTGAGTCTCATCATCTTGCCTGCGGTGGCAAAGCCGTACTTGCTATCGTTCAAGACACTGACACCGTACCCGTGCTCGGAAAGGTCGGCCCACTTGTGGCAGACGACCTCGAATTTGGCCATGTCCCAGTCGGTGTTGTAGTGCGTCGGGCGGCGGATGATGCCGTATTGGGTCTCGTATGAGGCCTCGGTGTTCATGATGGTGGTGGGGAATTCGACCTTCAGGAACTTCATGGTCTCGTGCCAGTCGACTTCTGCTTCGGTCTCGACCAGTGATGGCTTGGAGGAGTCATAGCTCGCTGAGAGGGAAACAGTCGTCTTCACCGACGACTTCTCCGAGATCTTGTAAGAGGTTGTGATCGCAACACGGTGGGCGCTTTGTTCTGTGATCTTGCTGGGAGAGGATGCTTCAAGCTCTTTGCGGGAGTTAAGATGATAGACTTCAACATCCCAAGCTTGCCAGTAGAGAGGCTTGTCGTCAAATACAACAAGCTGGTTGGCTTTGCCGCCCTTTGGCAATACTTCGCGCTTGGCCTTGAGGTCATATAGCGAAGTAATGACACCCGAGCTGACCTCGACCTTGAGTTGCTCATTTTGAAGCACATATACGTCGTCCCCAGTCTGTTTGATAGTCACTGCTGGCCGACTCTGGGTCTGGATCGAGCGTGAAATATCTTCGCCGCGCTTCCAGCCAAGTGTTTGCACAACGACATCAGAAGCAACCTTCAATCCCGTCGCTCCGTCGTCAAAGCCCAAGGCCCCGAGTGCATTCTTGAGAAGTTTCTTACCCGTCGTGAAGACCTTGGCGTATGCCTCGTCAGAGTCACGGTAGCACATTTCAATCGCACTTCCCGGCAGACAGTCATGGAACTGACAGAGAAGGACATTCTCCCACATGAAATCAATGTCTTCCTTCGGGTACTTGTACCCTTGATCGCCCTGGATGGTGGCAAGGGTAGCAAGGTATTCTATGTCATGAAGCAGTATCTCGGCCTTGCGGTTGTTTTTCTTGTTATTGGCCTGGGTTGTGTAGCAACCGCGGTGCAGCTCCAAGTACAGTTCACCGTACCAAGTAACCAGCTGAGTGTCACCAGTGGCAGCACGATGCTCTAAGCGATCGAAGAACGCATCCACACTCTCCGGAATCTTGGCTGGAGGTAACAAGCCCACGGTGTCACTCAGTCCACGGCATCTACGCAGCTTTTCCAGCTGCTCAAAGGTTGGGCCACCACCGCCATCACCCTTTCCAAATGGCAGCAGAGATGTAGTATCTTGGTCCATCGATTTGTGCTGGGTCACCGAGCGTTTGACATCGCCAAAGTGCGCATCTGCAGTGTATGTTTCGCATGGCGCCATGTGGCAGATCACCTGACTACCGTCCAAGCTGACCCAGTTGAAGGTGGTGTGAGGAAAGTTGTTAATGTTGTTCCAGCTAAGTTTTTGCGTGAAGAAGCGGTTCATCCCAGCGAGTCGGCAGATCTGAGGCAGCTGCGTAGAGTAGCCGAAGGTGTCAGGTAGCCAGAAAGTACGACAGCGTTCACCGAATCTGCTCTCGAAGTAACGTTGCCCATAGAGGAACTGTCTGACAAGCGATTCACCAGACGGCATGTTGGTATCGTGCTCTACCCAACTGCCACCAATGGGTTGAAAGTTGCCCTTCTTTACATGAGATTTCACCCTGTCGAATGCGTATGGATACAGCTGCTCGAGCCACTTGTACTGTTGAGCTTGAGAGGCCACGAATCTATGCTCAGGATAGCGGTCGAGAAGATCGCACTGGTTTGACCAGGACCTGGCGATCTTACGCTTGGTCTCTGCCCACGGCCACAGCCAGCAGGTGTCGATATGACAGTTTCCTATTGCGTTGACAATGGCATCCGTTCCGGTCTTGTAGACATCTTCAGAATCGACTTTGTCACCGAGATACTTCTTCGCGATCTTACGGCAGTCCTGAATACAAGATCTGGAGCCCTCGCCTGCTATGAAGCAGTCCATGATCTCATTGCAGACTTGAAGTGCCTGGTGTTCCTGCCAGCTGTCTTCGGGGAACTCGCGAGCGCCGTCACCGATGATCCAGAAGTCGTAGTAAAGCCCTCGTGCATCAAGGTTGACACTGACCAGGTCTGCTTCTGTAAGGGGAAAGTATCTGTTCGGATCCGGCGGCTGGATGGGGTCGCCTCCAGTAGGAACGCCAAACATGCCGTTGGCTGCCATCTCAATGTAAATTGTGTGCTCTTTGTTGTAGTCTCTGTACTCTTTCGGCACAACCCATTCAGTTCGCTCGCCATTGCCTGTCAGGCCTTGCAGTGGCTTGCCGTCTTCGGTCCAGACCATAGCCTCGCTGTGGCTGTCCCAATGCAGCTCGACTTGAGGCTTGTAGATCCATTCGTAGGGAAGCGTGAACTGGACCTTGAACCAATGGGTGCTCCAACTCGGACCAAAAGCTTCGCCTTTCTTGGTCGGACGATACTCGTTGGCCTTGCTCGTGGCCTCCTTGAAGGTCGGACGAGTCAGGCCCGGTGCGTCCCAGACAGACAGCTTGACGTGCGGTTCGCCGGCGAGACGTCCATCATACAGCTTGGACATGAGCGACTGCTCCTTGTACTGGCCATTGCTGGTGAATTGCTTTAGACGATCGCGGTAGAGGTGGTGGATCTGCTTGCCTACAGGACCTGAGGCATGCTGGGGGTACTTGGCGGACATCTGGGGCACCATGACCCAATTCGACTCGCCGCCCATATTGCAGGTTCGATTGCTCTTGAGGGTTGATTCGATTCGTTACCTGGGCAGGCAGATAGCTGCACAGGGGATGATCGAGACGAACAACGATGCCGCCTCGAGCTCCAGCTTCCGCTCCGACCACCTCCCCAGATACCGGAGCTTTCTCCACACTTCACCCACGTCACCGCTCGGAATAGCAACCGACGCCTTGGCAACAGGATCCTTGCCAGCGGTCGCACGGGCAGAACCGTATGCCTCTCCCGAGCGATGAGACCTTCTGAAGACGACTCTCGTCCGATACAGCACCTCCATGGGATGTTACTTTGAGGACGACGGGACCAGATGACCGCCCATGCGCCATTGTGCCTCTTGGAATGACGGGTCATCATAGCAGCTCGACATCGTGAATCCAAAAGTGACCCTTCTCCGCGATGCCATGTCGGTGAAGGACGTATCGTGTCTGCATCCATTATCCTACCATGACAGCACAGCAGACAGCTCAGCGATCAAGATGCGATTGGAGATCATCTGCACTAAGAGGCTAAATCAGCCAGTGTCTCGGATTGCACGACTCAGTGCTGTATGTCTGGAGCGGACTCCAGTGTCTCATCCAAGAGTAGGCTCCGACCTCAAGTCAGTAAGTTGCTGTGTCGTGACTGCCCACTGCCCCTTCCGTTTCAGTTTGCTCCCACGTGCGCGACGCCATTCTCTTCGTTGACCTCAGTACACACACACCTCCGGCAAATCAACAGCAGTTGCCACTGGATAACTCGACAACGCAAGTCAGCTCATATCAAACTTTCATTCGCGTGTTTGACGGCGCTTGCATTCCTTCCACGCCTACCTTGCATCGTGCTATCCTTGCACCTGGTACACAGTTCGCAGCAGTTCGTCGCCGCCAACATGCCCGCACGCATGGATCAGGCAGATATCAGGATTACTCCAACTTATCCGATTGAGCTGCACTACATCAAAGCGCTCTTCCTACAAAAGCGGTATAGACAGTGCATCGAGACCTGTCGCCACGTCCTGTTGACCGCTCGCGATGAGACCACCGAGCATGCGCTGCGAACTTCCTTCGCCAACTTCTATCTAGGCCTTGCTCATGATGAGCTGGCGCAACTGATGCATGACTTCTCGCAAGCTAAGGTGCCGGCACTCGACCAGGCGAAGCACTTCTTCACGGAGGCCTTGAGGTCGCTGCCTTCTGCAGGGGAACTTACGTTCACCTTGCGAGCAAGACAAGCACCAGTCCATGAGCAGAGTTCCACAATCGATGACCCCTTCTCTGCAGGCCCAGGAGCTGCTCCGCCCAATTCACAGCCGGCAACGAGACACGGCTCTGACGATCACGACCCCTACAATTACTACAGTCCTACAGTTGGGTTCGCATCTCCTTCGTCTCCAGTTGACGCACGTCGAATTGAGGATCTGGATGTGCTTCCCTGCTCCCCACAGCCTCTCTCCCGCGAGACGAGCGACTCTGATCTTACCGACCTCGAATCACACTCCAGCTTCGACCAGATCATGACGCCGCATCGTGTCTTAGAGCGCGACCCATCGCGTATGTCATTAATCGACGAGATGCGCTCACCACCTCGGCCGACAGGTCTACCACGTACGACTTCTACATCTGTCTCCCTCTTGGAAGGGTTTCAGTCACCACCACGCCCAACGGGCATACCGCACAAGGCACCTACTTTTCATGGCTTGATGCGTCCTATTCGACCGGGTTCCCCGCCAAAAGCATACCGTGTCCCGCCAAAGCTGCCAGATGCTGGGAAAGTCTTCCCGAGCCTTAGGAGGTCCAGGCTACCCCGACTAAGCATGCGCTCTCCGCGGCTCGAAGCCCCATGCAGTGCCCATTCGCCACACTCCGAAGGCGAGATAAGCCCATCTTGTCCAGTGTCGCCACTGAAACCAGGTGTTGAAGAAGCCGCGGTAGAGTCCGATTCGACTGTCTCACCGGCGTCTCCCAGGACTCCAGTACGCCATAGCATCCGGATTGAGAGCCCTTCGCAAACCTGTTCCCCCAGTATACAAGGGGACAGCATTCTAGACCTTCGTGAGCGTGATATTATCAGACATCTACAGGCTATGCGCCTTCAGCTTGACTCCCACCTCGAAATGCTCAAACGGGCGAGGACCGAAACAGTCGCCAGACAACTCCAGCGTGAGAATCAGCGTAGCAACATTGGCAGAGCACAGCCGACAAGCCCACAACTTCTCCACACGAAGTCTAGCACCGGCCACTTTCTTCGACACAGCAGCAGCAACAGGGGGCCAAATGGGGCAGCAGAGCGCGGGAACGGAAGTATACAACAAATGCGTAGCTTCTGGTCCTTCGAGCCTGCGGAAGTTACAGCGGACGAGAAGCGCAGGCGGATTGAGGCTGGGAGACAAAGGGGCTGGGTCAGGGGGAGGTTTCATGCGGAGAGGTATCAAGATTTGGCCGAGAAGGCGATGGCGGAGTTGTATACTTGAGCTGGCTCTTTCCCGCCCTCCCGACCGGCTAGGATGAGTTTTTCTGCTTTGTAGGTCATTGTAGTAGTCGTATATTGTGATCTCGGCAATTTATAGAGAGGAGTAAGGCATGGAGGTGCCGTACGGTAGATTGTAGCGAATTCCATTTTACAGGGTGTTAACAGAAAACCAAAATTTCGTGAACGCTGATTACGACATGGTCCGGATTGTGGAGGATCTCGCGATGTATCCTGGTCTATAAATGCACCGGTACTTCCCTCCCATACATTCCTCCCACATCCTTCTCTTTCCGCGCGAGCCCCCCTACCGAACCGAGCACTTTTCTTTTTTTTTTTTTTTTTTTCCCCTGTGCAATTAAAGCCGGACCCATGCAGTGCAAAACTTGGGTCCCTTTTCTTTCCCCCCCAGCCCGCCCTCTAACGAAACAAAGACCCTGAAGAAAAAAATCAATAGGGGAAAAAAGGAACCCAAATAAAACAGAAACCCCCCTAATCCAAACCCCATTCCCCCATTCCCCCCCCCCCCCCCTTCCCACTTCTCAAATCTTCACCCCCCGCCTCGCCCTCTCCATCACCTCCCTACTCAACACCTCCCCCTCCCGCCGTTTCGGCGCCAGTCGTCCTATCCCCAACAACCGCTCAATCATCTCCTCGTCCCCAAAATGACTGTTATGTTCGAAGGAGGGTTCCGTGGCGTACGCGACCCGCGCGCAGTCGACTAGGATCCGGGCTGTCATGCCGAAAACGCGGTAGCGGGGGGTTTGGAGTGAGGGGGTTGGGGACGGGGTGGGGTTGGGCGGTGTGTAGAATGTCCGGGGCAGAGGGGGTTGGAGGGAGGAGGTGCGGTCCGGGCTGTTGCCTGGGGGACTTCTGGGTGGTGAGGAGGTCGGGGACGGGGTTGGACTGGAAGGATTGGGTGGGTTGGTGCTTGTGGAGGAGGAAGAGGAAGGGGCAGGTTGGTCTGCGGCGGAGGTTCCGCCTTGTTGAGGCGTCTCGGCTGGGTGTGGTGATGCTTTCGCGTTGTTCGCTAGGAAGACAGTCGCCGGCGTCACGGGCACGTGGAATTGATGCATCCGCCACGCCGTCTCGTGCCAGCTGTGCCAGCTCCCCTTATACCACTCCCCCGGCACCTGGTCCCGGATCGTGGGATCGACGTCCCGCTCCCGCAAGAAATTGAAGAAAGGCGCTGTGAAGACAGCCGCGACTTCTTTGGCGTCGAGTTTGGGGAGGAGATCCCTTGCGGCGTTGGGCGTTTTGTTCCCTGCGAACGGCTCGGGCGTCTTCAGGTAGGCGACGCAGGGCCGTACGCTGAGCTCCGTCATGGCCAGGTTGGCAGGGAGTTCGGTCAGGTGTTCGATCTCGTAGCCCGTCGGCAGGTGCTCTTTCTCTAACGGCAATCCGATCTCCTCGAAGGCTTCCCGCCGTGCGGTCTGGAAGGGGGTCTCATGGAGGGTGTCGGCTTTGCCGCCTGGTAAGGCGGCCTGGCCGGAGTAGTTTTTGAGGTTGGAGGAGCGGATGGTTAGGACGACGCGGAGGTCTCCGGCGCGGTCGGCGAAGAGGAGGATCAGGACGGCGGCGCGGCGGGTTAGAGGACATTTGTAATAGTTGGTGGGTGGAGGCTTGAAGGCGCGGAGGTTGGCTATCGCCCTCTTTTGGTTGAGGTTAGTATGTGCTTGTAGATTTGGGGGATTGAGAGGAACTACCTTGGATGCGGGCGAAAGAGCAGCCATGTTGCGGCCATGGTGACGGTTGATGTCTATGGCAGGACGTGATGCTGGTCGCTACGGCAGAGGATGTAATTGGAGCCGAGGTTAACATCATCGAGACGGAATTCTGCCGCAACCTTGCGTGTTCCCCAATGAGAAGGAACGGGGATCCTTACAGTCGGTGTTCTATAGGCGTTCGTCTCGGGATTTCTTCGTTAAGAGCAGTACTGGAGGATACAGCAGCACCTGGTGTTAGAGAGAACACATGTAGATCCTACTCGATTGGATACCTCTCGGCGCTCTCTGCACCTATTACAGTAATCCTACCTATGCGCTCTATACGGGCATGCTCGGAGTGCTAATTCCGACGTCTGATTCTGCTTCTACCGCCGTCTTTTGGGGTATTATCTTGCCATTACTACACTTCAACTCGTCCATAGAACCACTCTCAAGATTTATGAGTAGCATTGCCTCGGAAGGCATCAATGTCAGAGGCAGCGCAAGTTTGCTTCTGCCTGTTTTTTTTTTTTTTTTTTAAAAAAAAATTATTTTCTGGAAAATTACACCCTTGTTTCTCGGCCGGTATTGATACTGTGAGAGTAAATAGGTAGGTAGACAGAAGAGAGACATGGCAATGTTTACCTACTACATAGGACCCTATGTAAGGTATCTCCCACGCACCGAATGTTTCATGTGCTCGTCGCCCGTACTGTAGCTGTCGCGAACCAAGTGGGGCAGCGGATCACCGGTGGGATGAGACAGCTTCGAGACCCTGTGTCGACCCTGAGCAGCGACCGTCACAGCCCCCCGCCATTTGGAACTGATGATTTGGTGGGCTGCGCGTTTGTCTGCCTGCGCCTCTGGATGATGAAGCTACTCCCATCTTTTTCTGTCTCAACCTCAGGCGGTGCAAGGAGCCTTACGCAGCCTTGGCTGTAGTCTTCACTCAGCCTTTCTCAGTCTACTAGGTACACATACCTAGGTAATACCTTATCTTTACATAGTAAGCGTGAGACAAGGGAAGGAAAGAGAGCAGTCATATCAGCTTCTTCCCACCACAAATAGCGGGCAACCACGACACAATCAGACCTGGCAAGAGCAAGTAAGCCGACGCATAAGGTATCGACCTACTACACACAGCAAGAAGGACTCGGTCAAGGGCGGCCTCGAGGCTGCCAGGTGAAAGGAAAGGCAACATGTCGTGTGAGTGTCCCGTCCCATTGTCCAAACCCTGCCGACCTCATACACCCTCTATCTATATCCCTTATCCCTCAGGACCACCATACCTAAGCTACATGTCACACCCCCCGCTGACCATGGAACACCACTCAGTAACCAACATGCTCAATAAGCTGCACGGCCAGCCCGCAACCTATGAACGCAAGAGCAAGTACAACATGGGCCGCACCCTCGGCGCCGGCACCTATGGTATCGTCAAGGAAGCCGACGGCCCCACGGGCAAATGCGCCGTCAAAATCATCCTCAAGAAGAACGTCAAGGGCAACGATCAGATAGTCTACGACGAGCTCGAGATGCTGCAGCGCCTGCGCCACCCACACATCGTCAAGTTCGTCGACTGGTTCGAAAGTCGCGACAAATTCTACATCGTCACCCAGCTGGCCGTCGGCGGCGAGCTCTTCGACCGCATCTGCGAGAAAGGCAAGTTCACGGAAAAGGACGCCTCGCAAACCATCCGCCAGGTCCTCGAAGCCGTCGACTACCTCCACCAGAACGACGTCGTGCACCGCGACCTCAAACCCGAGAACCTCCTCTACCTCACCCGCGCCCCGACTTCCGACCTCGTCCTCGCCGACTTCGGCATCGCCAAACACCTCGACACGCCCGACGGCGTCCTCAAAACCATGGCCGGCTCCTTTGGCTACGCCGCCCCGGAAGTCATGCTGAAAAAGGGCCATAGTAAACCCGTCGACATGTGGTCCTTGGGGGTCATCACCTACACCTTACTCTGCGGCTACTCGCCCTTCCGCTCCGAGTCCCTCGCCGACCTCATCGACGAGACCAAGCACGGCCGCGTCGTCTTCCACGAACGCTACTGGAAGGACGTCAGCCAGCACGCCAAATCTTTTATCCTCTCCTGTCTGAAACCCGATGCCCGCGACCGTTGTACCTCCGCCCAAGCTCTCAAGGATCCCTGGATCTCCGGCGTCGGCGCCACGGATCATAACCTCCTGCCGGAGATTAAGGCGTATATGGCCCGCTCGCGGTTAAAGCGGGGTGTCGAGTTGGTGAAACTCGCGAATCGCATCGAGGCGCTCAAGATGCAGGAGGATGAGGAGGAGGATGTCCCCCAGGAGGCGGATATGCCGGCTGATGCCCGCAAAGCGGCTGAGGAGGCCCAGAAGGGCGGGAGTCGGCCGGGGAGTCGTTCGGGTGGAAGTGGGACAGGCGCAGGGAGTGGTGCGGGTGCTGGTGGGGGGTTGAAACCCCCGGATGATGGACAGGGAGGTGTGCCGCGGAAGCGGAGTCTGAGTAAGATTGCTAAGGGGGCGATTTTCCGTGAGGTCAGTCTTCTATTTCTTTTTCCATTTTTCCCATTTTGGGAGCACCGGAAGGGGAAGGCCTTTTGTCTCTTATGCTCGCCATGAACGGCTATGCTGATGCGAAGTGTGTCTCTCTTTTGCAGGTCGTGCTCGCCAAAGTCAAAGAAATGAAGGCGCAAGAGGAACAGCAGCGCACGATCTCGGAAGCTACGGCGGGGAATTCGCAGAAGCGATGATCCCTCTCCCCTTCCCCCACCCCCCACCCCAATGTGACGACCGTGAAAAACGATGTTGTGCCTTGATTTGATTGCCCCACTTGCGGAATCGGGCTTCCTTGCTACGAATGCTTCGGGTCTTTTTTCTTTTTTCTTTGGAGGGAAGAGAAAGAGGTCGGATATGCCTTTCCGGCTTTCTTGCTCGAGACGAAAGTACTAGCTCTTCGGATGGGAAATGGGAAGGTGTGGGATTCTAGAGCGTTTCGTTGTGGTATGAGGGTTGGATGGAAAGGTGAGAAGGAGAGAGCCGAGCAAGAAGGGAGAAGTGGAGGACGTAGATACCCGGTGTTGTTTCTTTTTTCTTCGACTTGAGAAAATGGGGGTTTTTAATGGTTTACCTTTCTTTTTTTTTTTTTTTCTTTCCTGTCTATCTTTCTCTGTTCAAGAGCGATAGGGTGTCATGGCTTTCCTTTTACCCTGTTGTTCTGGTTTCCAAGCCCGCGCCTGAATGCCCATACGGCACGTCTCTCTGCTCCTCTCTCTCTTCTATTCTCGTTCTCCTATACTGCCCTAGCCACGTACGTATGAACGGTGCTTTCAAACACCTAGGGCTGGCGTTGACTTCACGAGAAAATGCACCCAAGTGATATGTGTTCCTGATGGGAGCGAGGAAATTTTTCATGGTTGAATTCTGGATTATCTGACCTGTTTTTCTTTTGAGCTGCCTACATATGTGCTTTCTTTGGGTGGGCTGCAACGTGTATGCAGGTAACTTGCGCGTGTCAAACAATTGCTACTTGCATGTTATACCACCGAGGATGTCTATGGGCATGCTATCCCACTAGCGCTTCTTCCCCATCCTGAAAATGTCCTTATAAGTTGTACGGCTTGTAGGGAGCGACATGCTCGATCCTTCTTTCATCCTAAAAGCTCGTGATGGATATCCCGAGAAAGGGGACATATAGACGTCAAGCTTGACTGCAGACGGAAGTCCCTATGAAACACTTATTAGCTTTCAAAGCTCGAATCCGGCCTTTTCTGAAGACTAAGTAACAGGAAATCGAAGAATCTGCTGCTGCTGCCTTTCTTTCTTTCTCTCCATTTTTCTTTCTTTTTCAATTTGGTTTGAGGCTTCAGAGTCCCATTTATAAGCACCGACGGCTATGTACAAGCATTTGGCGATGCTAGACTGTGCCGTACCTTTTCCGGCTCTTCCTAAATTATTTAAAATTGGGTACTTTTCGATAGATCTCATCATTGTAGAAGCAGATTTTTTCCCGAGTTTGGGGGAAGTGAAGATGGAATTGGATTTTGGGGGACGTACCGTTTCGGCTTTCGACGAAAGCCTTTTTATAGGCGTGTTGGAGTATGGTTGGGGGTCTGTTTGGTTAGTCTGCGGATTGTGATAGAGATCATGAAGGCATCGTGAAGGGCTCCCCGGTGCTAGGGGTGGCAGGCGAGGTGGAGAAGTGTTCATATCGCTGGCCACGTGTCTCCCAAGAGAATGATCTCGTTAAAGCATCTTGAGCAGTCGGATTACTCGAGAGCTTGATGCGGACGTCTCCGACCATCACGATCATATGGATGCTCGCATTGTAGACATGTTGATGTGTAAGATGGAGTTGACCGCAGCGAGTGTAGGAAGATTTTCCAAAAAGCACATGCCAGACGCGGAAGGATAGATCCGTCGACGCCCGAAATTCCCGCTGTGGCGTATCATCGGTTCCTGGACAGTTGAAGCCACGATCACCATATCAAAGACCGCCCGTGTTGCATAAAGTGACACTTTTACTTTAGAACACTCACTCTGTACCTCCTGTCTCTTACTGTTGCGTCCACAGCGTCTGTACATATTTCCATTGACGACCCGAATGAGACTCTCTCCTATCGAACGATAATCCGATCTGCCGCCGTTTCCAACTTCCTTTGTACTAGGCGACTTTCTGGAATTCCAACGGCCGCATACGAAAGCCAATAGGCGTCTGGAAGTTGCTGCATGCTTTTGATGAGCCTTTAGACCGTACAAGTGGATTGATTTTCAGTCTCACGCATTGGCGATTACTTTGCAAGATCCTACAAGCACGACACCATGCGGAAGACTGCGACCCACGCCTTTTACCTCGCCGTCTTTGCACTCTACAGTGGGGACTGCAACGCCAACTCTGCATCTTCGACATCCTCGAATTATAATCCGGACGTCTGCGCCGTAAGTGTCTTTCCAATGTGGTCCGAAAGCGTGTAATGAGCTCACGCAGTCACCCAGCTCGAACCGAAAGCCAAAGTATCCGATGCCTGTGCCTCCTACGCCGACCTCGATGCCTTGAACGGCAAGCTCCAACCCTTTATCCGCAACCTCTCGCACAATACCGATTTCTTCTCCTATTACCGACTGAACCTGTACAATAAGAAATGTCCCTTTTGGAACGACGACGAAGGTCTCTGCGGGAACATTGCATGTGCTGTGACAACGTTAGAGAACGAGGAGGATGTCCCGCCCATATGGCGCGCGGAAGAGCTGAGTAAGCTGGAAGGTCCCAAGGCGAAGCATCCCGGGCGGAAGCAGCAACGAGAACTGCAGCGCCCGCTGCTTGATCAGCTCGGGGCGGAAGTAGGGGAAAGCTGTGTGGTGGAATATGACGACGAGTGCGACGATCGAGATTATTGCGTGCCGGACGATGAGACGGCGAGTGCGAAGGGCGATTATGTGAGTTTGGTTAATAATCCGGAGAGGTTCACGGGATATGCTGGGGAGGCTGCACATCGGATTTGGGAGGCTATCTACCATGAGAATTGCTTTTCGAGACCGGCTACCAACGAGCAGAAGGATGCTGCGTCTGGTTCCTCGTCTCCCGCCTCGGGCTTCTCGCAGAATCAGGCACAGGCTGCGTTGGACTTTAAACAAGTCATCCGTGCTCATGACCGACAAGAGGCAATGAAGCTTGGCGTTTCGGTCGAGGACCTTGATTTCGAAGACGAATGTCTAGAGAAACGCGTCTTCTACCGTGTGATATCCGGCATGCACGCATCCATCTCCACGCATCTCTGCTACGACCACCTGAACCAGACCACCGGCGAATGGGGTCCGAATCTGCAGTGCTACAAGGAACGTCTGCACGAGCATCCGGAACGTATCTCGAACCTCTACTTCAACTACGCCTTCCTCCTCCGCGCCGTCGGGAAACTCCGCGATTACGTCCAGGACTACACTTTCTGCACGGGGGATCCAATCCAAGACCGCGAAACGAAGGAGAAGCTGACCAGACTCTCCGCCGTCATCCCCTCCGGCCCCAACATCTTCGACGAGAGCGTCATGTTCCAGGACGATACCGCCGCTCATGCCCCGACCGTCGAAGGCATCACCCTCAAGGAGGACTTCCGCAACCGCTTCCGCAACGTGAGTAGGATCATGGACTGTGTCGGCTGCGACAAGTGTCGGCTCTGGGGCAAAGTGCAGACGAATGGGTTCGGCACGGCGTTGAAAGTGCTGTTCGAGATGCAGGAGGGCGAGGAGAAGGTGCTCCTCCGACGCACGGAATTGGTCGCGTTGATTAATACCCTGGATAAAGTGTCGACGGCTTTGAAGGCGTTGGAGGAGTTTCGTGTCATGGTCGCCGCCGAGGTCGACGGCAAGGAACCTGCTGTCCAGCATCGTATCGCGCAGGAAAGTCCGGTCCAGAGTTCCAGTCTGGATGACCTAGACGACTTGGACGATCTGGACGACTCTCCCTACGAGACGCCCGAGTATCGACGCAAGCAGGCAAAATCGCTCGTGGAGAATTTCTGGGACGAGTTCGACGTGGTGTGGCGGGCGCTTAAGTTCGTCCTCTGGTCCTGGTCCGAGCTGCCCAAGACGTTGTATGCTATTCTGGGCACAGAAGCTAGTAGGATGTGGGATTATTGGTTAGGGAGGCCGATTCGGCCCCGTTTATGGGAGGTCAAGTTGCCGAGACGCGAGGATCTCTTTGAGCGGAATGAGTTGTAGTTGTATTGCATTTCTTCGGATCGACAGTATTGTCGGCGAGCATAGCGCGGTGTTGGGCGTTGTTAGATAGGGCTGTATTATGTGCTGAGCATCTTCAAAAGGTAGTTGAGTGGAAGTTTTTTTGGATTGAAAATGCGAATTGCAAAGGGCTAGAATGTGTCTGCTTGCGAGAGGCAAGTTTCCAATATCATTTATTGCTATCATTTCTTGACTCGTAGACGGCCGGACTGCCCTTCCGTCTGATGTATCAATTATTCTGTTTTGGAGATGGAAAGCACAAGAGGAAGGATGCGGATAATGTTGGGAAGAAGGCTGCTGGGGCTGCCGGAACGGCCGGCTAAGTAGGGGTGTGCTCGAGATCCAGTGAAAGACTGGCGCCGCTGAGGAGTGCTTCCACAGATCAGCGCGCACAGAGCGGTGCTTAATTGTCTCCCTGTCGGAAGAGTGTCCTACCGAGAAATAGTGGCAGATTGGAGATGCTGTAGAGGACTTCCTTGAATCAACGCATGCAGCAACAATGTTGAAGAGTCAGCCGGTCGAGAGAGGCTTTGCTCGTAAAGAGATGAAAGACTGAAGCCACTGAGGAGTAATTCCTTACCTACGAGGTCTGAGCCACTGTTGGAGGAGTCAGCTCGTCAGGAAAGGCTTTCCTCGAGGAGAAGTGGGAGACTGAAGCCACCAAGGAGCACTTCCTGAGATGAAATACAGGGGTCGAACGCTGCTGGAGCGGTCAGCTTATCGAATGAGACTTTCCTCGAGAAGAGGTGGGAGACGAAAGGTACACAGGAGCACTTCCTTGCCTACAAAGTCTGAAAGACTGATGAGGGAGGTCGCTGATCGGAAGTGGCTTTTCTTTCCCGGAGAAGAGAAGCAAAACCGAAGCCACTAAGGAGGACTCCGCAACCAAAAAGGCGAGAATGATATTAGAGATTCGTCCCCCGAAGAAGCATCTCCGACAGGTGCCCTAGAGAAAAGAAAGTCAGACAAGAGCCGCCGAGTAGGACCTCCACCACTCAGCACATAGGTATGCAGCAGGGAATTTTGAGGAATTAGCTCGTGGGACAAGAATTTCATCAACAAAAATTGGGAGGCTAAGGCCGCAGCAGAGTACTCTCTCCCGTTGAAATCAGAATCAATACTGTGGCTATACGGTCCTGCTTGAATGGCCTGTCCGTGGGAACTGCAGCACACAAATGCGGCTAAGGTGTACTCCCAGGCGTCATCGTCGTGGAGATACAGAGGAGACGGGAGGTAGAATCGATGGGGACTTGTCCAAAGTCCGCGGCGAAATGCTCCTCCTTGCAAAATGGCTAGATCGCTCTATCGCCGGATGACGGCCTCGCAGAAGGTCATCGGGACGACGGGGAGAGCTTCCTCATGGGGCCTCACGAAAATCGCAAAAAATCGCCAAAATACCCGGAAAAATCGGGAGAAATCAGGAGAAATCAGGAGAAATCAGGAGAAATCAGGAGAAATCAGAAAGAAATCTGGAAAATCTGGAGAAATCAGAGAAATCAGGGAAATTTGGGAAAGATCGGGGAAAATCCCCAATTCCCAAAAATTCTCAAGAATTAAAACTTATCTCAAAGTCCCAAACCAGCTAGCAATTCCGAAGTATCTTCCATCTCCTTCCCCTTCCCCTCCGAATTTTCTTTCTCCCTACCAGAATTCCCTTTCTCTTCTCTAGAATTACTCTCTTTCCTAGCACTTCCATCTTCTTTTCCCTCCTTGCCCAATCCATCCCCGACTCCTCCTATCTTTCCCTTCTTAGGAACTAGTGTCTTTTTATTCTGAATTCCATAAGTTAGTAGAGTCGTAGGTAAGAGTAAAGAGCATGATTTTCAATCTAATTTCTAGCTCGTCAAACACCTGTAATCTCCTTCCGTCCAATGTATAGGTATAGTATGTCGATGTTTAGAGATGTAGTTACATTTCTAATATCATTTACGACTCAAAACCGCTCGTATTGCCCTCCCATCTAATGTGTAGTCTATTTCATTTGAAGAAATAGAAGCACGATGTCCGGTTTGATTTTTAGCTCGTAAACGCCCGTACTACCCTTCCGTCTAGTATACAGTGTGTCGATATTTGGAGATGCAGACGCATTTCCAATGTATTTTCTAGCCAGATAACGCCCGTATCGCTCTTCTGTCCAATGTACAGTCTATTGCGGCTCGGAAATTAAAGCACAATGTCCCAAGTCTATTTCTAGCTTACGCCCGTACTACCCTTCCGTATAATATACGGTTTGTGTTACTGTTGGAAGATTGAGACTCGATTTCCAATGTCATTTCTAGCTCCAAAGAGCCCGTATTGCCCTTTCGTCCAATGTCCATGCAGTCTATCGCTGGTTGGGGATGGAACAGTCTCTGATGTGGTTTCTAGCTCGGAAAGGCCTATACTACCCTCCCGTCTGATTTGCAGTCTGTAGCGGTTTGGAAATGGAAGCCAGGCTCGCTTGCGACGATTTTGAATTTCCCTTGCTTCTATGGACCCACACACTCGTCCTTCCGTCTAACGTACAATTTTTCGCTAGCATGAGGTGGCTGGTAATATCATTGTTGCATCTCAAAGCTTGACCCGTCCTCTGCTCCCGAATGCCAGTGCCACCCATCCACCGATGAGACAGACACCACCCAGTGGCGTAACAGGGCCCATGAATTTGAGCCTCTGTGGGTCCAGAACGAGACAGTAGATGGAGCCGCTAAACATGGTCATGCCCACTGTGAACAGAGATTTTGCCCAGATGTTCTTTGGGGCGGCTTGTTCGGCCAACAGGAGGGCGACGGAATGGATCAGCTATGCAGAATTAGTACTCACATATACTGGAGACGATGATCATATCTGCCCTGTGCTTTGGACGGGATGATATACTTGATAATGAGCAGCTGTGCCCCAGTTTGCAATGCGAGCGGGATCGCTAATGCGGCTCTTCAGACCGTGTGCGCCAAAGGCGCCCAACATTACGGAGGACGCGCCGTACAGGCATCCCGTCATCCAGAACGCCATGTTAAATAGTGTAGGGACCAATATAGCAGGTTCTACAAGACGATGTAGTGAGGAGACGACTGCTTTGAGAGCGGGAGTCGTGGATTTCCGGATTAGGGAAAAGCCGACTTCCATCCCCGAATTTATCGATGGAATTTGACTTCGAATATTTCTATCTCGATGACGAGTGGATATTACGCCTTGCGCTTTTTATAGGGGCATGGTTTAGGCTTGGAATGTATTCCAAAATTGAGAAACCAATTTTATGTAGCTAGTATGGCCTTAAAACTAGGAATATAGGCAAAAAATTCTGTATCTCCCTTAAGAAAATACCAAAAAATTCGAAAAAAAAAATTGAAAACTCCCCCGGGTGGGCTCGAACCACCAACCTTCCGGTTTTGCTTCCACTGGAGTGATAACAGCCGAACGCGCTAGCCAATTGCGCCACGGAGGATCTCCGGGACTCGATCTGAAGGAGAACAGGCTCTGAGAGCTTGTTGTTGGGGCTTCTGGTTTTAAAATTTGAATATATCACTTCTCCAAAAGCCGAGCCGATGCTCCTCTCGCTCGGCATCTGGGGCATATCCATGGCTAGTCTGAACGGCGTCTGGTTCCTTCAAAAAATCGAGTCTAAG
Source organism: Hortaea werneckii (assembly GCA_037044905.1). Lineage (NCBI taxonomy): Eukaryota > Fungi > Ascomycota > Dothideomycetes > Mycosphaerellales > Teratosphaeriaceae > Hortaea > Hortaea werneckii. The sequence continues at coordinate 23,839 of JBAOKB010000088.1, read as the reverse complement.
AGGTGCATATGGTGGGAAAGTTGGTACACGAAAGCAACAAAAGTTTTCAGGCGGGATGGCTCTTTGTTATGCTCGGTCGATATATATTGGGCCTCTTCACATCGATTACTATTGGAAGAAGTTATATGGCAGAGTAGAACGAACGGGGACGCCTCCTACACAATTTTTTCCAAAGCTTACCTCCCCCAAAATCCGCGGATACGGATCTCTTTGTTCCTTTCCGTCTCATTTGGCTAACTTGGAAGGTATCTCGCAGAACAATCCAATTTCTGTGCTCCTGTGCTCCTATAAATCCCTCCATGACCCTCTTGATTTCTTAATCGCATATGAGAGAAGACACATTTTTAGAGGGAGGGACAACGACTGTCTCGACGGATTGAAGAAGACATCTCACAAGCATTTATTGGCGCTTGTGCAAATGTAAGATCTTCTGTATCACTCTCCAATCTTACAATCTTAGATTGTATGAAAGAAGCCAGGGATTTTGGGAGGAGAGTACAGATTTGTACGATTGTCCGACCAAAGAGCATCCCCGAGCCAATTATAGGCGTCTATGCGACTACGTAGCATCTTGTAGCCCTCGGCGGTCCTGCATTGCGCGTGAAGGAACACAAAAGAGCTAAACACCTCGATCAATCGATGGGTATCACATATACAAATATAAGCATATGTGCAGCTACACAGCCCTTTGAAATCCTGTCGAACCTTGTATCGCACAAAGGAGAACACGGACTCGCGGAGTAGGACAAATATACGATTCATCGATAGACTAGCATCGCGTACACGATTATTCATGCCGGTGCAACTACGTAGCCCTTTGCGATCCCCTCTAACCCGGATTGTACAAGGAAGAATACAGATTGGCAAAGGTAGGACACAAGGTTAAGCCATCGGCTGACCGACATCCTCAACGCAACCAGGAACGTCCATGCACCCGTAAAGCCTCTCGTAACAATTACTAACCCCGAGTTGCACGTGGAAGAGCGCATCCTTCGATCGGGAACAATCTGTCCAAGATCGGAGGAGGTTATCCCGTGTGCAAGCATATTTGCTGTGCAACCATAAGGCCCTTCCTAGCCCTTCCTAACCCTCTCTAACCCTAGTCGCACATTGAAGAACACATGCTTGCGAAAAGTGGAAGACAATCCATTCGATGCAAAGCAGGTCAAAGGCAAGCGTATCGGCTCGAGAATACTGTCGACAACGAAGACTGCAAATAGATCTCAATCCCCTTGTCAGTAATGGTGCTCATCCGGTCAGCCCGCATTTGCGCGAAACGAAGTCGACGCGACGACGTCAGACCCCACAGATCGCGCTCGCACACTCGCGTCTCCCCAAGATTCGCGCGACCTGGAAGTCTGTCGCGGATGACCATCATACCTCTCATCTCTGCATCTTTGCTGATGACACTGCCGGTGTACAACCACTTCCGGTAGAATGCCATGCTGGGCCAGACTAAGATCATCGCCCATCCTAAATCTACAAACTACGACGAAGATGGCGAAAAGGACTTCGCCACGCCACCAGCCAAGAGAGTGAAGCGCGAGATCCCCGACTCGGACGCCGATAGTGACGATGAACTGCTTGAGCACGCGGAGCAACAAGCGCGGCGGACTGACCTGGAGTCTGCTCTGCCTCCGATTCAGACGGACAAGGAGGCTATAGAAGCATACGAAGCCACCAGAGCAGCGGAACAAGCTGAGCTGGGGCTGAAGGACCGACTGGAAGGCCAGAGATGGGTACGAGGCAAGAGCTCGATATACGTAGATGCTTTCAATTTAGCATTAGAAACCGTTCTTGATCAAGAGAGTCACCTCTTTGACGAAGCTGAGCATGCAGTCTTCAAACAATGGCAAGAGTTGAGTTACGAAGCGCAATACCTGTATGTCAGACTGTTCCTGAGAAAAACGTCAAGCTGGCATCGGATCAATCGACTAGGATATCATAGCGACATAGCGGACATGCCACAGGCGATCGCAGATATTCAACTCGCCCGAGAACTGCCAGAATCGTCTTCAAAGGCGGAGGACTACCCGGGCGAGCTCGACCCACCTGAAGGGACCACCCTTCAAACGAGCTTTACCTTCGCGGATAGATCTGAAGATTGCATTACAGATCTAGAGGAAGCCTCGTCTCTTCTGCTACTCGACGAATTGAAGGCTCTCGCGAGAGATGCCAAAGTGCAAGGCAAGAACAAAAAAGAGCTCCTACGCGCGTTCAGACGAACGAGTGGAAAGCAGACAGGTCTGGGATGGAGCGGATTGAAACGATCAGATACCGATGAATCGACTGGCTCTGTTGGAATTGCGGAAGAAGATGGTAGAGACACGCCTCCCGCCAAAGCAGAAAACAGAGATGCTCATTGGGTGGGAAAGATTCTGGCAGAAACCGGGCCTTGCATACGCTTGTCCTTGCCCACCCTCAAACTGTTCGAACGTGTTCATTTAGTATTCTATCGCTCTACTGAATGGACAGAGAAGTCCCTTACAACAATCATCCTTGCTCGTATTGCGCGATGGAACTTTCCGGAGTACATCGTTTCCAGGTCAGCTAATATATTCGCCTCGCGAAGCCTGCTTCTAGAATTTGAGGCTTCGTTGCGGACGCAACATCGAATAGACAGCATGCTGGAATTCAATGGAACACCCACAAAGGACGACCTGCGCCTCGTGTTGGACATTTTTGAAGAGGTCTATCCGCGCTGGAAAGCCCTCCTGGATGAAGAGCAGCAGAAGGAAGATAGTATCTACGCTACAGGCGAAGGTGCTTATCTGCGTCGACTCTCTCCCGCGTGGGTATACACCCGGATCGTCCACAAGGGAGCATACATTCTCGGAAAATTTAAAGAACATGAGCGAGAGCATCAAGTGCTGAACGAATTGTTAGAGCAGCGCCTCTTTCATACAAGTCGGCGTGGCGACTGGTACCAGCGCAAGGCATTACTTGAAGAACACTACATGCATCTGCATTTGCCATCCCCACCAGACTGCAAAACCACAGAAGCGAAGAAGAAGCACTGGAAGCGGATAGCATTGCAGACATGTGAAAGAGGGCTGCAGGATCAATTGACGCATTTGATTTTTCATCATGACTTACAGAAGCGAACTTTGAAACTGGAGAAACAGCTCAAAGTGCCGAAGAGACAGCAGCATGAATTCTCGCATGTTCTGCTCACCAAACCGGCCGAACGGACATTCGAAGGTGTTCGCATTGAGAAGTCACCTTCACGCAATGCCAGTAGACGCAACAGTGAGCAGAATGGTAACGGCACAAGTACACCGAAGCCAGCTTCCGATAGGCGCGGGGCAAAGACCATTTGGCTCGACCCGGCTCTTTCGACTGTCGTCAACGAAGATACCGGCGAAGAAAAGTTGATCGAGGGGGAATGCTCGGTGGAAGACATGTGTCTTTCTTCCTATCGAGCTCTTGGCTACAAGTGCTACCACAGTGAAGGTGGAATCGTCCGCACGCTGTTCGCTTACCTTTTCTTCGATGTCCTGTTCATTTACATCCCAAACGTCTTCCAGACCGAGTTTCAGACATGCCCACTGGATCTGCACACTGATGGCTTCTATGCAGCACGGATGAGTGAAGTGAACGCTCGTCTGAACGAGATTAGCAACGGCGAAGCTGGGCGGCTCATTACAGATGTCTGGGAAGCACATCACGAGCGAAAGACTTGCGTTGTTGGGTTAGACTGGAGTTTTGATATCAACGACCTCCTTGAAATTGCAAGTGCTTTTCCAGCTGCCGCCCTGAGCACAGTAATGAAAGTCATGGCACAGGAATACGGGCAGCGAGGTGGTGGCGTACCCGATCTTTTCTTGTGGAAACCCAGGGAGGAAGACGCAAAGTCAGGCGGCGAAATCATGTTCGCCGAAGTCAAGAGCGAAAACGACCGCTTGAGTGATACCCAGCGAATGTGGATAGATGTGTTGTCCGGTGCCGGCGTGAGGGTTGAGCTTTGCCATGCACTGGCGAAAGAAGTCAAGATGCAAGATTGATCATGGGCATAATGCAAGAAGCAGGATATCTCAGGGAAAACACAGTAAGCTGGAGCTGCTAGTGTGCTCCCAAATGTCCTTGTTTGTATCGCTATCCCGTATAAAGACAATGCAACGTGTGATTAGTCCAAGAAAGATACGTTTTGCTGGAGCCGCTGCAGAGTGCTCTTGGGTCTTGTTGTGTCGCTGCACAGCTTCCCTTCTGCATCTCCTCAGTTCGCCTCATGCAGCATCTGGCCACTCAATCAATTGTAGTCACTATATACAATTTTTCCGGCTGGGCCGCACCATCACATGACACAGAAGTTTCTCAATCGCTTCTTCCGATTCGAAAGACTTCTTCTATGGCGCAATTGGCTAGCGCGTTCGGCTGTTATCATCTCAATGAAAGCAAACCGGAAGGTTGGTGGTTCGAGCCCACCTAGAAGAGAACTTAAGTTCACATCATTTTTTGTGGTGGTAACCAGTTGATGTGGATTGTTTTTTTTCCCAAAGCGAAGCTTACTTAGTAAGCAGCTCACGTGATAGCTACCAACTTCCCACCATGAAACCGCCATTATTAGGAGGTACCTCTAATTATCTTCTAGGTAGGCAGACAATACTGTCGGGTTATAGATGTAGGAGAGAACTTATTAGCTTCGAACTAACTTTGGATGATTAATGCTTTAGCAGTTGCATTAATTCGACGTAACATTAGGTCGTCTAGACCCTTAACTTAAGTTGTAAAGAAGGAAGAGAGTTAGTAATTATCCCGTTTTGTAGTGTCGACTCTACTACAATTAAACGTAAGCGAGCATCCTCCTATTTATAACTGTCTATACAGAATTCTAGAAAGGTAGCTTTAGGGGTAATTCCTCTTCTTTACATTAGCGGAATAATCGTAGTAGAGCTTAAGACATAGGCAATACTATATTGCACTATACTATCTGTCTCTAAATGCCTCGAGAGGATAACTAGACTATACGTTTGCATTTATAAAATAGAAAGACAAGTGCAACGGATATTAGAATAGAGGCAATATAGTCTCCTATAGATCGTATGTATTCTAAGTATCGAGAAAGGCTACCTAGATAGTATGTCTTTATACTCTCGTCTATAAGATTAATAATAGAGAGAGAGATAGAGCAATTGCGGTCTCCTACATAAACTCTATCTTAGATGTCTAGGAAGGCCGCTTAATAGGTATTGCTCTATCTTCGTATTAGCTTACTACCTAGCTTAAGAGGAGTATTAGAGCCTTTTAGTACCCTAATTCCGAGACTATTAAACGATACTTAGTTTACTCGGATAGAGCCGCTTACCTTACAATTTTAGACTAGTAAAGGCCCTATCTTTATTGCCTAAGGCATTTTAAATATACGTTAGCGGGCGTAGAGTAAGGGAGGTCCTTACTAAAAGTAGCGACCATTCTTAGTTAGTATAGTTAAGCGAGTAAGCATAGTCTTGCTTAGTCTAAGCTAGCGCATGCTTACTAAGCACAGACGAAGGCTGTTTACCTACTAAAAATGGAAGCTCAAAGCAGTAAGCATGCCTCATTTTGAGGTTGCTAAAAGGCTCTATTTGCAACAGTATAGTAATGCATATTCGAGTCATATAAACCAATATTCCTTCTAGCAGATCTGCGAAATCTCATCGGAGTACTATAGCGAAGGAGTTTGCGAGTCATTGTCCCATAGCATAACGAGCGAGTCCTTGCCCGCGTGCCAATAAGAAAAGTGAAATTGGAACTAGCCACAGGATTGGGTCTCGAGGATCAAGCTAAGGCGAAGCGCACGCGAGCGTAGAGCACGGAACTTTAACCGGGATCGTCCAGAAGGAATATACCGAGGACACTAAGGGGGGCCCCAACCGCTTCGGCAAGCAAGTAATTTTAGTGTAGGTCCAGATAGTCCAAGACGAAATGGAGAGGGTTACTCGTATACGTAATAGGATTCCTTAGGCGCAATCGCTGCTTCGCTCGTCGAAAGACGATGTGCATCGCCAAACATTTAGCAAAGTGCGAAGACAGAATGCCTTCTCCTCATGCCTTTATTGCCGCTGTCGTCAGCTCTTGGCGCTCTCCAATAGTGTATTCCTAGTTGCAAGGGCATGAGACATCATCCCAAGTCTCCGCATTTGACTAAGCGGCGATCAAATCAAATTGCTCCGTTGATCCAACCTCCTTCAGCTCGCACTTAGTCAGTGGCATGGCCAGACCGCGTTTAAGTGCGCGGCAAACCTCACAGGAGGAAATCGACACATGAAGTCTTACGAGCGGCGTCCTTACCAACGCCCTATAGGCGTGGCCGCCATGGGCGTCCGATATGAGTAGGACAAGTGCGATCACACGGAAGAGTCTCCAGCGAATCAACCGAATCATACCGCTTAACGGCGCTAGAGTGAGATACAGGGGCGCGTATGCAGGTCCGCCACGTAGAGACACGACGCTAGTGCTCGGCACATGGCTTCTCACTTCACTGGCTCCCGGAGATGTGATCCTTCGCTGCCCACGCCTAGGCTGCGATCCCGTTGAACAAACGTGCATCCTGATCCTTGCGGAGACGAAAGAGGCGCTCTTGGAAAATCGGCTAGTTTCCTCCAGCCCCGCTCTCTACGCCGACCATACGAGGATGGTCCATCTGCGCGCCGCCTACGCCGCAACGACTGGATAATTCTGAGAGCATCGCTTCCGCAGCCTCGCTTCCGCGAAAGGACTACTGAAGCGTCGTCACAGGTTGGTGGTCGTTGTACCGCGAGTAAGTATCGTTCAGATGGGGACTGGACTCACTGGAGTGGTCTCTCATCACTGGCCTCTCGCGTAGCGGAAGAGGAGCGCCTAAATCTGAGAGGCCAACAGTGGCCAAGCCGTCTACTTTCCTATTCTAACTCCCGTCACTCTCTTCATGCAAGTCATTCGCACTGTTTGGTTTTCTTCTTCTCTGTCTTCTTCAAATGCGTAGCAGAGGCGACTTTCTTTTGGGAGGGACTCAATCTGGTTGTACCTGCACCGCTAGCCCTGGTGAACCCCACCTTCACGAGCGCCGGTGAAACGACCGACTCTCACTGTGGCAGTCTACCTGTATCACCTCGGCGGAATCTGACCATCATGCATTGCTGAAGTACCTCACATCAGCTCGTGAAGTGTCAGCAACTTTGAGAGCTCGGCGGCCATTTCTACACAACATATTCTTAGAGGCGTATATTTTGCATGGATATTTCGATGCGGCAAAGATACGCGCGAAGACTGGACCATGGCCTATAACGAATCTTTGAAGGGCGACTGCATTGCCCCGTTCTACGATGCTGCGCTGTTTGGTCGTGAAGATCGCTGTACGTTCCAGACAATTATCAAATCCAAGGGGAGACTGACCCATTTGCCAGTTACTACCGGCCGATTTTGCGCGCCTGTACCTCTTCCTGGGACGCCAACGTGCTGTCTACCTTGCCCTGCTGCAGAGTGGACGTACTCCGATTCATTTACCACATACGCGAACGTCGCGCAATGGCTCAATGTCATAGGCTTGATCCTTCTGGTCTTCATGCTTGTGTCGTACGTCGTACTTCCTACGACCCAGACACGAAGCCACTACCTGAGCGTCTGTCTAATATTATCGGTCCTGTTCATCTGCATTGGGTTTACCATACCACTTGCATCCCAACCGGAACAATGCTACGACGAGATCACACCGAACGATATGTATTCATCTGACACCTGCGCTTGGAACGGAGCTTTCATAATAGCTGGCGGGTTGAGCGCTACAATGTGGATCTTCATTAGGGCCCTCTCAATGAACTTGCAGATATGCTGGGACATTGTTCCCGGTAAGAAATTCTTCTATGCTGCTCAGGCGTTTGGCTGGGGAATACCGGCCGTGCTCTTCGCCGCTAGCTTGACGGTTACTGGTTTGAGCTACCATTTCGGCAACGCCTGTCTGCTCAACCACAAAGACTCCATGGCTGACTTTTGGGGACCACTGCTTGGCATCGCCGGCGCTGCTGGCCTACTACAATTGGCGACCTTCGGCTACTGTATCCATGTGTACCTCAAAAACCTTTGGTCGGATCAATCACAGGAATCATCGGCCGCTTCCGCATCAGGTCTGCCTTCTTACAATAGCAGTGTACGGAACCAGACAGCACGAGCAGTATGGCGGCGATTGAAAAAAGTCTTATGGCTGCAGTGGCGCGGAATCTGCATCGTCAGCATCATTCTTGTGGATGTCATATTCTTCTCCATCGTTTTCGTTTACTTGGACAGCATTCAGATGTCGGTGAAGAACGACTGGCAGAAAGTCGAGCCCTGGCTGTTTTGCTTGGCTGCTCATCCAACGGACAAAAACCAGTGTCTTCACCTGGTGACTCCATGGCTAGTCAGCGAGGCGACTGTTGTGGCAGTGCTCATCCTTCTATCTCTGGCCGGGATACAAGTCTTCCTGTTCTTAACCAGACCATCAATCTTTCCCGCGTGGAAAGAGCACTTTATGGGCAAGCTGCACCCCCATCGCCAGGAGTTTGTCAGCCTGGACGCAAGACAAACGGATCTCAAGCGGTCGAACTCTACAAATGGTCTACTGAGGTACGATCACGTGCGTGGACACCAAAGCACTACTTTCGAGATGCAACAACCTGGTATGAAGACGATGGAGCTGGAAACGTTCGACGCGGATAGCAAATCACCCACTGTCCTATCGTCCCCGGAAGATGCATACCAAACTCCCTTGCAGCATCCCTACAGCTCACCAGCTTTGACGGTCGACAGCAGAGGCAATTCGCCCTCTTTGGACGCCATCGGCAAAAGCAGGATGATGGCCTCCACATACGGAAGCCAAATGACACCTGACCCTTCAAGTGGATTGGCCTCACCAAGTGCGACTTACAACGGAGTCAATACGCAACAACAACCACAAGATTATTTCAGCCAGTATCAACGGCGAGCCTATAGTAGACAGGACTCTTCTGACTCACTGGCCGGAGAAAGACAACAGACCGGCCCACACTCCCGGTCTTTGAGCCATGAACGGCGATACCAACCTCCTACCGCATCCTTCTCAGCTCCTAAAACGCCTAGCCGGCAATCGAGCGTAAGGAGTGCGATGTTCGGTGAGACGAGAGATGTGTATGGAAGAGGAGGCTTAGGCCTCAACCCGCCAAGCGAGGCGGGCGAGAGTCAGGAAGATCTGACACATAACCAGCCAAGACGAAACTTTGACAGAAGATAAGTGATGGAGTGATTGTACGACTACCGACGTGGAGGCCTATCTGCAGTTTAATTTCGTGAGAGCACCAACAACATTGGTCTGTACAGGAAGGAAGCGCAAGCTACGGCAATGATACCCTGGTTGAGCGATATGCGTGTGTGTACAGAGTAGTGCAAGACTTAGTCTTTGAAAGTCAATTTGCTTCAACAACATTCAATGTCTCTGCATCGCTTCGCCCTAACAGAGAAGGGTTATAGAAAGGGGGAACCTCCGCGGTCTCTACTCGTTGCAGGTGCCAGCGTATGCCTTCATGAAGCGTCATACACATCTACACCGATATTTACCGCCAATACAGCCAGTAACAGCTACTAACCCGTCAGCCATTGCCACCCTCACTCAAACCACCTACTGCATTGCCACTTACCAAGAACACCCACCCACAGATGACCAAAACTTCCCAACCTCCAGCATGGACCTTACCAATCGACATGCCCGACTGCTGCCGGAAGAAGCGAACCGCACCCACCAGAATCACACCTAGAGCCGACGCATGGAAGATACATGCAATAGGTTTGCCGAGGACGTAGTAGCCATAGACCAAGTTAGGCGAAGGGGGGTGCTGCAGGCGGTAGAGCTGAGAAATGGCGACGCCGACCATAGAGAGTGCGAGCGATGTGCGTAGGTAGCCAAGGTAGGTGCGCTCGTTAGCTTGTGTATTGTTAGCAGCGCTCTGATGCTGATAGTGTGGACGGATCACTTCGTTCACAGGACAAACCCTTACCGAGATGATCTCTGCAATCGGCATGCGGTACTGACAGTCTTATGTTGTGTCTCCACAGTCGTTTGATGCCGGCGTGCCATTGCTGTGGCTTTCCCGGGGTCATCGTTACCTGCCTTGTTCGGTGCGGCTCAGCCATGGTACGAAGCTCCGTTGCCTCCCGCTCATGGTCAGATTCGTTTTCTGCATCGTTTGGACGCGGATGTACTGCCTCTGGTGGCTCGGGTATTGGCTCTGCTGGCCTGCCGTCCATGGCTTGTACTAAGTGGCGAGTCTTGAAGGCAACAAAAAACGGGCCAATCTGCACATCAGTCTCACTTCTTCCAGGTTACTGAGCACACGCCCCAATTTGAAGGTTCTCATAAAGATAGGACAGAGTTATACGCGCTTCCTGTTGGTGTGTGCATCTAGAGAGCGTTCAAATCCCATGCTCTGTGAAACCTAAATTGGAAGCCAGTTCCTTGGCAAAGTTCACTGTGTAAGCTTTCGCAAACCCCTCTCTCTTTCTCAAACCTTCACCTCAACCACTCTTTTCAACAAGATTGGGTCAACAATCGAGTTGACTACAATGGGCTCATGAATGACGTGCACAAAAGAACAGCAATTCGATTTAACAAAGCTCTACAAGATCTATTGCCCCCTTTTCACCCTCTCCAAAGAGTCCGCTCAGACCGGCTCTCGAATGCCACCAACAATACAAATAGGCGCTCCAAAACAACGTGATTGTCCTTCAAGTTTGCCCTTACCCGATCCCATGGGGTGTCCATATACCCTTCCAGACGGCAATCCTGCATGTAAAGCTTTCCAACAAAGCCTATGAGCCCTGGCTCGTAGCTCAAAAGTACTTTGCAAAACCCCATAATATCATTGATCTCCTGTGAGTAGATGATGGAGAGAGCGTATTACGTCTTCTTTTAGCCTCCACTCAAGCAGGACCTGAAAATCCTGTCGTCGTCCGCCAACAGCAGCAGTGACTACATTGTATTTGGCAGAATCACTCGCGAAGAGCTGAGCAAGAGACGATACGCAAAGCTCTATACACCCTCGCTAACATGCACACTTTTTCGCCAATTAGGCAGTTGGTGTGATGCGTGCGTATAGCCTTGCAAAGGTGTTGCCCAGGCTTGGAACCGCTCGCTTCCCTGGCAAGCAAGCCAAGCGCGTGCATTAGACTGTGATTCGGTGGTTGTGGATCGCTGCAGTAGGCGCCGATGCGTGGGACCCCTGACGGACGGTACATCCCTAGGACATAGCCTTCATCGGCGTGAGATGGAGCCGATCTTGCTTTTCTCATGGATTGGACTAGTCTCCATTCCATGCCTTGCTCAGATCCGACCATCTCGACTAGACATCCTCACCCCTTCCGCCGCTTACACAGCCCCACCGCAACGGAAATATCATCCAACTTCCCGCCCTCCACCGCCAACCCTTCCTCAACCGCGCGCTCCATAAACGGACTCGCGGCGAAAGGATCCTCGGCCACTCTCCTCGCGGCCAACACTAGTTCCTGGGCGACGAACCGCATGCCCTCCGCCCAAGCCCCGCCTTCCTGAACCTCGCTCCCTAACTCCCCTCTCTCCACTTTCCCCTTCCACGTCTGCAGGCTCGTCGTGACGATCTCGGCAATATCCTCTTTCCACAGGTTATCCGTCACGCCGTCCGACATGGCGAGCACGACATCGTCGACTTCGATCTCGACGGGGGAGACGACGGCGTTGTGTTCCGGCGTATCGGGGGAGTTGGTGCCGAGTTGTCGCGGACAGTCGAAGTAATGCCATTGCTCTTCTGTTTCGAACACGACCTTGCCTTCTTCTTTGGGCCGGAGGATCATCACTTTGCTGTCCCCTAGCTGCATTACGTAGCATAGCGGTCGTCTCGTTGCTGTTGCCTGTGGTCCTTCCTCCTCCCCCTGCTCTTCCCTGATCTCCTTCTCCGTGTGATGCAATAAAGCCGAGCAAGACGTCGTAGTCCCGAACCACTCCGTCGGCGGACTGAGCGCTTCCTTCGTCGCCTCGTAAGCCTTGCCTAGGTAGCCCTTTGGATCCGGCGTCCCCGTGCGTCCTCCATAATTGTCTTCCTCAGCGCTTAGCGCGAGGAAATGGAGGATGAGTCGACTCCAGAGCGGTGCGTGCCCTCTTTCCTTCTGCGCCCAGGCGCCCACGCCGTCGTTGGCGGCAAGGAGGTTGGAGCTGACGAGGAGTGCGTCGTCGCCGACGGTGATGCCGCGAATCATCTGGCCATTGACGGTTTGGTGGTGGGTGAGGCGGCGGTCGATGGAGCGGTCGAAAGTGCTCAGCGGGTCACTGAAGGAGCCGGACGGCGGGGAAAAGAAGGGCGGTGGGAAGGGACGGGAGGGTCGTTTAGCCCAGCCTGAGTAGCCTGCTTCGAAGTAGAATGGCGAGGCGGCTTTTTGTCGTGGAGCATCGTCCGGGACTGGGGTGGTGAGGCCGGCTTGCGGGTCGCGGCCGCGGCGAGGTTGTTGGGCGGCGCGGCGGGATGGAGAGATGGTCAAAAAGGTTGCTACGGCGGTAGTAGAGGTTGGCGATGTTGCGGCGATGATGAGGCGAGATGGGAGTGCGGTGGTAGCATGTCGGGGGATCAGCCGTGTGGTGAGCATGGGTTTGATAACCTAGCGGTGAGCTGCGAGAGCTCGACGCCAGGTTGATACACAGGCTGCATGCTCAGAAGAGCAAGTGTACAAGGTATGCAACCTCGTTCGCGGTGCTGATGTCGTCGATCTCCAAGTAACTAGGCGGGCTTGGTCAGCGATAGCGGAGGGCGGACTCCGAAGGTTGAATTGCCGCCGAGCCGCAATGGGAAAGATGCCTCCGGCTGGACCCCGCTGCGTGGAGGGTCATTAGACACTACATGACTACTCGATCTACAATCGTTGGGTGTGAAGAGGCACAGAAGGTCATGAATGCTCCCAAATTGCCCATTACTTCATAACAAATGAGATTAAAAGATAGTCTCAACGCTGAGCAGCGAGTCCTCGAGGAGGTTTCCATAACTGATATATCAACTACAACAACGAAAGCTCCTTTCCAGTCGATCCATTTCCCCATTCCACTGTGATAATCTAACACATAAGTCGAGAGAGAGAGAGAGAGAGAGAGAGAGGGTGGGACAGCGTAAAGCAGAAACGCCAAAGAGATTCCCTTCCATCTTTTTTCCCCTTTTCAAAAAACACACCACACCCCACGCTATGCAAACAACAATGCAAGAAAAAATTAGGAATCACCCAACCTCCCTGGGCCTGCTCTCTTTCCCCGATTCCAAGTTATCTATACTACAAAATAGAAGCGCCATGCGCAGGGTGATGAGGGAAGCTACAGTAGCAGAGCCAGGCGAAAAGACAGCGGGGCATCATCGTCTTCGACACCTACTGCTTCGTTTCCGCAGCCCCAGCAGCCTTCTTCCCGACATCATCACCATCTTTCTTCGCCTCATCGGTCATCAACTTGGCATCCTCATCTTCACCCGTGGCGGCCGTCTTCTCGCTCGTCACCGCATCAGCGCCTTCCTTGTCTCCCTTGGCCAACGCAGCCTGCTGACGATCCTCCTCTTCCTTCTCGTCGATATCCTCGCGGTCGCTTACACTCTGTGCCTGACGACCGCCTTGCTGTTCGGCCTGCTCGTTCTCCTCCTGGATCAGCTCTTGCTGCTCCTTCAGCACCTCAAGACGCTGCTTGTTCGTTGCGGCGCCCTCGGCGTTGTGGACTTCGAGTTCGATCTCGTGGAAGAGTTCCTCAGGGATGGAGGAGAGGACGGCCTGTAGGGAGTCGAGGAGGGAGTCGAATTCGGCTTCTTTGCCTTGCGCGTACATGAAGGCATTGCTGAGGACGAGGAGGGTCGAGGGCACACCATATTTGAGTCGGAGGTCCAGCCACAGGTGGAGGTCATCCCGAAGTCTACCGGGGCTGATCCCGTGTGTGCGTAGGCCTCGCGCGGCTGCTGCAGTCTGTAGTTCAGGAACAGAGAGACTGTCGATGCCTTCGAAAGAGATGGCGCGGTCATCACGCTTGATTTGCCGCATGCGGTGGCGGACTTGGTAGCGTAGCATTGCGTCTGTGCCGAAGGTGTTCAGGTTCATGTATCGGCAGATGCCGACCAGTTGCGGGCGAGACAGGTTGTCCAGGGTCAGATCATCCTTGAACAGCTTGCAAACCTTGATGATGTCGGCCTTGCTGGGCGCTTCGCCCGTAGTGCGCAGCTTGCGGAAGAATTCGGTAAACTCTTCCTTCTGAGTCGTCGCCGCTGATATCGGCAGACCGCTTTCGGTCAGAGTCTGGCGCAAGAAACTGGAGACTTCCTTCCTTGAAGTCCGAAGACGAGTGGCCTTGTTCTCCTTGCTCTTGACGTCCTCATATGTGCTAGGCAGCATGTTCGGGAAAAGCTTCAGGGCTACTGGCAGCAGCAGCTCCGCGAAAGGCACCAGGACGAACATACTGAAAGGAACCAATCGGCCCAAGTCCTGTACCGTTCTCTGCAGCTGCCTGTGCTCTCTCCGCGTCAACTCGTAACCGGCAGCCATCTTGAGAGCGAGTTTGCTTGAAATTCTAACTTCAGTCGCCAACAGCTTCGTGCCATCCCAATAGTGGTGCGCCTCGTGCTTGACACGTTGCCAAAGGGTCATCTTCTTCTTCTCTTCCTTCTTCGCCACCTCCTTCTTGTGTTCGGAACGCTCTTCGGCAGCCTTCTTATCCGCGAGCTCGCTGAGGGTCCGAGCCTCTTCGGCCTGCGTGGGTGGTCTCTCCGTAGCCTCATTGGTCGGGATTTCAACATCTACGCCGCCTTTCTTATCGGTAGCTGACGCTTGTGCCTTTGGGTCGCTCTGGTCCTTTGGTGGAGGCCGTTTGGCCTGTTCCAGGTTGAAGCCGGGTGGCGGGTGGTTACCATCTGGACCATGACCGGTGGAAGTGTCGGACTGATAGGCTCTTCTCGGGACTAATAAGGCGACTGCGTCGACATATCGCGGGAATCGAGTGCCACGCTGGAAGGCGGTACGGGTTCCATTGCGGAGCACCAGGGGCGCCAGCTGCGCAGAGGCTTGACGGGAAAGCATGCTCGAGGGTAGGGCTGACAACGGGTGTTTGGAGAAGTGCCGAAAAGGCAGCCTGTTACCGGAAGGGTGGGACTATGCTCTGGGAAGTGATGGCGATAGAGGCGCGGTCGATGATGTGATGGGGAAGAAAGATTGATGGATGAACGGGGCAAACGTTTAGAGGGACGGGTTAAGCTTCGCGTGGGAGAAATCGGCAGGGGCTTAGCGCAGATCCGGTCCGTAGCGTGTCTAGTCCGATGGTGTGGGTTGCGCTGCCATTTTACATAGAAGCCACCGAATATTCATTTATTACATACCGATGAACTTCTGTAATTCAGAAGTCTTATACACGATTCGTAGAATCATGAGATATCGCCATGCGTCTGAGAAGACGTGATTGGGGAGCAACCGCAAGTCCCGTCTCATTCTCACGTCTTCTCGGGAGTGAAGGCCACATCTCCATTAGGGATAGGTAAGCGGGAGGAGCGGAAAGGTTTCGTCAGCCTTGCGGTCGTTACCGCGATGCATCTCTGGCCCTCCTAAACTCCGAGAGTCCGAGTACCGAGAGCGAAATGATCAGAGCGTCTGGAGATGTCGGACACGGAGGCGGAGGTGAGCGAGCAAGTGGGATCCCCGAAGGTGCACCTCAACCACCGAGTTGCTGTATACTGCTCCAGTCGTCCGTTCCGGCTCGGCTATTCTGGCAAGCGTTCACTTCGATTGTCTTGAATATAGTCCATATTTCTTTCCTCGGCATCACCTGATCAATCCTCCCTCCCAGCTTATGAGCTGTCCCGCAATCATCTCTGCTATCTAGTCCCGACAGCTTCCCTCGCCATCCCACCACCGTCCGATTAGCCGCACCGCTCGACAATATTATTTTGCCTATTCCTAGCTGCGCTGTACATACGCCTCTCCGTATCTGAAGATCTTGATCTCAAGGGAGAAGACTATTTGGCTTGGTCAGCCTTGTAGTCGGTACAATATCCGCCTGGCATGGTACAACACCTCCGTCGCGCTGCCCGCATTATCCTTATCGGCGCCCCAGGCGTCGGGAAAGGAACCCAGACTGAGCGCATGCTCCAACGCTTCCCACAGCTCTCTGCAATCTCCTCTGGCGATCTATTGCGCGAGAATGTTAGACAGCGTACCCCACTCGGTAAGCATCCTCACAATATGTGTATACTCATCGACAAAGCCCTGACATTGTATGAACCCTGCAGGCATCCAAGCCGAGCACCTCATGTCCACCGGTGCCCTCGTCCCCGACTCGATGATCCTACGTCTCATTCGCAACGCCCTCACCACCCGCGGCTGGCTCATGCCCAAAGGTGGCTTCCAGCCCCTCACCGTCAACTCGGTCGCAACGGGCTTCACCCCAAGCAGCACCGAAACCGACTTCCCCACCACGATCCCGCCAATCGAAGACGCCGAATACGAATACAGCGACGACGCCAACGCCAGCTTCATCCTAGACGGCCTCCCGCGCACCGCCAGCCAAGCCAAGCAACTCGCCGCCTTACTCCCCATGAACATGGTCATCCACATCCACACCCCGGCCAGCATCGTCATCGACCGCATCTGCAACCGCTGGATCCACGCCCCTAGCGGCCGCGTCTACAACACCACCTTCAACGCGCCCAAGAACCCGGGCTTCGACGACATCACCGGCGAGCCCCTCATGCAGCGCGACGACGACAAGCCCGAGGTCTGGGAGAAGCGCCTCAAGAGTTTCGAGGATAACAGCGCGCCTTTGCTCGAGCACTACGATCGTATGGGCGTGCTGTGGCGCGTCGAGGGGAATAGTTCGGATGAGATTACGCCGCAGATTTACGAGGAGTTTGGGAAGAGGTTCGGGGCGGGCCCGTTGTATAAGTATAATCAGGTGTGAGGGAAGGAATGGATGGCGATGCTTGCCGTTCTGGTTTATTCTTACAGGGCATTGCAGTGTTGGAAAATTTATGGGAGGCGGGCAGCCGGGAAAACAAAGATTGGGGTCTTGAGGAAGCTGAGAAGAGGCTTAGCGAGGCGTTCACTGGCGCAGTAACCACGAAGAAACGGCAGAATCTCTCTTTTCCTTATTGAGAGTTGTGATTTCAACGGCCGTGATGGAAGCTTTTCTTGGAAGAGATATGCTTGTACGATGGGAAAGGAAAAGGCTATTATCATTCCATTTTCTTTCTAGATTGCAGGGACGGCAATCTCGCCCGCCACGCGTCTTACAGAATGAAACGAAGCAAAAGGGCGAAGTCAAATGATTTGGAGACAGGACGTCTACAGGCTCCAACTTCGTCCTCCGTTCGCTTGCATATAGGCAGGCGGAACTACAGCAAAGGGATGGTGGTTACGAGAAAGGCAGATGAGGGTTTTCGAGTTCCTTCCGAATTGCCGATTATCAAATTGGTAAATACCTTGGGAAGTCTAGTCTGAGATCATAACGTATTTACGCCGTAAACCTATGCAATTGCATTATTACATACTCAGCATACTACATACTCGAATTTCCTGTCATGCTGGTCGTACAATCATATATTCGATCCTTTACATGCCAGCGGCAAGGGTGTATCCACCATCCACCGTAATCGTCTGTCCATTGAGATAGGTATTCGTGGCGCAGAAGAGGAGCGTGGAAGCCATATCCCGATCTATTAGGAAGCGAAGATCATTAGCATGACGTCCCTTACAGAGACTTCGTGAAGCACGTCGTCCGGTGGGAAGAAAAGACTTACCATTCCCAGGTCGTGCAGCCGGCACTTTATTCTCAAACTTATCCTTTGGAACCGCCGACTTCTGGTTGGCTGCGCTCGATCCCGCCGTCATCTCCGAAGGGAAGACGCCCGGTGCGATGGTGTTGACGCGAATCTTGATCCCGTTCTGCGCGATCTCGTTGGCCAGCATACGTGTAAGGTGGATACAGGCCGCTTTCGACGCATTGTATTGAGGGTGGTGCTGCGACGTCTTCACCTGACCTGAGATGGACGACACGTTGATGATGGTGCCGGAGTACCCGTGCGTGTGCTGCGTGGCTTTGGCCAGCAGCGGGATGAAGCAGGTGCTCATGAAGTAGCACTGCGACACGTTGGTGCGGTAGATGTCGTCCCAGTCTTGGAAGGAGTTCTTGTCGTCGTCGAACATGTTCTTCTTCATTTCCTCGGGAGTCTGCGCTTCGGTCGTGATGGTCTTGTCGCTCATGATCCCGGCATTGTTGACGAGGATGTCGAGGTGGCCTTCGCGCTTCTCCAGCTCGTCGTACAGTTTCTGGATCTCCTGCTTGCTCGTGATGTCGGCCGTGATGGGGATGATGGAGCCCGGGATGTCCTGCGAGTAGGTCTTGGCTACCGTGTCCAGCTTCTCGCCTGTTCGGCCGCAGATGTAGACTTTAGCTCCGTTGACTGCGAGGGCTTGGGTGTACATCAATCCAATGCCGGAGCCGCCACCTTTACTTCTGTTAGCTGAATTTCAATACAGCGAACGTGGGATGGTTACCGGTGATCAGTGCAACTTTGTCCTTGACATTGAAAAGCTCATTGAGCTGGAAGTCCTTGTTGTTCTGGACACGAGCGTCGTCTGATGCCATGTTTGTTTCTCCTGAACTGCCTTGTGCTTGAATGTTGTTCGTAGTAGAAGTGCTGAACTGAGCGCTGATACGGTCTGGTCTTCTCGATGAATTTATATTGCCTCTAGAAGCAACCTGCGTCGGGAAAGACCCAATGTATTTCGCTGTGATGGTGCTTGTTCTGCAATGAGATGAGGTCACAATGTGTCGCTGGTGGCGTACCACCATGCGGGTCGCTGAAAGGCTTGCACGGCGAAAAGGCTGCATCATTGATGTTCTCCTACCTTCCAAGCACGAGTCGAATGAGATCTCGCTGTTATATGCACCATCTTGCAAATGGGTTATATATCGTCACATCGGCGTCAGTGTGATGGTCTGGCATCACCCAGCAGCCCTGGAGCACAGCGGGCGATGAAGATGCACAGTGGTCCCTGCATTTGCTCAGACGCGCCACCACACCACTGGGAACGCGAGGACAGTGCAGATCTCCTTGAGAAATACATCCGTCATATTATTTGTTCACTCATTCCTTTCGAAACTGATAACTAGATAAGTTCTATTCATCCATTCGCACTGCTCTCCTTATACGTCTTTTTGATGTGGATGTATATGTGCCAATAGGTGCTGTGGCGTTGGTCGACGGGCTTGTTGGGGTGCTTGTTGTAGAAAGGAGCGCCTCTTTCACGCCTGTCAAGAATCCAATATTGGCATACGCCTGGCTTGCATCCCACATCATGACACCTGCAAAGCTGTGAAACTGCTTGCAGTAAGCGATAATGGGTCCCAGGCTTGATACCGGCAGATACCCCGTCCCGGCAGCACCAGTATTGGCCGGTACTCCAAGGAGAACCTTCACGTCTGGATTGGCGGAAACCGTCCTCGCCCAATTATTCCAGGTCTCGAAGTTGAAGTCTGTCTGTGTTGTGCTGCCGGGGACGAAAGAGTTTACTCCGCAGTAGTTGTTGTAGAATTGAATGAAGATGGCATCGAAGTAAGTACTTCCATTCAGCATCTCGTTGTCCGCGAGATCGGGGTACGGGCACTGAGGCGCAGCAGTCAGGAAGTACTGCTTTGTTGTGTCTTGGTCCATCAACTCCCGCAGCGTATTCGCGAAAGGCGCGGCATTATTCATTGTCGTCTCGAAGTCCATGTCGAAACCATCGATGACGGCTGAGTTGAAAGGACGAAGCGTTGACTCGTCCTGCTTAGGGCCAAATGTCGCCCATATCTTCTCAGCGGCCTGTTTCGCAATATCAGGGCTGGCGAAGCCACCCTCTGTGTAGGTTGCCCCTCCAACAGAGAGAAGAATGGTCTTCTTATACTTCGACTGACAAGTGACTATATCTTCAGCGATCTCAGGACAATTTAGCAGACCGGTGCCATCGAATGTAGTACAGTTGTTCTGTTGATTGGCGAAATTCACGACTGGCTGTCCACCTATGCCAGTAGTAATTTGATACAAAAATGCCATCGGTATCACGTCAATATCGGTATCTGGTCTGGTCAGTCTCAATTGCTCAACATCGATAAAAATGCTGACTTACTTGCGCAGTATGCCGCCAGTCGTTGTTGTGCCAACCCGCCACTACCTTGTCCATACGAGTTCTGGCCTGCAAATGTTAGTCTGTTTCGACAGTACAAAGCTCTCAGCTTGCATACCCCAATACGTGACCACATTGTCCACCGAGTTGAGCAGCAATCCCGCCGTAGCCCCACCGGCCGCAGCGAGCAAAAGAATGGATCTCATGGCCACAAATGTCAAGGCCCAATCTTCGCCCCGTCGTTCCTTCTATAAATCTTGAGATTTGGCAAGTCGGATTGTTCTGGACCGGCTTTGGAATGCAAGCTGCAACACCAACGCGCTCGCGACTCAGACAAATTCCCAAGGGATGTGTGGGAAAGTACCCCTCAGAGGAGGTATTGCTTGCTTCTAATATATTCAGACCCATGCTCGATCGTTATGCAAGACTTGACATCCCGTGCGCTTGTCCTTGTGAGCATCAAGCCTCATCCGCAGCCTAGATGAGAGCGCCCCGGTGATTTTGCGAAGAAGGTTGCTGAGACAAGTGGCTTTTGGCTGTGAGATAAATCGGCAGATGGACGGCGAAGCGGATTTAGAAAACCTTGGACTGTAGCATTCAAGCACGAGAGTAAGTGTATTCATTAGCATTATGCTTGATAGACTGGATGGTGGTAGAAAGAATGATGAGGCTAGCAATGCTACAGTACAATTCTCACCAGTCGAAAGAGTGTTGTGAATCATCTGTGCTTGGATATAACACTTCAGGCTGGCCTGTGATATGCCATGCAAGGCACTGTACGCCACTGTAACAATGGCGTCAATATGGGCCCACAAAGCCTGAGGAAACGAGACGAGTCATTTGAGCGTGTGATTAATCAAACATGGCTTTGCTGGTTCAGACATATGCGTGCGGTTGTAAGGGACAGGAGAACGCAGTTAAAAGCAACGAAGAAACAATGCATGTTCTGATCGTTTCGGCGCTTTTCAGCGGAGATGTGTTCCAACCGTCGTTGCGGCGGCTTTTCACCCATGAAGGAGAATAAGACGGTTTCCAAGAGGCGTATGCGGTCCGAGAGACTTGGGAAGAGGGCGCATCAGCCGTACGGAAGTAAGCATGATGTTTGGAGGAGAATCGAAATTCGAAGTCTATGTTTTGTCGAGGTCACTGCTGTCCTTACATTCAGATAGAATGCTTTCTAGCGGGTGGTGATTCAAACAGATTTCTTGGCCCAAATGCCAGGGTCAATGTAGCCATCTCACTCAAGAGGTGTCCCTTGCTACTCTAGGGTCCCCTCTAGTACCATATGTGAAAGCAGTAGAGAAGGCAGAGTAGTCTTATTGCGCTATTACCGAGAAATATTCATCTCTCTTTCTCGAGATTTCCATATAGAAGCATGCGTAGGATTATCTGGTGAAGAAATGGAGGAGCGCTCGCTGTTTTCAACCTTGGAAGTTCCAACTTGGATCCATCGGTTGCCGGCCCTGGAGCTGGAGGGCATGCTTCCGTGCCTGAGGCACTTCTGACATCCAGCTGCTCCCAGCCCCATGGGGCTCAAGCTCAATGGCAACCACCGCTGATGTCCATGTGCACAGAAGCAACACAGTCACAAAACAGCCATATCGACGTGAACGGATTGAGCGCGTCGTTGCGATGATATCCTGAACATACCCGCATTTCGGACACCGACCTACGATTGAACCCACACGAAGCAAGTCGTGCAACAATGTCACAACCCTCACTCGTCACTCAACTATCACACTACATCCTCGACGCGGTATGGCAACTAAGTCAATGCTGCAATTGCTTCCCATCGACGCCTAGTCTCCGTATCAATGGCCGATCGTATAAGATCCTCCGCTTACTCGGTGAGGGCGGGTTCTCCTACGTCTACCTTGTCCAATCACCTGGCGACCCTACACTTTATGCTTTAAAGAAGATTAGATGTCCGTTTGGTCAGGAGTCAGTCAGCCAGGCGCTGAAGGAGGTGGAAGCATACAGTCTCTTCGCGCCTCATCCGAACATCATTCACGCGGTGGATCACGCGGTGGAGAGTGAGCGTGGCGCCGGCGCCGGAGAAAAGACGGTCTACATCCTGCTGCCATACTACCGGAGAGGGAACCTACAGGATGCGATCAACGCGAACTTGGTCAACCATGCACGGTTCCCGGAGCGGAGACTGATGGTGCTGTTCCTCGGCGTCTGCAGAGCGCTGAAGGCAATGCACCAGTACCGTGTACAAGGAGCCCCAGGTGGTCAAGAAAGCAGAAGAAAAGCGAAGAAGGTCAGAATAGAAGCTGCGGACGCCGATCGCGAAGCCGAAGACGAAGCGGTACAAGCAAACACCGGCCGGAGGCGGCACTCCCAGAAACACAGCGAGGACGAGGACGAGACAGAGCACGAGCCGCTAATGGAGAATGGTGGCGAGATCATGGCGGCGCAGGATGGTGTTCCAGCTGGTGCAGTGCGGAGCTATGCGCATCGGGACATCAAGCCCGGCAATATCATGATCTCAGATACTGGTACGCAACCTATACTCATGGATCTCGGCTCGCTGGCTCCATCACCTACGCCTGTCACAAGCAGAGCGCTGGCTCTACAAATCCAAGATCAAGCAGCGGAGCACAGCACGATGCCATACCGCGCTCCGGAACTGTTCGACGTGAAAACCGACACGACCATAGATACTAAAGTCGACATCTGGTCCTTAGGATGCACGCTATACGCCTGTCTAATCGGCAAGTCGCCTTTCGAAGCCCGTTCAGAAGAAACAGGTGGTTCGCTTTCTCTCTGCGTACTAGGCGGTGACTGGCGGTTCCCGGACGAGGGTCCCGCGGAAGCGCGGAGAGGCAAGCAGAGGGCGAGCGATGCTGATGGCCAGAGGAAAAAGGATGCGGCCGCCAGTGACTCGGTGAAGGAGGTTGTTCGCGCTTGCTTGAAGGTCGAGCCGTCTGAGAGACCCGACATCGATCGGCTGATTGAAATGGTCGAGGATGTGGTGGCGAGACTCCCGGATGAGGGGGACGCTGCGCTTGATGCGAACTAAGGCATGCTGCGTACCTAGGTAGTTTCGCATGGCCACTGTAACTTTAGATGACTGTACCTGTGACGACACACCAAACACAACAGTGGCGCTATGAGTCTAGCCGATGTACAATCAGTCCATCGTAATGCGCGTACTTGGCCAAGATTACCTATGTTTTGGATACGTATAGGACGCCAGCAGATCAGGAAAGCGATAGGCGCAGAAAGAACGATCCATTCCAGAAAGTGATCTTAGGGGCCTAGGCATATAAACAGCTATGGATTAATAGTCAGCTTCCATCGCAGTGATGACTCCATGGCAGACCATCACAGGCAATGAAGCTACACATGCCGTTCTCAGACTTGCAGCGAGCTTGTTCATTTGTGAATAGTCTAATGATGAGCCAGCTAGCTAGTGGGCTTTTCCTTTCAAGCCCCTTCTGACGTAAAGTGGATGATACAGGTGCCATTCATACATACTGAACGATGCTTTGGGCATTGTGGGGCGCATTCGCCTCAACTTTGGAGCATTCTGCGGATGGTAGCTAGGTTAGGAAGATTCGTGGTCTTCGCGTTCTGAAGCCAGGTTTGCAAGACGTCGCGTCTCCGTCGCCGGTCTAATGTAGGAGCAAATGGTCGTTTATGGGTGAGGCAGACACAGACGAAGTGTACGCTTGCCAACTGCAGAGCGTGTTCCTCTAGTCAGGCGACACCGGTTGTTCTGTGACTCTCAAGC
>JBAOKB010000087.1:0-121460 GCA_037044905.1 Hortaea werneckii | reverse complement strand
AAATTTCACTGCGATTTAGGAAGCTTGTTGAGGTTTGTCAAGCATCCCCTTCTACAATATCGCTGGCTGCATTGACGTTGAGCAGAGTCTGGTCTTGGAGAATCTCATTTGAAAGCTACTTTTCTTAAATACATCTTCTCCCAGCCTTGCTGAGACGATCTCCTGTTTTCCTACGGGGAGCTTCGCACGCCTTTTCCCTACATTTAAATGGACCCCGAAAACATCATCAGCCTTTTGCTCCTCGTCGGTCTCCTCACTTTCTTTTACTTTGCTTTCGACAGACTCATCCAACGGGGCGGGCAGAAGCAGGATGGAAATCGATTCTCATATGGGAACGCCACAACAGCTTGAGAGGCCCTGAGCCAACTCACTCACTCGCCCGAACTGCACCTGCTTGTCAACTTTCAAGCACCCATCCCAGAGATCATACCACTTTTTGCGTCTGAAGCCAGCACGCTTAGAACAATTCCAATGCGTTGGACGGCCGGTTCGGAGGAAGCTTGGTGTCATACTCAGCTTCATACTCAGCTCTCTGCTGCATGTGCCAAAGTTGCAGCTCCGTCCACGCAACCAGCCGTCGGGTTTCCCTCACGATGTCCTTCAGCAGCCGCTTGAACTCGTAGGCAGTCATCTGCGGCGCCGGTTTGAACAGGAGATCGCCGAGCTTAATGGCATACTGGACCTCGTATTTCCACCTCTGCTGCGGGGGGTTGAGATAGCCGCGCTGGGCGCGGGCTTGGAAGTACAATCGCTGACAGGCTGAGAGGCCTAAGTAAGCGTACCTCAAGGCAACCATCCGGTCAAATGCGTTGATGCCTTCGAGGAAGCCTGGGTGTTTTAGGACTTGCCTTAGGGACGGAGTCATTTCTGAACCTGGTGGATCGTCAATGCGTGCGTTGAGGTAGTTGACGAGAGATCGGCTCGTCCAGGCACGTGGGCGTACTTCAGGCATGACGAAGTTGTTGAAGGAGAGACAGGTCCTCGTGGATTAGACTGTCACAGTTTTTGTCAGCATGGGATTGCGGGGCTTGGTGTTCGTTGCTTGTGTGTAGTGGAGCGAACGGTTGTTAAGCTTGAGTTGCAACTGCAGAGTCTTGGGTTGTGAAGGGAAGCGGCGTCGTTGAAGTCGGGGGTTTGCTACTGTCGACGCTACTACCCTTTTAGGTCTGCTGACCAATCTGACTCATGTTAAGTGAATGAAAGTACACATTATCGATCTGACGCCATCAAAAATCGCAAAGCCCCTTGACAATCGTGCACACTAGCCGATTTGAGGGTTCTAACTGCTCCTGCTCCAATTGATCGTAAACGCGTGCTGTGCAAGTACTTTGAGATGGTGCTTAAACGGAACACATTGCTTGCTACTCGTGAATGCACGTTCTGACCCTTTTCATCTCCAATGCACAGCAGGGCCAAGAGAACCACTTCTTCTCAGAGATGCTGGGGCTAGATTTGCAAGACCAGCGCGCAATTGCTACATCGCATGGGCCCTAGGCATCGTTTCAACGCAAGCCTCTGCCAAAACCACACGTAAATCCCCCACCTCTGACCTTCACTACACCTTTCCACTGAAAGCTTCCCCAAACATCCCCTCCATTTCACACTTCTCCTGCCAAAGCTTTCCAGGAAGACCGCGCCTTCACCGATGACTCTCAACATCATAAGCCCAAAACCCCTCGCTCCTCCGCCCATAAACCTGCTCCAACTTCTCATCCTCCTTCCTCTGCTTCCTCTTCGCCCCGCGCCGCTTCTGCTGACTCTCCTCAAACTCCTTCTGCTCCGCCGCCTTGTTCTTCTCGTAGCGCGCTTTGCGTTTGCGTTTGCGCGTGTCTTTCTGCGTCTTGGCGTCTTCCCAGGGTTTGCCGTATTTGTGGTTCATGGCGATGATGAGGAAGAAGATGAGGCCGTAGGCTAAAGAGGAGAACATTTTGGGGGGAGGAGGTTGCTGGTCGGTTTTTGAGATGGGGTTGTTGATGCGGATTTGAGGCTTTTGATTGGTTTGCCCCTTTTCAGCTGGGATGGACTTGTGTGTGATTATTAGAAGGCGAATTATGTTGTCAGCGGGCAGTGACAGTAGCGGTATGTACGCCTTGGCCACGCTGTCTCATCTCTCTGTACGACCGTGTGTGAAATGG
Source organism: Hortaea werneckii (assembly GCA_037044905.1). Lineage (NCBI taxonomy): Eukaryota > Fungi > Ascomycota > Dothideomycetes > Mycosphaerellales > Teratosphaeriaceae > Hortaea > Hortaea werneckii. The sequence continues at coordinate 119,325 of JBAOKB010000087.1, read as the reverse complement.
GTTGGTGTTTTGTCACCGTTTGCTTTAAAAAATCCGGCTAAAGACGTAGCGAGTCACGAGGACTTTGTGGCGATCACATGCAAGGTGAAAGTAATTTGTGAGAAAGACAAAATTCGTCATAGCATATCATCGTCCTCATCATCACGGTAGCTACTGCCTCCGAGACCGTTTTCGCGATCTTCGGCTTCCTGCTCTCTTCGAGATTCTTCTCTTGACTTGTTGATTTTTCTGTTAAAACCATCAGTATCTGGATCCAAGGCGTTCTCGTTCATATGGTATAGAGAGTGATGCTTACCTCATTCCATCGACCACGCCACCCACAAAGCCTCTCACTTCAGCAATCTCCATGCCTCCAACACCATTCATTTTAACACCTCCGCCGGGTCCAAGTACCTTGAAGCCTTTTCTGAGTTTGCTCATGCGCACTTCTCTAAGGTCTCTTAGTAATCTCCGGACTGTGTCTGAGTCCTCAAAGTCATCTGCAGCATGAGTGAGCAGCAAATGGCTGACTTCGAGCCAATGATAGGGCAGAGCATCTGCTTGAGCTCTTGCCGTCGCCGCTTCACTTAGGAAAGGGGGCGACACTTCCATCGTGTCTTGCACTAGATATGCATCTCCCTCAAGAGCAGACGTAGTTGTTGGGTGCGGAAGTTCTGGTGATGGCGAGAAAAGCTCTGCAGTCCGTTCGTCCGTCTCAAAATCCAGAATATGCGACAGACCGTCGACACTCAGCCACGGTGGCGGGCTAATGTTGGCCCTCTTTTGCTTCTTTAAGAGCAGCGCCAGCCAGAGGGGCAACGGAGCTGGGAAAGGTGGACTCAAAGCTTGAGTCGGTCCCTGCGACAGGAATGTGTGAGCGTCTGCAGTCCAACCTATGACTATACCGAGCTTACGCAGAAGCCGTCGCTAGGACGCACTCACACCTAGCAAATCGAGTCCTTCTAGCCTTTGGCGGGGTATCACTGTGACGAGCTCCATCTCGCACAGGAAACCAACTTCCGAAGGCGTAAGACCGGGCGGTAGTGGGAGTGCCATCTCGTCTCGCCGTGCATCGCTACACCGTACGCCGCAGCAGTTCCATTTCAAGCCCGCCTTCAACTCACGTCGGTCTAGAGAAGACGCGAAACAAACGCGATCGGGCGGGACGCGGCGCCTGGGAACCCGCCCGGCCAATGGCGCGGCGGCAACTCACGTCAACCGGGCATCATCTCCCGAAGATACCGCGCTGCCACCATGGCCATTTGGAGTTGCCCCCATTCTCAGACTTCACCGTGATGCTGATTGCCACCTGCAACGACGGGCACCCGTCTCACCACCATGTTACTTCTGCAAAGCGCAGCCCTGGCGCCTCTATCAGCGTGGTTCTACCTAGTCGACCGCACCGTCACCGAACCATATCTCGTACGTAGCCCCAACCCCAAGAAAAACGAGGTAAGTGGACAACTTTCTCATCATTGCCCTTCTACTCGCAGGACGAAGTCTTTCATGTCCGCCAGGCGCAGCTATACTGCGCAGGGAACTTCCATGACTGGGATCCCAAGATCACCACGCCCCCGGGCCTTTACTTAGTATCCTACCTTCTCTCCTTTTCGAACTGGCTGAACGAGCGATTCGGCTTCGGCTTCGCGCTGCCTCTGCTAGGATGCAACCTAGCTGCTCTCCGATTGACGAATGTGCTCGGCCTGGCGCTGCTGGCGGCAGCGGTGTACGTCTCATATCAGACGCGGAGTTTACATACGAGACAGGAGCGCGGCCTTTTCCAGCACAGTGCGTTGAATATGGTTCTCTTTCCGCCTCTCTTCTTTTTCTCGGCGCTATATTATACGGACATCTGGTCGACCCTTTCAGTCGTTGTATTCTACGTTCAAATGGTCAACGCCCACCGATCGAACATGAAGGCTACTGAGCGCTTCGTGAGATTGGTGGCGTTGGGGTTGATCAGCCTCACGTTTCGCCAAACAAACGTCTTCTGGGTCACGGTGTTCCCAGCTGCTGTCAGCCTGGTGCAGCATCTTGATAAGGGCCAGGAGGCTGTTCGCGGCAGCATGCATCGTGGCGTTGACGGATTTGGCGACTCCATCTACAGTGTTGCCAGGACCGCGTGGAAATTCGAAATCATCTACGACCCTCCCGTTGAGGAGTCCTGGATCGATGGTATGTTTTCTGCGCCAATACATGCAATTATACCGAACTGACCGTTCCGCACATGACAGCTTACGCCAATTGCATTGTGTCAATTGCTGCCTGCTCGCTCAAAACCATCAGTCAACCTCATAGACTGCTGGGGTTGATCCTAGGACTCCTACCCTATCTGACTCTCCTCGCCGGATTCGCCGGGTTTGTGCTCTGGAATGGTTCCGTCGTTTTGGGCGACAAAGGCAATCACACTGCAACCCTGCACCTACCCCAACTCCTCTATCTCTGGCCGTTCATGACGTTCTTCTCCCTGCCCCTACTCTACCCCCACATACTCCTCCTCCCGATAACCGCCCTCGCTCAGACTCGACACGCCGGCCATTTGGAATCCCTCCAGATCTTCAAACGCCGCCGTCTGCTCCCCCGACTCTGGCTCTTCATTCTCCTCCTGGGCATCGCAGGCGTCGTCGTATGGGCAAACACCATCGTGCATCCGTTCACCTTGGCAGATAACCGACACTACGTCTTCTACGTCTTCCGGCTACTACTGCGACCGCCTTGGATGCGATATGCCGTCGTGCCCATCTACATCCTCTGCGCCTGGGCCTGCATCCAAGCACTCGGAGGCGGACCCCCGCGTTCGCACCGCTCACCTACCAATCTCCTCCCGGACGGCGAGCACAGCGTCACCTGCTCCTTCGTCCTCATCTGGCTTGCGACATCAGCTCTACAGCTCATCACCGCACCCTTAGTCGAACCCCGGTACTTCATCCTCCCGTGGTTGTTCTGGCGCATGCATCTTCCGCTTCGTCTGCCGTCGAGAGTGGAGAACCGACGGGACTCGCCCAAGAAGAAGAATAGCTCGGTAGTGTCCACTCAGGCGCTATGGCATGATTACGATCACAGGCTGTGGCTGGAGACGGTCTGGCTGCTGGTTATTAATGGCGTCACAGGTTATATCTTCCTGAATTGGGGCTACGAGTGGCCGCAGGAGCCTGGTAAGGTTCAGAGATTCATGTGGTAGTTGGTACGGGTGTGTGCTGTGCAAGGGCTAAGGGGTGTCTAGGAGTATATTCTGTGTGGACTTCTTCTGAGGTTTTTTTTTCCCGCTTTCAGAAAAGCTTTAGGCTTGTTCGATGTATGGAAGCTTTGATGTCAAAGCTTTGAACAGCAAGTCAGAAACACCTCGTGGTAAAAAAGACCGGGCACATTGTTTTATTCCTAATGCGATTTTCGTCAACGTGTGCTCCGCGCACGTCATGTTCTGTTTGTTGAAGGTGCTTTTGAAACTTTTTACTGAAGTCGAGGTATATTATTTACAAATGCCACCCAATTCCGTCACCGCTAAAAAAAGGCCGAAAAGAGGCGAGGGTGTGTACACACACACAGTGAAGCCGAGTAAGGGGGCCAAGCATATTACATCTGAAGTTATTTTGTTCGCGGCCGTCACACATCATAAAATCTTTTTGGTCCTCTTCCTGAGGTTCCCTTCACATCGTTGGAATGACCGATTTCATTCCCTCGTTCGTTTCGCATTATCCCACATTTCCTGTAACATTTTCTCGTTTTGCTCCTGGATGTCCGGGTGGTGTCGGTCGACATTAGGGCCCGGTTCGATGCGCCGGATGACTTTGGCGGGGTTGCCGGCTACGACTGTGTAGTCTTTGACGTCCTGTTCAAAGAAGGCATGATTAGCACAAAGCACAGAGGAAATGTTGTTTAGTATCAACTCACTTTCGTCACTACTGAGCCGGCACCCACCACAGCGCATTTCCCGATTTTCCGATATGGCAAGATGACTACGTCGCCGCCAATGAAGCAGTCTTCTCCAATTTTAATCGCGCCACCTTGTACGCAGCCTTGACTGCCTTTGCGTGCCGATGCGTCGACACTGGCTGTGATGCCGTAGAATTTGACGTTGGGCCCGACGATGGTTCGAGCACCGACTCTGATTGCGCAAGCATCCTGCATGTGACATCCGGATTGAATGACAACGTCGTCTCCAAGGTCGATGTTGTATCCATATTCGCAAGTGAAAGGCGATTCGACGACCGTATTACGTCCTGCATAGCCTTGTGGACCATTGTAAGGCTCCTGGCGGTGACTGTGTTCTGGCCTAGCCGTGGGGTCCACAATGGCGCGGAAGAGGCGACCGCGCTCCTCGTGGCTGAGGTGCGAAGTACTCCTCGCTCCATCGTTGTACCGCTCCAGGGCTCCTTTGCACTGCTGTCGGTCTCCCATCAACTCCGGATCGATAAAATGCAAGAACGGCTGGCCAAGAAGCATCTTCTCTTTCTCTGCGACTTGGGCATGAGGATTGTATGTAAGAGCCATGACAGCAGTCCGCTGCGAGCTTGACGTTGTGTGGCTGTTTTGTGCGCTTGGAACACCTCCAGCACTAGGAGGTGGTCGAGAAGCATGGGTGGGATGATCAGCAGACCAGGTGTCCATGTGTGGAGGCGGCGGCGGAGGCGGCGGCAAAGGTGGCGGAGCCCCGTGCGTATAGGGATGTAAGGGTGGCACAGTCGAGAAGTCGGCGGGCGGCAGTCTCGGAGGGTAAATGACTGGCTCTGCTGGTGCCCAGCTGGGGTGTTTCGACCATACACTAGGCGGATGGTGGACTTGCCTCGGATCGACGGGAGGAGAGTTTTGCTGCTGATCATGTTCATGTGGTGGTATCCGGCCCCAGTGTGAGTATGGTCGTCCGTGCTCTTCAGCATGGCTCGGCGGATAATAGCCAGTAGGACCCTGTGGCCCTTCGTATAGAGGCTTAGACTGCAGTGTCACGGGTGCTTTGTTCGTCGTGGTCGGCTGTTTGAATCCACCAGGAGGCTTGGGCCCATAGCCCTCGCAATTGAACTGCCCACGTTCGCAATTAGCGCATGTAGGCTTTCGCTCGTCACACTTCTTCTTTCGAGACCGACAAGTGTGACATCCAGTCTTGGTCCGATTGCTGAAATTTCGTTTTCGCTTCTTGGGATCGTCGACTTGATCCGGGCTGTACTCTTGTGTATGTTGATACGAGCAACCGTCTGAGGGCGGCGGCGGCGGCGGACTTTGGACATGTGAATGCATCAGAGCCGGCGTGCTGACCCGGTCATGTTGCTGGGTTGGCGGGCGAGACTGCATGTGAGAGGGATTTTGGTCTTTTGACGGCGTCGGCATCGAAGCATGCAACTGCGGTCGCTCTTGAAGTTCTGCGCGGGCCTGAGCCTGTTTCTGGGCCTTGACTTCTTCGTCGCGCCTTAGCTCCCGTTGCAACGACTCTGCCAAACCAGCCACGACCTCTGGGGGAGGATCGGGCGGTATCTCACCGTGATCTTTTCTAATGGTGGGTGATTGTTCACTGCAGACAATTAGCGCCAGGCAAGACATTTACAGGAGAGCTTCTTGCTTACCGTGAGGGGTGGCCCACTAAAGGCAACCCGTCTGTTCTTCTGCGAGTCGGATCTGAGGAAATGCGGGGCAACGTATACTCGTTGATGACACGATTACTGGCAGTAGGTGAACCGGCGGCAATTGCTGAATCTGCATTTGTCGCACGCCGCTTTGGCGAGAGCGGCGTTCCAGCAGCGCGGGCTCCATAAGAAGGCGATACTTTTGGATCACCGTCTTTTGAGACTGATCGCTTGCGTTTCCTAGCATCGTCGCCGTCTTGCTGCGGCGTGCGAGAGACAGGGTTTTCTGCTCGCCAGCGCTGTTGACGATAAGGCGCTGGCGAAGCAGGCCGCTCGGGATACTCATCTCTCGGAGGCTCTGACGGTCTTGCTTGAACCGCGTCGCTTTCCTCGGGACGAAAGGCGGTGCCGTTATACCTTTCGCCATTGACGGCGGTAAAGCCTGAAGGGCGATAATCGCTCCGGCTCATCGGCAGACCGTGATCGACTAGCCTCTGTGGCGGTTGAGTTGCAGTCAGGCTCATCGAGTCGACGGCAGTACAGTCCAAACCGCAGTGACTCGGGCCGAAAAAGTCGGGATGCCTGTGGTGCTCATGAGAAGCGGCAAGGAATACCAGCGTTTCGGAGCCGTTGTGTGGCCGACAAGAAGTTCCTTGCTTGAGGCAGTACGAGGAATGTCATGCCACGGTCTGTCTGTGATGCGGTTCGCATCCGACGACGCTTGCCGCGATTGACGCCTGAGTCGGCTAGGTACGCGCGGGAGGAATGACGGAGGGGAGGCGGAGTGATTGTGGCAAATAGCAGCCAGCGCAGCACCTAGCGACGCAGACGGCAACGAGTCTGCTGTCGAGGAGCGGAGCTAGAAAAGCATCGAGGCCGCCTGTTGAACTGCGACGCGGATGCTGAGCGGATGAGGTGCTGCAATTAGCCGAGTCCAGCAGCAGGAATGGGTGGTGGCTCGCAGCGAGAGCGGTGGGCCGGCAACGATATAATGCTGGATCCGCTCACGCTGGCCGTGCAACAAGCGACGCACGAAGCATTGGAGAAGCACTGGACGACGAGCAGACTGGGTCGAGGCGGGCAAAGAGGATGGATGGGGAGAAAGAGGCCGGTCGGTCGCGGGCACGACTATAGGCTGCTACATGAACAGCAGGCGTTCGCCCATTCCCGCGCTTACGGGTAGCGTCTAAATGAGTTGCCGGCGGGCCTTCCGGCAGGGAAGCTGACCGGGGAAGGTTAGGGAGCCCGCCTCATTGGTCCGACGAGACCCTTGAGCGCTAAGGTGCCGCGACGGTGACGATGCATCTCGCTGCATGCAACCTCATCTCTAGTCTGCGCCGCCTTGCCGCTCTGGAACTGCCCGAGGCCAATCGTGAGCCTGGCCCTGCTGCCCTCAGAATGCCAGGCACGTCTCATCGCCCACACCCGGTTGACTCGGTCACTTGCTGTGAGCGCTGCCACCTGGCCCGTGTGTCGGGGCGCATAACCGCCGGTCGCGCCTTGGGACAGGTAGAGCGAACATGGCACCTCGCTTGCAGGCACCATCCTGGCTGTCCATGCAGTTCCCGAATCGCCCGCCCGTGCCGAAACGAATCCACGTACGCTGCTCTAGCGACTCCACACTCGTCACAAGTTGGCGACGGTTCTAGCAGCGCTGCCGCCAACGACTTCAGCGACCTGCGGAGCGCGCTGGGACTCGCCCACACCCTCGTTTACAGAGTTGCTTCGAAGCATGCAGCAGAGAAGTTTAGACCGTAAGGAAAACAGGGAATTATTTGACAAGGTTTGGCTTGGGAGGTCTGCGACCCGCCCTAGTGGCTCGTGATATCCCGTCGACGACGCGGATAAGTCGACCTTCTCAGCGAGGTGCATGCACATCTACGGGTCACGGAGTTCGCCCCGGGGCTCATGTGCACAGCAGCCGCGACTTTGACCACTGCGAGCCACTCCCTCGGGCTGTAGTACAAACGACAAGTCATCCAGCTCAACGGTTCCGGTCGTTCACTGCCTCGAACCGGTTTCGTCACATCAAGGGCGGCACGGCGCGATCGAAGGCTCACCAGCGGCCGAAACGGTCCGCAAACAGCCGCATCTCCGCGGCCCATTTCAAAGAACTTCTTGTCTTCCACCATTGCTGAAGAACAACATTTTCTGCAGTCAAGGGAAGCTTGGAGGTGAGTTCAGGCAGCCAAGCAAGTTATCTCTGCTTGCGAACTGGCTTGAGAAGGCGTGATCTTTGCAGTGCGCGTTCTTGAGCGCATCTATCACATATCCGGCACTCCGGGACGTCGCTGTTGTGCAACCTCGAGTGTCGACGCGTCGGTACCAGAAGTTTGAGACTGTATCGATGCTTCCGCTATGTTGGGCTCAATCAATTCAGTGTTTGTTGATCATTCACCATTGAGCCTTACCATACAGAATCGCCCTAAAGATATCCACGATGTGGTTTCTCACTTGCAAACGCGTAGGCTCTTCGAGGCCTCAAAAACATTATTGCGTTCTAGGCACGCAAGTCTTCTGTAGTCTCGTCAATCTTGTCAGGCCGCCAAATCCGTGCCGCTTGACCGCGCGTCAAGTGCGCTACCCCTCAAACCCTGGACGAGAAGGATGGATGCAAGCAAGGTACGAGATCTAAGCTTGGCTTGCATGCTCGCTAGGTTCACATAACTTGTTGTGACATGAGTGATCCTGAATGACCCAATTCTTGAGCGAATCGTATGCTTTCTCAGATTTTAACGACGCGATTTCCTGGTTCGCCAGACGTTGCAGCGACGTCCCTGCGAGGTTGCAGATTGTCAAGAGGCTAAGAGCGAAATACATGGCTCATACAATTCATTCGTTGGTATTCAAAGCTTAAGCAGCTAGAGAGACTCGTCCATTAGTCTTCAAGGGGGCTGTCGGATGACCTTTCCCCGAAGGTTTTGATGGCCAATTGCGCTTCCTGATGAAGTATCGTTCTCTTGAGCAACTTGGAACACCATCAACGTGCGGAGACTGTGTCAAGCGAATGGATCGAGAAACCCTAGGGGGGCATTTGGCGGTGTTAGCCTAATTAACCGTCGGCACGCTTGAGTTTTGCCGATGGCGCTAAGTGGTGGACGCGCGAGTAGCAAATGTGACGCGTGTAGAGAGACCCTAATAACACTGGAGTCGTCAACGTCGAAGAGGCGGAAAGAGAATGATACCCATGAAGAAGCCAAGTACGGAAAACCTCGCAGGAGCTTTGGAAACGGAGTTGGCCATTGAGATCGATCGTCCAAACCAACCACGTCGGCTGCGTTGCTAGTGCAAGGGTCCGGGAGAACCACCAAGGCTACGATTACCTGTTCTGTGGAGAATGTCAACAAAAAGCGAGCCGAGTTCGCCTAGCAGTTGACGCTGAGAAGCGCCCAACAGTTTCATGCCCTATGCGCGACGCTAAGCACCCTCCACAATTGGTCGCCAAGGTCTCGCTTTTGGTCGTTTGCGATGTTATGCTTCAGCACCTGGCAAGCTACATTGGATGATAAGCGAGAACGCCTTACGAGGCTGACTTCGACACGGGTTCGCCGCTTGAAGCGAGGGTTTGCAGTAATTCGACATGTCGCCAACATGCTATGAGGTTCCGCATGGGCGGGTCGGACAACAACTCGTTGGAAAGGCCCAGCACCTTGTTGCATCTGATGTTGCAGTAGTGCTGCTGGACTACCGCCGTGTCGGAGAGTTCTCGACTCAAAGCAGACGGCTTCACATGACCGAGCGAAGCTGGCGCATTCTCTTTTCGTCCCCACAGGCCCAGACGAACGAGGGTAAAGACAATCTCCTACCCTTTCGGGCCCCACGAGAAGCTCTTTGGTGAAAGGGTATGGATGCGTTGAGTCGAGTATATCCTGATGGTGCATAAACGAGATTGTGTTCTTCATTATTTTTGGTTACTACGGCGTGGGTAGTGAAGCAAGCGAAGCATTTTTAGGGCACATGGGCCTGGTTGGTTTGACATGGAGGCCGTACCAAACCAGATGATGCCGGCTGAGCCTCGCTTTCTAAGCCCGCAAAGCAACTCGTTCCCAGAGAGCTCTGCAGCAGCAGTAGTCTCACCTATATGACGGTGTCACCTTCCAGTGCAATGGTAAGTCGCAATGCGATGTATCGCAAGTCTAAAGGTGAGGAGTGGCATGGCTTGCGTGGTTGGTGGTACGGCTGCGCCAAGCCTGACAAAAGTTTTGGCGGGCCAACGGGATTGACCATCACTGTTCCGCAGGACTAATCCCGTCGCCCTCGGCCTCACTCGAGTAGCCAGAAGACGAAGGTGTATGGTCACAGGGGCACCATTCATCCAGTATGCCGCCCAAACCATCGATGAGGCTGTTCAGCCTACCCCCAAGATTCCTCTGCCCCAGTGTACCACGCAGCTTCGTCCGCACCATCAGAACGATCCAACCCCGACAGAAGACACCATTAGACCGGTTCCAATCTGGAAATGGCCTACCCATACTCGGCAGCTCCAAGACCGGGGCCTTCCTACGAAAAGAGCCGATGATGCCCCTGCGCACCGGCGCCCTCGCGACAAAGAAGGGTATGACCGCAATATTCGACCCGGCGACTTCCCAGCGGACTGCATGCACAGTATTGCAACTCGACAGGTGTCAAGTGGTTGGCCACAAACGCAGAGAGATCCACGGGTACTGGGCGGTGCAAGTAGGAAGTGGCACGAAAGAGGCAAGGAATGTCACCAGGCCTGAGCGAGGCCATTTCGCGGCCAACGGTGTTCCGCTGAAGCGCGACGTCGCGGAGTTCCGCGTGAAGAACGAAGCAGCTCTCCCAGAGATCGGCAGCATCATCTCAGCAGACCTATTTCAAGAGGGCCAGTTTGTGGATGTGCGCGGTACCACGCGCGGTATGGGGTTTGCGGGTGGTATGAAGCGACATGGCTGGGGCGGTCAGCCGGCATCACATGGTAACTCTAAGACGCATCGTGCAATGGGTTCTTCAGGTGGTGGACAGGGCTCCGGGTCTCGTGTGCACCCTGGAAAGTCTATGCCGGGTAACATGGGTGCTGAGGGACAGACGATCCAGAGCCTCAAGATTATGAAGGTGGATAGGGAGAATGGCATTGTGGTTGTACATGGCGCGGTACCTGGGCCGAAGAAGGGTGTGCTGAAGATTCAGGATGCGATTAAGAAGCCATGGCCCGAGATCGACTTGTCAATTGGCGTCAGTACCATGGGCAGCACTTCTGAGAAGCTTGAGGCTGCAGTGTGAGGGCAACTTTCAGAATCATGGGAGATTGCTGGAAAGAGGAGTGACTGGAGGAGAGCCGTCGGGGAGTAGCTACCTCCCGTCATGAAAGAAATTAGGGTTGCACAAGAGGATGAAGCAGCCTCTTTGCTGAACAAGGCGCATCTATTGACTGGTTGAGTTGGGATCTCTGTATCCTATCAGTTAGCCACTTCCGCCCCCGTCAGAGGGCCAAATAGCGCCCTTATCAATCTAGGTTGGCTCGCCTCTGGGTCGTTGTTGGCCACACGAGGTACACACTTTGGAGTGATTAGCAGTGTATGAATATATATCATGTACAATTTCAGTATGCTATTGTGTACACAGAGCACGTGTGCTCATGGCATTTCGCTGCTGTAGCCATCATTACCGCAAGACGAGAGTTATGAATGGTACAGCTTTCAATGCCGGAACAACAGTACATCGGTCGTCGCTTTAGAGACCTCAGAGAAAGCTTTCGTCCGTCTGTTGGGCGAGCATCTGATGGTCTCAGTGTTTCCCATCACCCTTGAAGGTGTCCCAAGCCAACAGCCCAAACCCAACTACTATCAAAACACCGCCACCATACGTGGCTGGCGAAGGGTTCAGCCCAAAGAAAATCCAATCGGCTATGGCTACGAAGAAGACGCTCAGCACGTTTGCAAAAGAGCCAAATATAGGTCCTGTCCATATGACCAAGACGACAATGAGGGTGATCGACACTGCGACCTGTTAGCGGTTGGGTTTGAAGCACCAAGGGTCATCAGAGAAGACGTACCACATCCTCCTAGCACAGAGATAGCGATCCATAGTATTACCTGAGGTGATGGCATCACAAAGGTCTCAATGCCGAAAATATGTAGGAGCACCAGCCCTACCCACAAGACGGCAAATGTATAAATGCCCGTCAGCGCCGACGCCGCCAGAGTCAAAGGTAACGTGGCCTGGGGGCTCATCGGTCTTGACGAGCAAGCCCACTTCTTGAACAGCACTTCGTAGAGTCCAAAAGCCACTGCGCCGGCGCATGCCACAATATTGCCAAGCAGACGTGACGTGCCAACCTTTGACGCTGCGTCGTCGTCGCTCTTGATCGGATGTTCGGCTGTCGTATCACCATACGCGATGATGAAGGTTCCGGCAATGGACAAGACGACGGCCGATATCGTAAACCATCCAAGGCGTTCTTTGAGCAGCGGGATGCTGAAGACAGCGGCGAAGAATGTGGAACAGTTGTAGATTGCCGTCAAGTCCCCCGGCGTGGTCAGGCTAAGCGATACGAACCAACTGACGCCACTAACAGTCAAGACGGTCGTCACGATGGCCATGGCTGTGGCTAAGAAGTCCATTGGCCCGCCGACCCTGCCAGGGGCTTTCCAGATCAGCTTCGGTCCATCGGTGGTAAAGGCGTCAATGGTGGAAATGGAGTCCCGGAGCTGGTTGTTGTAGTCTCGGACCCAGACACGGTAGTCAATGTGTCTGTTCTTCCAGCGTAGATAGGAGATGTGGCAGAGCCAAGGCAAAGCCAAGGAACTGTGCAACAGGTAGAGAGTCGCGAAGGGCTTCTTCCAGCCCAGCACATTCTCGAAATACGCTGTAGCTTCAGTGTTGACAGTGAAACCCAAGACAGTAAGTAAGAGCGCGCCTGCTACGAGTAGCGGATGAGCTTTGCCCTGCGCAGGGGGTGGGTGATTTTCGTAGTGGGTAGGAGGGGCCAGGTCTTCTGATCGTTCGCCATCGAAGTCGGTGAGCTCGAAGTCATCCTCGCTTGGTCGGCCATCATCTAAGAAAGGTCGGGATTGCTCCTCGCCTGGTTTTCCATTCATGTCGTTGTAGATCCGGTGCGTTGAAATGCACGCTAACGAAGGCAAGCAGATGTTGAAATACTTCAGCTAGCCATCGTGGTTCCAAAGAGAGTCCAGCAAGATCTTCGCGTTGGCGCACGCATTGATTGTCTGTCACTTATTGAGACAGACTCGCACCATAGATTGACGCGACAATGCCTCTCATATTCCAACAGTTGTAGTCCTAACTGAAACGCGTGCTCTTCGGTTCCCGGCCAATTTCGGTGCCGAACGTCTATCTCCGCGGGCCCTCTGAAATTCTTCGACAAAGTAAACTGCGACTTCTTTTAGCTCCGACAGAATCGCATGCAGCATCAAAAATGGCTGCCACGTCTGGGACACTAGCTACCAGCCTTACGGACGCACCGCATAATTTCCTGCAGCCGTCGCTCCCGCTGTACACCGACACGCTCGCCTTTTTGAAGAATGCGCTTGATCCACTTGCTGCGGATGTCAGCTCCGTCCAGCAGCAGAGACTACATGATGCGCGGAAGAAGCGCAAGCGCAGTGAGCGTGGCGAAGAGGGAGACGTCCTGCGCTTGAAGCAAATTCATATTGAAGGGTTTGGGCCGGACCAAGTCTGGGAGCAGGCCAGACGGATCATCGAGGCGGCTCGAGTAGAGGCAGAGCAGGGCCTTGAGGCGGCACAACACGCCCAAGCCACCGATGAGAGCGCTGCCGATAGCGAGGATGGCGAGCTTGAGTCGGAAGACGACTTAGGCGAAGAAGGTGTAAATTACGAGATCGAGGGTCCAGACGAAGATGGTGTGGAGGACGAGGATGACAGTGACCTAGAGGGTGCTCTTGATCAAGCAGAAGAAGGCGGCGAAGATGACTTCGATGACGAAGACGGCATGGAATTGGACGATGAAGACAAGTCTGACGAAGACGACGATGAGGAACCAGCCGAAGAGTTTGTCAATGACAAGTTTGGTCTCAATGACGGCTTCTTTTCGATCGACAACTTCAACAAGCAATCTGAATTCCTTGAGCAGCAAGACATGCGAGGCGACAACGATGACGAGGCTAGCGACGAGGAGGATGTCGATTGGGATGCTGATCCGCTTGCGCAGCCGATGCCAGCAGGCGCAGAAGAGAACGAAGAAGAGGGGTCGGAGGGCGAGGATGAGGATGAGGAAGATGGTCCAACTTTTGGCGACCCTGATGCTGCCAGCGAAGATGAAGATGAGGAAATTGGTGGCGGCGAACTAGATGTAATGGGCGGCATGGGCAATACCAACGATGTCATGTACGCCGACTTCTTTGCGCCACCAGCATCGAAGAAGCGTAAAAACAAGAAGGGGAGGCCTAACCCTCACAACTTCCCTGCAGCTACTGAGAATGGTGCCACGGAAGATCAAGAAGACGACATGGAGCGCACGAGGGAAGCTGTGCACCGCGATCTGTTCGAAGACGAGGATTCAGCGGGTGAAGAGGAAGATGAAGATGCCGAGCAACTTGACCCAGCCGACCCGAGGTCGCGGCGATCGACTCACGAGCGCCGAAAAGCTGCCATCCAGGAAGAGATTCGCAAGCTCGAAGCTGCTAATGTAGCGAAGCGAGACTGGCAACTGCAAGGTGAAGCCCGGGCTGCTGATCGACCCACCAACGCGCTGCTAGAAGAAGATCTCGAATTCGAGCGCGCAGGCAAGCCTGTGCCGGTCATTACAGCTGAGGTTAGCGAGAGCATTGAGGACCTAATCAAGCGACGGATTCTATCACACGACTTCCAGGATATCATTCGCAGACGTCCGGACGACCTCGCCACGGGCCCGAAACGAGGACGCATGGATCTCGAGTTGGACGACAACAAGTCGAAGAAAGGTCTCGCGGAGGAATACGAAGAAGACCATCTACGTCAAACCGACCCCAACTTTGTTGATGCAAAGGACGAGAAGACCAAGAAAGAGGAGCAGGAGATCGAAGCTCTGTGGAACAAGGTACGCACCGACCTTGACAGCTTGAGCAGCTGGAATTTCCGTCCGAAGCAGCCAGCTCCGAGCATGGATATCCGCGTCGACGCGCCAGTCGTCAGCATGGAAGATGCGCGCCCCAGCGCAGGTGGCGAAGTCGCTGGTGCCTCCCAGCTTGCGCCGCAAGAAATCTACAAGGCTGGGGAGGGCGTCAAAGGAGTCAACGAGGAAGTCGCTGGTAAGAGTGGCCTTCCGGCTGCTAGAGAAGAACTCAGCAGGGAAGAGAAGACACGTAGGAGGAGAAGGGAGAAGGAGAGGATTCGTAAGGCTACGGGCAATGAGCCTGCCAAAAAACCTGATACAAAGGCCACAAGTCGGCAGAATATTGTTGGAGATCTCAAGAAGAGCAATGTCAAGGTTATTGGAAACAAAGGAAAGGTCACTGATGTCGAGGGCAAGGAGGCGAGGAAGGGAGGTGGTCAGCAAGGTGCTGGGCAGTACAAATTGTAAAATACGTAACTTGGTAAGTAGCTATGTTACGCGCAGCATACATTACATTTGCCACACTCATACTTCCCTCGCACATCATTGCGCTCCTGTTCGAGATGATCGATCTCTTTCATCTGCTATCCGCAATATCTCCGATCCCGGTACGTCACGGCTCGGTCATTAGTCGGGGATAGTACAATGAAGTGCCGACACGGTGTATGATCCTGGACGATGAGCTCACCACCTGTCGCAGCGACCAAGATTACGGGATTCCGGCACTTGGAAGGGAATGATGGTCAGCGAAGTCACGGTAGGTACATATAGGTTTCAGCAGCCCTCAGCTGCTAGTGCTCAAGGTTGAGGAGCGCCAAGATACCCTTGGTAGATATGGCTGGCACTGCTAAACAAACTGTTGCCATTATTGGCGCAGGATGGGGTGCATACCCGCTCAGCCAGCAATTGAATCTCGCTAGGTACAACGTCAAGGTTATTTCGCCTGTCAGGACCTTGCAATATACGCCTTTACTCGCATCAGCAGCATGCGGACTCTTCGATTTAAGATTGGCCGAAGAGCCTCTAAGACGCCAACACCGCACGCAGATGGAGTACTACAAAGCCGCAGCTGAGGACATCGATCTCCAGAACAAGATAATTCGATGTAAGCCCGCAGTACAGGAGCTCAACGGCCAGGTCGCGGAAATGTTCGAAGTCCCCTACGATAAAATCGTACTGGCGCCTGGGTGCGAAGTGCAGACGTTCGGGACGCCAGGGGCGAAGGAGCATGCGCTTTTCCTGCGAAATACGAACGACGCGCGACTGTTGCAGCAGCGGATGCTGCAGATGCTAGATGCAGCTTCTCTACCTGGGCTGAGCGAGGAGCGACAACGAGAAATCCTACACATCAGGATCGTAGGCGGCGGCGCGATCGGGATCGAAGCGACGGCCGAACTCTACGACCTCTGGCACGAGAGCATGCGACATCTCCATCCGCATCTAGACGGCAAAGTGACGATAACAATCCACGACGTCGCGCCATCGCTGCTCTCCACCTTCGACCAGAGCCTATCCTCGTACGCAATGCGATCGCTCGAAGCCAAGAAAGTCGAGATGAAAACCTCCTCGCACATCGAAAAAGTCGAAGCGGACGCCATCTTCACCAAAGAAGACGGACGACTGCCCTACGGACTCCTCCTCTGGGCCACAGGGAACAAAGCCAGCAGTCTCCTCGACCGGCTCGAAGTCCGGAAACCCGAGAAAGGTCTCCCGCGGATCTTGACCGATAAGTATCTCGGCGCTCTCCGACCAGACGGCACGCCTATGGAGGACACCTTCGCACTGGGAGACGCGGCGGATATCGAGGGACAATCGCTCCCGACGCTCGCCGAAGTGGCTGTGCAGAAAGGCGAGTACCTCACTCGGGAGCTTAACAAAGCCGAGGGCCATCCGACCACGCCATTCGAGTTCGACAACAAAGGCATGATGGCTTACTTGGGGAACCGCGATGGGGTAGTGGCCGGGAAGGCGGATTATACGGGTGAGAGCGCATGGCTGGCATGGCGATCGGGAAGTCTGCAGTGGTGTCGGACCTGGCGGAGGAGGGTTATGATCAGTATCAGTTGGTTGTTCGTGTGGTTGAATGGGCGAGATATAGCGCGGAGATAGATAGGGAGCGCCGGGGTGTAATAAGTGTGTGAATGTAGAAGCACGAGGGACTCCACCACGCACGTCAAGGTAAGAGGACGCGGACACACGAGGAGGGCATTCAGGACGCACCAAAAGTTGAAGTCAAGAGCGAATTAATTGAAAAAGAAAAAAACAAAACAAAACAAAAACAAGGCCCACGACCGTGTAGAACAGGAGAAGTCTTCATGAAATTGGAATCCTTTTCATTTCTTCAAATATACTTCCCATTTTCGCCACTTGACTTCTTCGCCTAAAAGAGAATCCGCGCCACTTCCTAATTCGAATCTAGGAAGTAGTCGAAGGGGTATACCCGCTTTCTGATGTAAAAACAGAGGGAAGGGAATTTTTTTTTTTGGGTCTCTTTTTTCTTTTCCTTTTTCCTTCGGCTTCTTTACCCGAGGTCTTTTCAAACTTCCCTGGATTTTTGTTTGCCCCTTAGCTTGTGTTTCGGCAATCCACTTATGCCAGGCGCAAGCGCGCGCTGTACCGCTAGTCCATGCTATGCTTCTCCTGCTGTTGATTTCCATTGATCAGCCTGTCCGTGCATCCTTCGCCTGCGTTTTACCCCTTGTCTTGAGAGTCAGGAGACAGGAGACAGGAGGAAAGGACGTGGACGGTCAATCGGCGGCGGGGGGGAAGTCTCATCCAGAAGGAAGCCTTCATTGTTCACAGCCCCATCGCTTCAGCAACCTCATCCACGATCCCAACTTCTCCTTCCACCTCTCCCCCTCCACCAACCACGCCCCGACTCAATCCCACTTCCTCCTCGATTCAAAGCTCATCGTCCTCAATCTCACTGGGCTTCAACAACCCACCAACCTTCATCCCCCTCTCCCTCTCCTTCTCCTTCTGCTCCTTAGCCGCCAGTTCGCGATCCTCGGTGAACAACTCGGCATTATCCCCTGCGAATTCCTTCAACTGAATGAGGAAATCTCTGAGGATAAGCTTGAACTTGACGATATCGTCGGTACTCTCGAACAAGTTACGGATGAAGCCCGTGATCTGCGGGGCGGAGAGGTTGGGGAAAGCGTTGGAGAGGAGGGAGGCGACGAATGTGGAGAGGAAGTCCTTGTTGGAGACGGAACCCGGGGGAGCTTGGGACTCGTCGTAGATGGGGGATTGGATCTTCTCGGCGCCGACGAGCCAGAACATGCGCGCGAGCAGGAGGGATTGGTATTTGAAGCCGGCTTTGTGGTCGGAGTCGGTGAGGACGAAGAAGACGTCTTGCAGGATGGTGGTGTAGAAGGAGCGGAAGAAGGCGTCGCAGGTGGACTGGTCGGTCTGGTCGGCCATGTTGCTGATGAGCTCGATGCACATGTTCAGGCCTTCGCCTTCGACGGCCCGGTTGTCGTGCTTGGACGCCCACATGCAGCTGTCGATCACGAGCTTGAAGTGGGCTTGGTCGAGCTTGAGGAGGGCGGGGAAACAGCGTTGGTTGATGACACGGAGGAGCTTGAAGAATTCCACCCGGTGTTCAGGGTACTCGGAGAAGTCCTTGTTGATCATGTCGAGGGTGCATTCGAAGATGGCGTCGAGGATAGGCGGCACCTGTTCGGTCATCATACCCTGTAAAAAGAAAAAGTGTCAGCGCTCATCATCATGAACCATACTCCTCAAAAGACTTCCTTCGCGGCACACCCGTGATGCGATAACAGACCAACCGCACCACCAGTGTCCTTCAATCCTGGGCCACGCACCTCGGCCATAAAACGCGTAGTCTTGGGAGTCCAACGTACCTGGAGCTTGCCGACCAAAACGGTAATGACCGCCAAAACCTCCGCTTCCCTCGCATCCGGCACATTGCGCTTGTAATCCAGCAGGATGGCCTCCAACAGCTGCGGCACCAACGTCTGCTGCACCATCTCCAGATCATCCGCCTTCTCCACATACGTCGTGATCAACTTGAGGATCTCCTTCTTGATCGTCCGCAGGCCTCGGACCTTCGGCATCTTGGTCGCGATGTTGCCGTCGCGCTGCACCGCCTCGTCAATGAGCTGCGAGGCGGCGCGGTACATGGTCAGCATGTCCATATAGATGCGGCCGATCTGGGGGTAGAAGTAGGACCCGATAGAGCTGCAGGCCGCAACGTTCGTCTTCATGATATTGCCGATAATCTTGATGGTTTCTGAGTCTTGGAGGATATTCGGATCCTGGTGGGCACTCTGGATGATCTGGTCCCATGCCTGGTTCGGCAGGCCCATGAGCTCCGCAATCAGACGCTCTTGGGTGTTCTTATGCCCCTGTGCGCTGATCATATATCCGCAAGCTTCGTAGAAGGTGTGGATCTGCTGAGGACTCAAG
The DNA here is from genome assembly GCA_037044905.1 of Hortaea werneckii. NCBI lineage: Eukaryota > Fungi > Ascomycota > Dothideomycetes > Mycosphaerellales > Teratosphaeriaceae > Hortaea > Hortaea werneckii. The sequence continues at coordinate 100,329 of JBAOKB010000087.1, read as the reverse complement.
TCGCAGGTGATTTTCCGCATCGTGCGTACAATCTCGTCGATGAAGGCCTCGCTCTCGCCAGGCTGCTGGATGACGAAGTGGCGACGGCATTTGCTCGCGATCTTGATGAAGGTATCGCAAGCCATATCCTGGACGCCCTCGTGGGTCTCGTGCATGAACTCGAACAGCTTGTTGACCACCGTCTTGAGGAATTTCCAGTGGGCCTTCAAGAAACGCGGATATTGGCCGACAATGTACATGATGTTAGACGCCACCACGGCCTTGTTGTCCTTCCCGCGCTTCATTTCCGTCAAGCCGAGCAAGTCCTTGATGACTGTCACCAGGAAGCGCTTCTCGGTCTCCTCGTTCATGGCGCCAGATATAGAACCGATGGCCCAGCAGAGAGTGTTACAATTGGCCCAACTCCATTCTGTCCCGTCTACTTGACGCGCGAGCTTCTCAGACATGATTTGTTCTGTGTCGACGACGTCCAAGTGTGTGAGGAAGACAAGACACTCTCTCGTCGTCTTGTAAAGCTGAATCGTGTCACTCTCCTTGACAAACTCTCTTACGATCTCGCCTTCGTCGTTCTCCACGATCAGCACCTCCTCTGGCCTCACCATCTTCTCAATCATCACCTGGCGCAGATTTGATAGTACCTCAGTGTACTTGTGCTTCCGCAGCGGATAATTCTGCATCGCCTGTGGGTTCGGAGCACCTCCATTCTGCAGGCCCGCCACCCCCAGATTTACCAATGGGTTGATGTCGGTGATGGGCAGCTGCTGCATCTCGTCGTAAAGCTCGCACACCAGTTTCGTCCAGTACTCCAGACAGATCTTGAAAATCTCACGGTCTTCAATCTGCGATATCCGGATGAGGTAGAAGTGGCCGTGGAGCAGGTAGTCCTGGTTGGGGAGGTTCTCGATGATGTTGAGGTGGTTGGAGAAGAATGTGCATAGGAAAAGCGCCAGATTCTGCACAAAGTCCTGATCACGGCTGTTCGAAGATGCATATGTCGTCTTCAGATCGAGCGAGAGCGGGATGATCTTGCTGATAGTCGTCAGCGTTTCTGTGAACATAAGCACCAACTTGTCGTTGAAGTTGTGCTCTGTCTGCAGGCCTCCAATCTCTGTCAGACATTTCAATGTGATGTTCCTGAATTCCGGCGCTTCCAAGAACCGGCTGCGCAGCGTCTCGATCAAGCTCACTCCGCCCGGCGGAGTCTCGAAGATGTAGCCCAGCGGGATCCAGTTCAGGAATCGAAGCAGCGTCTCCAGCGTCGCCTTGATAAGAGACGCCTGGTCCGCTGTCCGCAAGATTTCTGAGCAAAGGTTGTAGATACTAGTAAACTCGTCGCACATGCTCTGCTTAAGCTGTTTCGTCTTGGTACTCGTCATCTGGTCGGCGGAGAAGTCAAACACCTCTTCACTCAGTAATCTCAGGATAGCCATGTTATTCTCGCAGATGGGCAGCGAGCTCCGGCAGCTGCTCACGATCTCGTTGATGAATGTAGGCCAGTTGTGTGGCCACTCCTGCTTCAGAATGGATACCAGCACCAGGTTCAGCTTGTTCAGCAGTGCACGCTCCTTGCGCAAGCTCTCTTCAGTCGAGCTCATCTGGATAATAAAGTTGACGACAAAGTTACGGATGCCCTGGCACTGATCACGCGGCAGCACCTTCCACCTCGTCATAATCACGTTGTCCAGCACCTGCAAGCCGAGATACTTCGTCTGGGGGTACTGTGCATCTTGCAAAATCTTATCGACCATGAGCCAGCTGTCCGGGTTCTCCTTGAACTGGTTGAGAGTGGCCTGGGCAGCTTTCTGCTGCTCACCGCGGCCCTCGTAAAAGGCGCGCACGGTGGCGTCGAGGTCATCCATGGTCATGGCCATGTTGGCGGTGGGACGGAGCGTAGTGGTAGTGTTCGTGGATTGGTCCGGCGACGCGTGCAGTCGGTATCGAGGGGTTCAAAGGTGCGCGTAGACCGCTTCGAAGCTGCTTAGGCCTGTCTCATGCAGCAGCGGGCGGTCGAGCGCGTGCGTGGGAATGTGTAGAGTGTACACGCCGGGATCGTATATTTGGTGGATGTGTGAGTGGGTGGGTGGGAATGGGGTTGTGTCGGTCAGAAGAAACGAAGAGTTTGCGTGGCGGTGGTAGCGTTGAAGAAGCGCGTGGATGGATGTGGAGACGGTCAGTTCAGTATTTGCAGGCGCTGAATCAGGCAGCCGGCCGCATCGTTTCCCTCAAATCACAAGCAATTCCTAATCAATGTGATAAGCGTCGAATTAGTTGAAGTCACCGATGAAGTAGAAAACGCTTCGAGATACAGCTATCGGCAGTGTTACATAGTACGCTCCTCGAATGCATATGTGAGCCTATGAAAACCCACTATCGAGCCACTTCCCATGCTGGCAGCTCGAGGTGGCTGAACCGCTCATTACTAATCCATGTGCGAGGGGCAGACTACGGCAGACGAAATCCCATACCCGCCAATTAACAACGTCACGAAGGATCCAGACTAACGACCCTTTCCAGAAACTCAAACGACTACATGATTACCACCCCCCATCTCTCCAGACCAAAGCCATATCCTCCCACTCAACCCACCAAAACCATGTCCAACCATCCACCCACCCACCTCCGCACCTCCAACAATGCCCCAACCTCCGGCTCCCAAACCATAACAAGCAACGCCTCCGGCCCCTCCGCCCCACCCACCCTCCGCCTACGCGCAGCAGAAGAAACCCCACAACCCACCACCTCACCATCACCCCACGTCCGATGGGCCGAAGACGTCGTAGACAACGAAGGGATGGGCAAGAAATCCTCCAAAGTCTGCTGCATCTACCACAAACCGCACGACGGGGCGGAGTCCTCGTCGGGGGAGGATTCCTCGTCGTCAAGTAGTGACAGCGAGGATTCGGAGCCGGATTTGAGTCGGGCGCAGAGGGCGGGGGGAAATGGGAAGGGCAAAGGGAAGGGGAAAGGGAGGGGGGAGAGGAAGCCGAGTCCGAATGCTTATGAGCGGCAGCCGAGGTATGGAGGCGGCGGTGGTGGGGGGAAAGGGGGGAAGAAGAAGGAGGGGCAGGAAGGGTGAAGGGGAACGACGGACATCGGGAAAGGATGGCAGTTGGAACGAGCATACGGACTACGAACATTTTTCAGGGTTTCTTGGTTGGGGGGTAACAAGACGATCCTAAAAAGCGGTGGATGAAAGAGCCGTCTCGCCGCGTAGGATACGACGGTTTGGAAACGAACATGGCCGCTCAGAAGCTGGACCCACCTAGGGTCACCCGCAACAATACAGCAAACACGCTCCCGAGCGCGCATTACGATTTCTCCCTGGAACGCGCGAAATCGCGAGACTGTAGACGAGACCCGCCACAGGGAAACAAGATGAATTTCCCACACAACGCCAACCCAAAAATAAACACTGGAAGCCTCAGTGTAGGAGTACCAGAAAGATAGATGAGTCGCCGTCAAGTCGAGTGGAAGCGAGGAGCGTGGCAAAAGATGTGCCCAAGAAATGAGCAGAGAGGGGATGCAGAAATAATAGAATAGACGTCTCAAAGCACCTTCTTCCGGGAAGCTACTTAGAAGTATAAAATAATTGCTTTACGAGGCGCTGCAGCACGTCTGCAGTAACCGGTATTGAATGATCCTCCTCACTGCTCTGGTCCTCCTTCTATTTCCCCGTGGAACCGCTTCCCCAACCAAGACCACAGCGCAGTCCGCGGCTATGACGGCGGTTGTCGGCGCTTCTGATGCTGCGACCAGAGCTCTCGAGGGCGTATGGTCTGGATATCGGGTGAGCTCCGAGAAAGTAATGACGGGTCCGCGGTGATAAGGCGATTTCATCTCGCCGGCGGTAAACCAGTCGGTCGCACTTCATCTGTTTCTCCATCGGGGTCTTGGTTGTCGTGGTTCTTGACTCAATTCAAGGCTTCCTTTCTTTCCCTCCTTTCACTCCCCTGTCTCACCGCCATTACCGGCCGCAGCCGCAGCCGCTTCCTGTTCCCTCTGCGCCTGCTCCGCCTGGTGCACTGGAATCCGGACTAGAGTCTGCGGTAACTGTTCATCCTCCGCAGTCGCTGCAGCTGCTGCCTCGTCGTTCTCGGCCGGCTTGGGGATTTTAGCTAAAAGGGAAAGCGAGCGAGTTAGCCTTGTTCTCGCTACTGCTAAGACTCAACCGCATCCATGCCCCTCCGTCTCTGCGAGAAGGAAGAGATTGAGTAGGAGTAGCAGAGATAGCAGATACTTACCACTTGCCATATATACGGCTCTTAGAACATTATTCCAATTGCCCATCACGGCCGCTACGGCTTCCGTCCCTGAGCTCAGCGTGCTGAGCTTCTCTTCTAGTTGCTGCATCTGTCCTGCCAGACCACCGGAGAGGTCGCGTAGCTGGCGGAGGTTCTCGAGCTCGACTTTCTTCTCGTTGATGCGGGCTTGGAGCGCCGAAGACTGCGAGTTACCTGCGCTGCCGCCGAAGCCGGAGGAAGGACGGGAGAGGTGCGAGGGGAGGGTGGTTTGGCGGTGGTGTGCGTAGGACATTGTCGCCGTGAGTCCGTGATCCAGGTCGTGATGTGATGCGGTTCAGATGCGAGTTCAGAGATGGGATCGGACCAAGCGCGTCGAGTTCGGTCGCAACACGCCCAAAGGAGTTTGGGCTGTCAGGAAGCGTCTTGCCCCGCGCGCATAACGCGCGACGGGGACGCGCCGGCATTGGAGAGTGCCAAGACTGATGCCCGTCGCACCTGCCAACGGGCTGCCAAACAAACAGCCAAGTTTCGGCAGGCGGCAGGCTGACTATCGTACTAAACCAGTGGATACGGTATACACACAATAATTACACAGCCGGCAGAAGAGACGCGCATTCAGTCTATCACTACTTTACCAGCAACCAGCAACATTATCACGACATCAGCTACATCCATTCGTATGACCAGCAGGAGCGGAGACGGAACCGAGATAAACAACAGCCATAGCGACAGCAATAGCATATGGCCCGGCTGAACGAGCCGCCCACTGCGCCTGCCAACCATACCACTTCGACTCTGGCCGCAGCAGGAGGCGAGAATGTCGATGCTTGTAAGTTACCTTCCTTCACCATCCCTAACCATCACCCGTGTTCTCTTGCCCAGCAGGCGCAGCAATGCGCACCAAGAGTCGACCCGTCCCCGTCCCTCCACCTACTGACTTCCTCGAAGTGAAACGCCGCTTTATCCGCCAGAACCGCGAGCTCGCCAAGAACAATTCCAGCCAGAGCCTGAGGATCCGGAGTCTGGAGCTGGAGGTGAGCAGGCTACTAAGCGACAATTTGGAGCTGCGCGAGAAGGTCTTCCGACTGGAAGGTGAACTATTCACCGCGAGGGGGAAGATTAGCAGCGATGCAGTGAGAAAGGTGAAAGATGCTCTACTGGCCAAGATCGGGGAGTTGAGTGGGGTGGTGGAAGGACTGGATGAAGTGGCGGCGGAGGAGCAAGAACCGCTGAGCGAGAGGTCGGTGGGGAAGCCGATGATGGAGGGACAGTGGCGGGAGCGACAGCCTTTGGCCGAATTGATGCGCGATACTCAGATGCCGACGATTGCGGAGGATAAGCTGTACCCACGCCGGACACTGAACGCGGAGGAGATTCAGGCTATCCGGTTGAGTGGGGCAGGGAGTAATGAGAGCCCGGATCTTGGACCGCCGCCGGTCGCGCATTTCGATTATGGTGATCCTGAGAAAGCGCCTGCTTCTCCGACACAGGCATCGCCGTCGAGAGCGGGAGAGGATGATGGGCTGCCTGGGTTATCGGTCAATCTTGAAACGAGACGGAGACGGAAAGATGGTCAGCCGAAGCTAGAGATCCGACGGCACTCTATTCTACCTCAGTCACCAGAAAAGAGCGACAATGAGCCTTCGACCATGCTGCGAACAGGCGCAAAGAGGAAGTTGTCTGATCGCGAGATTGATCAGCCTATCAAGCCCCCGACTCAGGCTGACTTCACATTCAGTCGCAAGGGGGATAGCAAGGCTATAGTCGCAGAGGCTGAGAGGGAAATTGAAAACGAGTCAGCCCAGCAATCATCAGCGGAGACAGGACAGGATGTTGCGACCACACCATCGAAGCCTGTACGCAAAGTATTGGGCGATAAGTCCGTCAACCACTCCCCTCGAAAGACCAGTGCATCCGCTACAGGCAAACCGAACAAGCCCGAGAAAGAAGAGAGCAAAAAGCCGGAGAAGCCAGCACCAAAATCTAATCCTGTCTCAGCTCGCGGACAATCCAGGAGTCGCCGCGGATCTAATATTCCTCAACCCTCACCTTCTCAAGACGACAGCAACAACATCCTCCCTACGGTCGAAATCCAACCGCCAACTGCAGATGCTCCAATGGAACCACCACCCAAAACCCCAGCTGCACCCACCGACATCTTCTCGCCCCCTCCCTCAGAACCTTCTGCCCGCCAACCTTCTCAACCGGAAACAAGAGCAGGCACCCCACCCCCTACCGATCTCTCCTCCCTCTCCACCACCTCAACAGAAGGCGGCGGATCAGTAGCAGGAGCCAGTGGAAGACCTAGTCGGCGTGCCCGCTCCGCAGTCAACTATGCCGAGCCTAGCTTAGTCGCGAAGATGCGTCGGCCAGGTCGAGGGATGGTAGATGCCGTGACCGGGCTTCAGGACTCTAGGAGAAAATCTTCGAATGCTTCGGGTGTGACGGTGACGGGGGAGAGGAAGGTTCCGGTTGAGGAACAGCAGCGGAAGGGTAGGAAGATTGGGGAGAAGGAGGAAGTGGGAGATGGAGAGGTGTTCATTAAGCCGGAGCCGACTGAGGATGATGAGGAGGCGTGGAAGGGGTTGCCGTGCTCGGCGGAGGCAGTTAAGGAGGAGGTCGCGGTGAAGAAGGAGGAAGAAGAAAAGCAGGAAGTTGGCAATCCCTCCGGCAATCCTGAGGAAGCCCCTCATACCCACTCTTCTTCCGCGAACCTCACTGCTCCAAACTGCAAGGACAATACTCGCCCATCACCAACAGACCACCCAGACTCGAACGAAGACAGAAGCAGAAGACGTAAACGTCTCTCCCTCCAACAACCTCCACAACAACCCAACACCTCCACAACCACCACCGACGAAACCCTCCAAACCACAACCTCCAAACTCGCCGAACTAGACCTCTACGACTTCAACGACCCCTCATCCCCTCCCTCTACTACAATCTCTTCCCACCTGCCAAGAGCTCTGAGTAATCCTCCCAAGAAAGGGAGGGCTCCTTCCTCATCATCATCATCATCTTCTTCTTCTACTTCGGCTAGTTTGACGATGCAGCAGCAGCAATCACAACAGCAGAAGAAGACTCATCGGAGACATTCGAGTGTGCCGAGGGATCTGGATCGGGATTCGCACTCCACGGGTGCTGCTGGGGCTGGGACTGGAGCTGGAGCTGGGACTGGAGTCGGGAGTATGAAGACTTCGGCAACTGGGTCCGCGGGGAGGGGTCCTCCGACTTCCTCCGCGGCTGAGCGGGTGGGGAGGGACGGTAGTGGTGTTGGTGGTGCGGCGGCGGGGAGGAGGAGGAGTATGATGCTTTAGATCCTCTTTTTCCCAGCAGAGGACTTGGACTTGGCTGTGTGTGGACGGATGGGTGGGTTTTCAGGGGACTTGAGTCTGGGAAATGCAAATGGAGAAGTGATAGGGGTTGGGGTAGGACAGGATGGGATAGGATAGTAAGGAGGAAGAGGAGGAAAGGACTTCCTCCGGCTTTCCCAGTCTTCTTTTAGTTTTTTTTTTTTTTTTCCAGCCTCTCTTATCTCTCTTAGCGAAGCTGTAGAAGAGAGAAAATTCGAACTGTGTTCTTTTTCTATTACTCTTCAGTCGCCTTTCTCCCCCTTCACCCGGGGTGCTATTTGGTAGACTTTAAGTCTTTTCTCTTTCTTCTTTTTTTTTAAAAAAATTACTTTTTGGACCCCTTTCTCCCCTTTCCCCCTCTTTTGATTTCGTCTTCCTTAAGACCTTCTTTTGGTTGGAAACGGGGCGGGAGGGAGTGGAAGGGTCACTATCCTGTACTCATACCTACGGCTTTCTCGTGCTGATCCAGATGCGAGGGGAAAAGGGGGAGAACAGTAGATGTTCTGGGACTAAGGATATGCAACTACGGACGATAGAGGGAATGGGAAGTTTGGCATGTAAAGAGAAAAGACTCGGTGATATCAAAACCTAGTGTTTGGAGGCTTATCAAGTAGGGGGCCAGACGAGGGTGTGCTTGGAATGCTACTGTCAGCATGCTACTACTGGCGGCCATTTTTGTGGGGCGAATTCCTTCTTCATTCCACCTGAAAACACGGACAAACATTACATCCCCTCGCGAAAGCGGTCCGAGGTATGGAGAAAGGGGGGGGCCTGAGATCTTTTAATAAGAGTTTTCCGCGCAAAACATGGCTAGAGTAGTTAAAGGCCTATATCTAACCGATTTGCAACACACATTCCCAAGCAAACATTTTTTTCTGTTTTTCCTACACCATCATCCTTGTTTCTTTCGATGCTTTCTTTCTTTCTTCAGGGGAAGATACACAACACAACACGACACAACACACAAATTCTTCTTTCTCGTCGCAGAGCAATCTTGTCCTCATGAAACTAGCCCCATGTCGATCATAATCTCCTCTCCCTTGCACCTTCGTGTAAAATTCTTTGTTTTCCCGCTCGCCTCTCTCTCTCTCTCCCCCCAGTCTCCCTTCCCTCCCTTTTTCCTCGCTCCTTCCCTCTCCCTCCACGTTCCAAAAAAGAAAAGGAAAAAAAAAAAGCAAGAAAGAAAAGAGAGAAGTTCAAAGAAACAGAAACAAAAGTACTACAGCAAAAACGTCATTAATATCTATAGAAACCTGATTACAAGTATGTCCTCTCCGGCCCCCCTCCCCTACATTTCCCTTTCCCATCCATTTCCCCCCCGCCCCCCCTTCCCTTTCCCTTCCCTCTCTTTCCCATGTCCATTTTCCCCGTTTTTGGTGGGTGGTAAGTATACTACATAAGAAAAGAAAAAAACGGTATATAGAGATCGTTGCGGTTTCGTAATCGAAGGGGAAAAGTTTCTCTTTCCCTTTTTCTTTTTCTCCCCCCTGCCTCCTCCCATCAAAACATCCTCCATTTTGTGCGCGCGCCGTCTGATGCAATTTTTTTTTTCCCCTCTCTCTAAGAAGAGATTCAAACCCAAAAGCGCCATATTGAGATGTACCTCTCCTTACTCCCCATTTAGTTTTCCCACAAACACACGCTCAAAATGCAGCACATAAAACCCCCCCAAAACCTCCCCCTCCAAATCACTCGCCCCTCTCCTTCCTCTTTTCGTTTCCTTTATTTTTTCCCCCTTAGAAATTCGACGCAGCATTCACCCTCCCATTCGGATTCCTGTACCCTTCCTCCTCCATCGGATCCCCCCCATCACTCCCGCCCAATCCAACATCCAACGGCAATCCATTACTCCCCCTTCTCACCTTCTCGCGACTAATACTATCGTCGCGCGAATCCAACATCTCGTCCTCCTGCGGCAGGAGGTCGGGTTTGTGTTTCTTGCCCCAGAGACGCCAACACACGAAAGCAATCCCACCGATCAAGATCGCGCCGCCGACGCCGCCGAGCACGCCGCCGAGGATCTTCTTCGACGAGGTCGAGAGATTGGTCCCGTCGCCGCCGCCGTTGCGGAGCGAGGGTTCTACGGTTGCGGTTGCGTAGCCCGTGGTTGAGGTCACCACGCCCCCCGTGGTTATGACGGAGCTGTAGGCCGTGCCGTCCGAGGTCCAGTACGAGGTGTAGGTCTGCGGCAGGGTTTGCTCGGCGACGAGGGCGGAGGTGATGGTGGTGGCGTGTTTGAGGGTGGAGCGGTTCAGGGTCGAGGTGCCGATTACTACGATGTTGGAGGATTGGCCGGTTCCCGTGCTGACGGGTGCGGAGGTCGTGCGGGATGAGCGGTCGTTGGCGGCTGCGGCGGCTACGAGGGTGGAGGTTGTCAGGCGTGAGGTGTAGGTTGAGCCGTCGGAGTTGGTGGTGGTGACGTCGATGGTCGTGGGTATCATGGTTGAGCTTTGCTGGGAGCTGCCTCTTGAGGACGCGGGGGATGTTTGGGACGAGGCATCTGAGGTTTGGGTCGAGTCTGCTGATGCGGTGGGGGTCGATTGAGCGCTCGATGGGTTGTCGGTGGAGGAGGGGGTGTCTGTGGATGATGGGGTGGTGGATGCGTCGGAGGAGTTGTCCGTTGAGGATGGTTCGGAAGTGTTGTCGGTGGAGGATGGGTCGGAGGTCGACTGGGGTGTGGATGTTGGGGTGGTGGTGGCATCCGTGGACGAATCGTCCGATGTCGTGGGCGGGGCAGTTGTCGAGCTGTCTTCAGTGCTTGACGGAGCTGCAGTGGTCGTACTCGGCGAAGGCTGAGTGGTGGTGGGTGAGGTCTGCTCACTCGTCGGCGTGGCTGTCGTGCTCGCGGGAGTGTCGCTGGAGGCTTCGGTGGGTGTGGTGGTGGTAGGCGTATCGCTAGTGGCGGTGGTTTCGCTCGTTGAGGGATCGTCGGTGGTTTGGGATGTGGCAGAGGTGGTTTCTGGGGTGGTGGAAGTGGACACGCCGGTGCCGGCTACCTGTCTCTTCTGCGGCATGATGCCGTCGGGGAGCTTCTCGGCCTTGATGGTTGCGAAGCCGAAGGAGAAGAGGGCGAGCATGGTGACGGCCAGGCAGAAGTGGGCGAGGACCATTTGCGGTGGACGGATGGATACCTAGGTAGGTATTGGGATGAGGATCGACACCCGGCGAGTTGGGCTGTACGACGACGGGAGGCGTGGGAGGCGTGTGATGGACGGGATTGATTGGTCACGCCCAAGTCCTTAGTTTCTTTGGTTCGGTGGCGGCGATCAACGGGACCATGCAATGCTGGAGTCGAGTGGGCGAGGATGTCTATATCTACAGCCGATGGCAATGAAAGGATAGTGAATTGATGGAGGAGATACCAGAGCAACGAATGTGATCAACGAAAGTCGAGTCGCAAGTGAGTGAGAGAGAGGATGGATGCCGTTTGCGCGTTCCTGTTCGCTGGTCGAAGTCTAACCTTCAGGTGCTTGGTAGGAGTGAGGAAGCTCGGGCGGATGTCGACTGGCCTGACGCTATTTTAGAAACGCTCCCGTTTCGGGCAGCCGCTACGATTTATACTAGGAAGGCTGCGCACCAATCGAGATGTCTTGGCCGTGAAACAGTGACATTTCTTATATTCGACGTATCAAGCAGTACTGTAGTATATGGATCGAGTATATGAAGCTGCTAGTCCGAGTGAATATCATTGCATACGTTGGAGGGATGGAAAAATGCAGCCAAATCCCATCTCTTTTCTCCCGATCTCCAGAGCTGGCTCCCTGCTCCGTGTCCCTGTCGCCTGCTGTACCCAACGACCACGCTAGCGGTTCTGGACTGCGCCGACCACGCGCGGGATGCGCTTCCCGACCGAAACTTTCCGACCTGAGCCACCCGTGTCAGCCTAGACGTCAGCGGGCCTCGCCTTCGTCATTCATCTTTCATTCTTCCCCTTGGCAATTGTCCTGTACAGCTTCAAGCATACTACTAGTACGATGATGGCCACGGCGAAGCCGATTATCCCCGAGCCACCACTATGAGGTCGATACTGCAGATGGATGCAGTACCCAGCCGTTACGGAGGGCAACTGTACCTCCTAATTCTACGCACTTTTATTCCAACGGTCATTCTTAGTTATCAAATATCATGTGCTGCCATGTGCGCTCATGCTTATTGGCGTCCCGGGATTGGATATTCGCACCTGATGAATCGCTCTTGCACGGACAAGCTGCCGGATATGCAATCCCGTATGAACCTATCACAGAATGTCGTCTGATGAGGAGAGACGCGCAAGACACCTGACATCTCACTGCGATCGGTAAGATGAACATGTGGCTGTCCAAACAATTTACTATGCCTCGACGGAGAACAACTGCTAGATATGCCAAGTTCATCATGCCCACTACAGACGCCAGTCAAAGAACCTCACTACTTTGTCCACTAAAAAAGAAAAGAAAAGAAAAGAAAAAGGAAATATCCAAAATCAAAAGAAACAATCCTTCTCAAGCCCCACCATCACCACCACCTCCTCCTCCTCCTCCTACCCCCCAACCCCAGCCGCCGCAACCAAACAATCCAACCCCGACCCCTGCGCCGCCGCACTCACGGACCCCACAGGACCCTGCCACGCCGCCCCGAAAAGCCCTTCATCCTCACCCCCAGAAACCCTATCTTTCTCCCACACACTCCGCGCATTCCTGCGTAAAAACTCTTTATACTCCTCCCGCTGTGGTCGGACAGCGGATAACTCCGCGAGATTCCGGACGAAGATGCCCTTGAACTGCGCGGCGACGAGGTCGAGGTTGGGGAAGGAAGGCGCGAAGGCGGTTTCGGTGAGGATTCCGGCTGGGTCGACTAGAGATGTGATTGTCCCGTTCGCGAGGGTCTCGGCTTGGTCGAGTAGGAGTGAGGCGCCTCCTTCCTCCTCCTCACTCTGATCCTCGGCGGCGGAGGAGGAGGAGGAAGTGGTGAAGGTAGTGGTGGTAGCAAACCGACTCATCTCCACCAACGCCCCGATCATCACGCCCTGGTTATACGTGAACACGGGACCGGCGGGGGTGCATGTTGATAGGTCCAGGCCGTCGACGTAGGTCCCGTTCGGGGTGAGGAGGTTTTGGGCGCGGAGCCAGTGGAGGTGGGAGCGGGCGGCGGCGCGGTAGGTTTCGGGTGGTTTGGAAGAGGAGGAGGATGATGATGGTGACGAGGAGGAGGAGGTGGTGGTGGTGGGGACGCGGTTCGCTAGGTGCGCTGCTACGGAGATGTAGAGGGCGTTGTTGATTGCTTGAGAAGAGGGAGGGAGGGGTTAGTTGAAGAGTTCTAGCCATTTGTTTTGTTTTGTTCTGTTTTGGTTTTGGTTTTTTTTTTTTTCTTCTTTCTTTTTTCTTTTTCTTCTCTCTCTCTTCGTCCTTCTGTCTCCGCTTTGCCCCTTGCTATTGCACTCCATCCCGTCCCCCGCTTTCGAACCAGGTAAGAAGATAACGAGAAGGTAGATTATTCAAGGCAGAATGAAAAGTGAAGAGGGAGGAAATGAGGAAGGAACGATGTAACTCACTATTCGAAGCAGTATGCGCCGTATCCCACCACTGACCCCCGCACGTCGCATTCAACCCCGTCGTCAGATCCTCGAAGATCTCTTCCGCTGTGTGCAGATAGCGGGCATCGTTCGTGAGGTCGTAGACTTGGATCCAGGCTAGGGCCCACTAACGGAGTTGATTTAGTATTCTTTTTTTTTTTTTCCGTTTCCCCGACCACGCCTGGTTTCCGCGGGAGGAGCATACTGCGATGCGAGGAAAAGTGGATGATGGGATGGCCCTCTCTGAACGAGAGGCGCGCCAGAGAAGGGGGGAAGTGGTGTGGAAGGAGGGAAAAAGGGGAAGTGCGGGAAAGAAAGAGGAAAGAAAAGAAAAAGGGGGGGGAAATATCCACATACCCACCCCCCATCATCAAAAAACCCCCTCAACCACCCCTGTCCCCCCTCGGTCCCTCCTCTCTCCACCGTCTCAAACTCCCGCGCCAGAAACCCTCCCACCGAATCCCTCCACCCTTTCGCCCCCTCACCCGCATCCCCCCTCTCACTAACGACCTGCCCCAACCGCGCAAGCGTCGTGACGAAGTTCCCGGAATTCCACCATAGTTCCTGCCAGAGGCCTGTGGAGGCGTTGTACCAGTGTTCTGTCAGGCGATCTGCGGAGATGAGGGCGTAGGCGAGGAAGTCAGTGTTGGAGTTTTGGGCTTGGTGGGAGGGTTGGGGCTGTGGGGGTGGGGGGGAGTGGACGGTGGTGGTGGTGAGGGTTGTGGTGGTCATGATGGTGGTGGTGATGGGGAGGGAGTGGACGAGGGGGGAGAAGAGCAGGAGGAGGGGGAGGAGGAGGAAGTGGTGATGGAAGGGGAACATTTCCCTCTTCTCGGTTTTGCTTGGCCGCGCCCGTTCGGCAGGGCGAGAGGTGGTGGCTGGATGGGGATTGGGGACGAGAAAGAAGGGGGAAAAGCGGGAATGAGAAAGAGTGAGGTTTTTGCTCGACGAGGGGGAGGGGAGGAGGGGGCAAACAAGGAGATAGAATCTGTAAGATGCCTTTCTCCTTCTTCGTGATCAAGCTCCTTAGATCTCTTGATGAGGGTGGTTTGATGCAATGATGTGAACTTGTTCTTCTCCCTTCAAGATGTGAGGTTTGATTCTCACACAAGAGAATAGGGTCATATAGGATACGAAAGGGGAGAACGATCGTTGCGATGTCCGTGAATAGAAGTCCATGGGATACGAATCTGTCTGTCCATAGTGACTAGATCCATAATGCGATAGCTGCCTCTCTGCCGTAAAGGAGAAGCTGGTGATGTTTGTCTCCAATCGGTGCGAACAGCGCGCAAAAGCGTGACGAATAAGTCATGCCAGCTTGGTTGTTGGCACGCTCGTGGTCTTCCTACTCCAATGCTCACTTCACATCCCCACCCACTGTAGGAGAGCGTCGGCAGACGACATAGTTGCTGCTTGCTGCTCGCTCCTTCGTTCAATCGCCCTTCTCCTTCCTTATCTACTCAGGCTATCTGGTGACATGCCATCGTTCCTTTCCTGACGGTTAACACTATTCAATCTGTGGCGAGATCTCCTGGATAGCCTGCCCATCTGCATGCGAATTCGGAGGTGTCAAGCAAGAGAAGGTCCAGGCAGTCGGGTAGATTGACTGGAGGACAGTCAGACTCGAGTAGGCTTCTGCCTCCCTTTGCTTGAGAGATTTCGTATCCGTAGACTCCTTTCGGTCTATCTACTACGAAAGGCCGCACGGTGAAAAATTACATCAAGTTGCAGATCGAGACATCTTCAGGGTACCAAGGGTCGGGCCATTCAGCCAGGGGTCGAAGTTTTCCGAACCTGCAGCAAGCCGGTTTCGAATGACAAGGCTCATTATTCCTTACGGATCTGTCGGTCCAATGTCTACGCTTGAGGTCCAAGCTGCACAGAAAGGGAGGGGGGTTTCAATTGGTATGCTATGCAATGCAATGCGTCCAGAAACAGATATAGCAGCTGAGACATGTTTACATTGTTTCTGAGGATTGCGGGCGCCAATCATCGCGGTTTCGGAGGATACGTTCTGCTGTCAGACTCGCGCACTGCGAGGTGACGTGGGCGCTGTCCTCGTTCGCTCGCATTCGACTTATTTTGCCCCCTACTGGCTTCTACGTCGATGAGGATTGTGCATTGCACGTTGCAACATCGTTATCGGGTCAATTTATGCTAGCGACTTATGCTCGATGCAGCTTCCTTCCTATGTACTGCTACTACGTGACTAAGAAGAGGGTGAAGCGTCCACCTACTTATCAGCAACTCCACGCCAATCAGTTCAGCCGATGTCTTCGCCTCTGAGACGTTCCCCGCTCGCTGCTGGCGCTGTTTACAGCGTGCTGTAACACTGGGTACTGTCGAAACACATCTGTGCGTCGTACTCGAGTAATGAATCTGTGGGGAATGTCTAGATAAGGTAGTACCTATTGGAGAGACGATTGACCACTGGACGTAAGTTTCCTTATCTACGACTTGCTGTGAGCAGGTCTGCGCGCTTGCCGAACTAGAGGATGTCGATGTCACGCTGTACTCTATTTACTAGCCTCGTCATGGTTGGGACTCTTATCGCACACAACTTCCTACCAAGTCTGCCCGTCTAATGAAACCGGAGGTAGTTGATAGGGCTCCACTCCAGCCATCGACCACGAAGACAGTGGTTCCCTAGCGCTAAGGTCGTGGTGAGGAAGACTTCAAGGCGAGTCGAGTGGACGGATCACTCGACGGTCCGAGGACCTACCTGTACGCGATCGTCATGATCAACCACAACCTGCGCGACGCCGATAGCCTCCGTGCGGGGAATGAGTGAAAAGGCGCGCGCATGCGAGTAGGTACTGTAGTAATGCTGCAGTGCCCAGACTTGTCAGGCTGCGCTGCGTTGCTCCCCTCCCAAGCCCCCAGCCCCAGACGCCACCGGATTGCGTCTTGGTGTCACTTTCAGTACAGTACAGCCGCGCTAACATCATGCGCGCGTACACACACGTACGACCTGCAGATTCGATGTACCTCACGGGATACGTGGGGTTGGGGGGCGCGCTTCTTTCTCATTTGGGGCCATGCCCGCGGGGAGGGTTCATCTCAATGCAACAACTGCACGTTCACGTCAGATTACTGCCTGCATTCATGTTCCTTCTCAGATTGACAACCAGACAAGGGGAGCTGTGAAACGTCCGAGATAGGACGTTGTTAGGAGCTTTTGCTGCTGCTGCTGCTACTGCTGCGCCGCATCTTGATTAGTTGCTGACGCATGTTTGAACCAGCAATTGAAGTGAGACCTTTTCTTCGGCCCACGGCGAGCACGGTTTGGGAAACCCCTGCTCGGATGACCTGATCCCGCTGGTTTCTTAAACTGCTGAATCATCGGAATGCCGTTTTGGAGGTCAGCAAGGTGGTACCGTGACACCGGGAAATTTTCAATCATGTTGGTCAGAATAGGTAATCAAGGTCTAGCCGAAGGTCAGCTGTGTTTTCACTCTCTACCTGGGTAAGCTTTGCGCAAAGGAGATTGTCTATCTTGAGTGGTACTGTGCGCCTATCAAGACTTCACGAATGCTCCCAGTTGCTCATCAGGTGGTAAGTCGACCCTGCGCCGCCGCACTGGCGGTTCTACTAGCGGCTAGCAGCGGTACGTACCCGACCGTCCCCTCCGTCCCCGCTTATAGACATATGCTCGGCTGTGGAGTGGAGCGGGCTGCGGGCAAGGCGGCGGCGGCGGCGGCGGCCAGAGCGGGTCTCTGGAGAAACAAGCGAGAAGAGAAAGAAAAAAGACCTGCTGATACGGCTCACACGGACTTGGCTTTGTCCATTGACGCCCCCGGGAAAACGTCTGTGCCTGCTTGCCCCCGCCCAGGTGAGGTTGTGTGACAGGAATGAAGGCAAACTTCTTCATGCGCATAGACGTCAGGTCGTCATATTGGAACAACTGTGCCTGCCCAGGAGACTGCAGGTGTAATGTGTGAGCAGACATGTTCCGAGACACCAAGTCAGATGTTTAACGTAATAATGCGCTCGGTGCCTGCTGCTGGTGGTGCTCTACGGAGGGATTGCTTCCAGTCCGGTGGCTCCGAAAAAATCACCGGAGCCGTGCCCCTCTGGAACGGTCTAATCATTCGCCTGTGGTTGTAAGGTGGACGAGAGTCCACAGTAGTGACCCCAGCAGTTCGACACGGCCCCATGTTGAACGTTTCAACCAGCACTCTGTGATTCTGTAGGGACCAAGTGCTCGCAGGAGGCCAATCGCGGCAAGCAGAAAAATCGAATTAGTCTTTGCCTAGCTTACTCCTCCACCCTGTTGGCAGACGCTAATGCTGCATCCTGTGCATGACTCCAGGCTTTTCATTCGCCCTCAGGGTCGAGAGCGCTGGGACTGGCTGAGCGAGGTACCCGCCGAATGTGCCGCCTGGGGACAGGATGGAGGGACGGGGGCAGAAACAACCCCACGCACATGGACCTTGATGTCTGCTCACCAACCGCAGCGCGATGGCGCATGACGGTTCTGTTCAGCTGCAGGGAGATCCACCGCGAGACCCTGGGAGGATTCTCATTCGCTTCCTGACTCTGAAAAGGTGTGCCTGAGCTATGAAGCCTTTTTGGCGACATTGGTATTTTCCCCTCAAATACCCCATCCTGTAGCCTCTTCACGTTTTCTGTTAGCGTTCTGTCCAAACCTCCTCACGATCATCCATCACTATCACAACATTCGAAGCTAGTATTGGTCATCTGGTTCCTTGCCTCACTCAAGACTCATCATATCATCTTCCTTCACGGAGCACACCATAGCCCGTGCGTCGAATGATTCATCAGCTATAGCTACAAGAGACGCCGACTTCGCTTCACAGTCATTCCTTGATAAAGCGACAAGCCATTTGCAACTTCTCTTCCTCACTGGATTTCCATCCCATTACAAAACCATGGATTGCGACTTCTGCCTCGCCTGTGACAAGCAGTCACCCAACGGAGCATACTGCTCTCAGCAATGCCGACTAGCCGACCTCGAAAATGCATCAAGACCGGCACCACCATCACCAAGATCACCACTGGCACCATCCAACGCTGCCCGATTATCCTGGTCGTCGCAGACATCCAACCAAGACTCCTCTAACTACGTCCTCTCCCCGGCATTCGACTTCGCCGCCGCAAACAAATCCGGCTCTACTTCTCCTCGCCAAATAGGTCGGGATTATAGCAACCACGACTCCTACTTCATGCGGACTCCCACAGAGCAGCCGCGATCCCAGTCCATCGCATCCCAGCGCGCAATCACCCCCTGCTCATCACGGACGTCCCTCTCTTCCAACGTGAGCAACAGCGGATGCGTTTCCTCGACTAGCGGCATCTCGCAAAAGGCTAAGGCTGAGCTCGATGGCTACTTCAGTTCTTTCTCGCAGGCGAAGGCTGCGAAGCGTCGACCGAGTCTGAGATGATTTGTCTTCTTCATCTCCATGTGAACAGTGGCGAACTTACGCTCCGCTCGTCTCACGTGGAACGTTGGAGCCGGTGCAACCAATGGGGAGGGCGTCACAGTCTACCTCCCCTTTTGACGAATGTATACTAAAAGTTTTTTTTTCTACTCTTGAGGGATGGGCCTTGTTGTATCAGTAGATGGAAGGCTTCTCTGTCTGCCCGGACGACGGCTGGGTGAGAAGGGCTCACGACATGGTGTGGTGTTGGCGAAGGGTCTTTGGGTTATGAGTTGGGTGTGTATGTGTCTCTTGTTTTCGGTCGAGGAGGATACCCCCTGTTTTATCGCATACTTGGGAGTGGCATTGGAGAGAGTTGGGAGTGCCGAGTTATTCTGCATGAGGGAGGAGCATACATTGGACGTCGATATGTTCGACGCAATCGAAAAAGTCGTCTAGACGACTGGAGCGTTTTGGCTCAGCGTGGTTATAGATACCCGCCTACGAATTATATGACTATTGCATCAACCAAGTCCTCTCGTTCTCACTGCTTCGTTCGCCTTCTCTACCTTGGCAGCATCTCAATAGTTGTCGCTCGGAAATTCCATAGAGCACAGGTAGTTCACGACTCGACCACCGGCCCTCAAGCGCTCTTCGCGAGATCACTCTGGCGTAGGTGGAGGCGAATTAGAGACCAAGGTTACATTGGCCTCCCCAGCCTCAACTTGCGCAATGAAGTGCTGCTATCTCGTCTGATAAGCTCAGCCGACGTTCCTGCAATCTTATCGCGGGCCTATTGTCACGCAGGGACGAAACTCAACCCGTCTCTAGTACAGTAGTCGCAGGTACATATCTTTTCACCTGAAAAGCGTGTTTGCCGCCAGGGTCCAATGGCTAGAATTCTACTCGCATCAACGCCCACCACACGCGCAAGCGAGACGAGTTGGCGGACGTTTTGGCTCTTTTATCTTTCTCGCAAACAACCTAAACTTTTAATACCGACGTGATGGAAGCGAGGGGGTGGAATTGTCTCACACCGAGCACTGCTATTTCGAGCAGCCAGTTGGTGTTACTTATTGAACCAGCAGCGATCGGCATGAAATGCTATCTAATTTGAAAAGCTAGGCGTGGTCTTCGCCTCCACACACAAAAAGACACCATGCATACTGTATAGATCAACTAGGTTTATGAAGCGGCTCGGAGCGCGACTATAGATGGAGCATGGTGGTGGAGACATGAGATCTAGCGAGATAGCCGAGAGACCCGGGACAGGCGGCTTGGCTGGAAATAATGACGGGAACTGGAAGTGACATACCGGTGACTTCTCCAGATTTTATTTGGTGCTTGTGGGTTGCTCCACATACCTTTGTTTGAAATCATAGAGCGGCAGGCGGGTGTTGGGGACAAAGTTTTGGCATGTTTAAACGAGCAGTGCAAGAGGGATGCCTGCCTTTGCGGATGGCTCGTCAGGGGAAAAGTTCACTACGCTGTGTCACGTTTGAACAACACCCGGATAGTTCTGCCCACAAGATGTTTGGGGAAGGAACACAGAGGGCGTTTGCAACAAGTTGATTTCAAATCTCGCGTACTAGGTCTATCTCTATACCATTCTCTCCGCACTCTTGCGTTCTTCATTGCCAGTGCCATCCTCATTTGAGTTTTCAGGAGTCTCTTGGCCCACCAAACGCTCATTGTCGCTTCCAAATACATTTCCGTCAATCGGGATAGGTGCTGTATCGCCAGTAAGATACTAGGTCGATCTCAGTCAGCCGGCACATCTTTTGTATCCATCACGTAGAGATTGAAGAGAAAGAGCACTTACCAAATACCAATAAACCACCCCTACAAACAGCCCCCCACCAAAGATGTTGCCAATCAAGGCAGGGATCATACTCTTCCAGATGTAATATCCCACAGTAATCTCCTCCGACCCAAGAAAGATAGCCAGCGGCACGAAGAACATATTCGCAACAACGTGATCAAACCCCAACGTAACAAATGCGAAAGTCGGCCACCAGATCGCGACCACTTTGCTGAAATACTCTCTCGCCATGAATGCGAGGAAGCAAGCAAGGCAGACGAGCCAGTTGGCGCCAATGCCTCGGAGGAAGATCTGGTGCCATCCCGGCGTGACGACCTTAGTAGTCGCGAACGACTCGGCTTCGTTGTAGTAGGGCTCCGCGCTGAAGACGCCGCCGTACCCTGCGATGATTGCCATGACGAAGAGGGATCCGGCGAGATTCCCGAAGAAGGTCACAGTCCAGTGGATCAGCATTTTGAGAAGTGAGATTCGTCGGTGAAGGACTGCAAGGGTCGCATACTGAGGTTGCTTTCGTCAGAGAAATTGATACTCGCTAGAGGCCTTCTGGACTTACCAGAAAACTACCCGTACAGAGGTCCGCTCCCGTAACCACAATACTGACGAGTCCGAAGGGGAAAATCAAAGCCCCAATCATGCGAATCAGACCCGGTGCATTCTCCTGATACCACGGCGCCGTTTCGGTGATGAGCACGGCCGCACAGGCGAAGGACAGTAGACACCCTGCCATGACGGCGCTCATGAAGATCTTGTCGAGGCGCATGTTTGCTTTCATGACGCCGGCCCGAGAGCAGAGCTCTACTGTCTCTTTGGCGGAGTAGCAGTTGTTGACCACGTGCATGTACATTTTGGTTGTGTTCGGACGGGGTTAGAAAAGATGACCAGGAGCGGGATAGGGTCGTTTGAGGCAAGGGAAGAGGAGAGAAATTGAGATTGGGCAGATGAAAGAGAGCTGAGAGGGTGTACTTTACGCTGTCTTCAACTGGTGAGTCGGGTTGAAAGCAACAGGATAAGCGCGGGACCTCAAATCAGTCACCATCCGCTTGTCGTCGAGACAGCGGCCGCTCAAGCAAAACCAGATTGCCTATCACCTCAGTTGGGCCAAGGAAACTGCCAATCCTACTAGAAGCGGCATTTGTAGACCCATACAGGGAGACAGCCATTGGCCAGCACGAAACCGGAGATGGTACACTTGCTATGCTTCGTTTAGACCCAGCATAGATTGAGGGTCAAGGTGAACGGGTGGCGTTGACGGCAAAGCTTGATCCCTTCCGTGCCTGAATGTCGAACGAATGATTTAGGAGTGATAAGTTCGATTCAGGAACACCAGGTTGCGGTATTGGATAGAGATAAGGGCAGCGACGTGCAGTGAAGGCCAAGACTGCTGCCAAGGGATGGTAGAAGGCGCGCTGATAACGAGATAGCGGCGAGAATGGATCGCTAGAGAGAGCTCGCACATTGACGATGGGTTGTTCTTTATTCAGGCAGAGATTTCGAAGTTCAGGGAATGTCTTTGGGTTGATGACCTGCAACGCATTTCTGTTCGAGAATGAGTGCCTGCACCACGTGCAATGTTCGGTAGATGGTCACAATTGGCGACACTTAGACCGGCTTCGGGCAAGTTCTTCAGCCACAACATTGCACAATTGACGGAACATATGAGCCCTTTCCTCCACCTTGAGGTGTATAGATGCTGAGAATGTTCACTATTGGTGGTCATGCCGTGAATCCATTGGACTCGATTTCTCGGTAGCGAGCTGACGCGGTAGCGGAATTGTTGCCGCCCTCCCGAAAGGGGAAGTTGTCGCGTTGGCACTTTCGAGCTGCCCGGCGACGACAACGAACGGCGACTCGTTCACCATTCGACGTGCCAACCACCGCCAGCCATGATACGACTACTCCCCAGTCTCATCAGCCTCGTGCTCCTCGTATGCCAGACACAGGCTCTCTACTTCTACATCGACGGACCTTCGCAGAAATGCTTCTTCGAGGAGCTTCCCAAGGATACCCTCGTGGTCGGCTCCTACAAGGCTACACAATGGAACGAGCAGTCACGAACCTACGTTGATAACCCCGAAATGGTAATAACTTTCAGCCACAACAATGTGTCCTAATTACTTATACCCGGGGTTCCTTGGCTGACATGACCCGTGTGCTTAAACCACCAACAGGGCATCTTCATCTCCGTCGACGAAACCTTCGACAACGACCACCGTATCGTGTCCCAGCGGGGCTCTTCTTCCGGCAAATTCACTTTCTCCGCAGCAGACTCAGGCGACCACCGGCTCTGCTTCACGCCCACCAATGTCCCCGCGACCTCCGGATTCCTCTTCTCCGGCTCGCAAGTCGGCGGGATCAAATTCGAGCTCGACATGGCTATCGGCGAAACTTCTCAGATTGAAAGCAGCGACAAGGACAAGATCGGAGAGGTAGTGCAGAAGGTTCGGGACATCAATGCGAGGTTGCAGGATGTAAGGAGGGAACAGGTCTTCCAGCGTGAGCGGGAGGCCGAGTTCCGCGATCAGAGTGAAAGTGTCAACTCGCGAGTGGTTAGGTGGACGTTGATCCAGCTTTGTGTTCTGGGCGTGACGTGTGCGTGGCAGTTGAGTTATTTGCGGGCTTTCTTCATCAAGCAGAAGTTGACTTAAGGAGCCCCCCTGCTTGGATTCCAACTTGGGACCGCATGGCAATGGGATGTGGAGTATGGGTTATGGCGAAAAAGATATTTACGATTCCCTGTACCAAATCGAAGCGATTGACATTTGAGAGATGCTATGTTCACTGACTTCGTAACTCTTACTGTTGGCGTTATATCATTTTGAACGTACAGCCGACTGTCATAGCCCGTTCGCAGCTCCCATGTGAGCTTCCTATCCACATTCACATGGCGAAGATCAACCGTTCACCACCACGCCACCATTACAATGGATCGTCTGTCCACTAATCTGACTACTATCCGTACTAGCGAGGAACACGCAAACCGCCCCAATCTCACTCGGCTGACCCGGTCTGCACATGGGACCCTGGAACTGCTCTAACGCATGTGGCGGGAACGTGGCAACCGCAAGCGGGGTATACACAGGTCCGGGAGCGATAGCGTTGACTCGGATGCCTTTCGCGACCCATTGATTGGACAGGGCGCGGGTGAAGGCCACGATTGCGCCTTTGGTGGAGGTGTAGTCTATCAGGTCCGGACGGCCTATGTAGGCGTTCACGGAGGCGTCATTGATGATTGTGTCGCCTTTCTTCATGTGTGGAAGAGCGGCTTTGGAGATGTAGAAGAAGGCTAGGAATCGTTGCGGTTAGCTCGAGTCTGGCAATATCTAAACAGACTTCATAGCAGCGGATGGTGAGATCTGGAGATCGAGACCACTTACGGTGAATGTTAGTGTCGAATGTGTGGAGCCACTGCTCATCCGGCACTTGGAGAATATTCTCCCGGTACATCTGATAGGCATGGTTGTTGAACAGGATGTTAATGCCTCCCATTTCGTTTACAGCCTTCTCAACCAACTTCACGCAGTTCTCCTTGTCCTTGAGATTCGCGGCGTACATGTAACATTTCCGCCCATACTTCTCTACCTTGGCTTTCGTGTCCTGTGCGTCTTTCTCCTCCTCTGGCAAATACTGGATCAGAACATCTGCTCCTTCCATGGCGAAGAGCACTGCGGTAGCTTTGCCGATGCCGCTGTCACCGCCGGTAATGAGGGCTTTCCGGTTCTTGAGCTTGCCGCTCGCTTCATAGAGCTTGTATCCGCCTTCCGGTGTAGGGACATATTCAGTTGAAGGCTGCTGTTCCATGTCCTTTTGCCAGCCAGGAACTTTTTGCTGCTGAACTGGTGGGATATGACCGGTGTCGAATTGAGAGGTTTGTGCAGACATCTTTGCGGGTTGATGATGAGATGGACAAAAGGTGGGATTATGGGTGTGATACTTAACAGGACAATCAAGATGGATCGGCGAGGCAGTACAAAGTGCTATAATGGAAAGAGGGACCCATTCATCAACTCTCGTAACTCGCGTGAGAGCGCGTCACCGCGATGGAACTCCACGTCATACTGATGTGGTTGGAATACTTGACCTCATGTGCTTCCGGATGCGTCGCGATGCGGACGCGTTCCATAGCTTGAATCTGACGACATGCAATTCGCAGCAGTGGCCAGCTGTCAACATTATCATTCCCAGTGGTATAGATGAAATCGCCAGGGTGAAGCCGGGAGTTGATGAGACGAACACTTTCGCGAGAGGGGAAGCACGGCTTGAGGTGCGTGGTTGAGATCCCCTCGGCAATGATGCCTAGCGTGGCGCACCCGCTCTCAAACACGACTCCTGGGCGATTAATTAAATGGTCATGCTCATCCAAAAATATATTATTTGCCAAGATAGTACATACGACTATGAGCTGACCCAAGCTAAAGGTGCAGAAGAACAATTGGGACACGCAGTGAAAAGCCGGTGAACTGACGATGGCTGTTTAAGACCAATCTCCTGCGCCCAGCTCGACCTCCCGACCGTGTCTCAAATCCTCCATGATTTCGTCGATAGTCCATGGCTCGTAGACGTACCCTGGCGGCCAGCTCGGAGGGACGCGCTCGTCGTGCTCGATACGGACCCCCTTTTTCATCCCGTCGACGCACGCTCGGTAGTTGCTGTGGGCGTAGTACTCTGGGTCATGATTCCACACCCACTTTGGAAGCTTAGGAGAGCTCTTCCTCGGATCAATCTTGACCTGGTTCCAATCTGTGTTTTGAAGCAGCTCAGCATTGGCAAAGCCCATCTTCTGGGCACATGAAGTGCGGACAAAGCGGAATCGAACATGAGCCTTGACAGCTTCGGGGACGTTGTCTGCATTGCCACATTCTGCGAGACACGATGCCAATGAGATAGCGTCTTCCATCGCTTGTGTTGCTCCATTACCTGAAGAGGGTAAGAAGCTGTGTGCTGCATCTCCAATCTGGACGACCCGCGCTCCAGGCGAACTCCAACTTGGTTGAGGGTCTCGCCACCACAGCTCGAAGTTGACGATGGAATTCGGAGGGCTGGCTTTCACGAGATCTCTGAACTCAGGCGCCCATTTGGTCGGGCCAGGGACCTCATCCATGGCTTGTAACACCTCGTCCGCCGAAATGGTGTTGTGCCAACTCTCTGCTTCGCTTCCAGTTGCCTTGGAAATGTGTTAGCTCACCAATAACCACAGGATACAATGCGAATGTACTTACATCGTGATTCATGATCCAGACAAGACGGTCATCGCGCGACAAGGTCAGTGCGTAGACATTTGGCCTGCGATGAATTAGTACTTCGCAAAGGCTGACGCTTACTGTCAACGACTTACCCAAAGAAGGTCCGCACGATGGGCTCATTGTCATCCTTCATGCAGAAGAAGTCCTTAACGTGAGGAGCATGCTCCAAGGCACTTCTGTCGAATACGGCTCGCCACATAGCTCTACCGGAAGTACGCGCTCTGACTTGCCCGCCTGTGAGCTTCTGAGATTTGGATCCGACACCATCTGCGGCAATGACAAGGTCGGCTGTAAGGCGGAATCCGTCTTCGAGCTCAACACCGCCATTTGAATCCGTCTCGAAGTACTCTACCACGCGCATGCCGTAGTCGATCTTGATGCCCAGCTTCTCAACTTGCTCCAACAGCATCGAGTATATCAACGGCCGCATCTGGAAGGAGCCAGGTACGACGCCTTCTTTCGATCGGAGACGGTCTGCAACCTTGGTAGGTGGGAACATACGCTCGCCGGAGTGTTTGAACGTTTCGATGTACGCGCCGTCGAGAGATATTCTGTCGAACGTCTCTTTCATTTCAGGCCAGTGCTTGAAGATTCCAGCGCAGCTTCGGCCCATGAAGTACATGTCTCCTATAGAGATGTCAGCTTCATCAAGTGTTGGGTGTCTCGACGTTTGGCATACCGCTAGTATCGGTTGTTTGGTTGCGCTCGAGGATGCGGACATCGTGCCCCTTGCGGTAGCACTCAAGAGCTGCTGTTAGGCCACCGAAGCCAGTGCCTACAATGAGGACTGTAATACCGCTCCTGGGGTAATGATGGAGCGGAGCGTTGTTCATCATCTCCAAAATATCGTAGCACATGACGGCCGAACAATACTGAGCCAACGAGTCTATGCGCAGGAGACCGTAAAGGATTTGGATATCTGGAAGGATTTCAAAGGATTGCTCTCGCATTGAGCAGAGTCCGCTCTGCTATATGAGTACATGCTCGACTGTTACACGCCCCGTCGAAGATCACGGCTCTCCTCCCTTGTCGCGGTACCAGTACACGTACTCTACATACTTGGCAAGGAGCAAATAGATGTAGACCAAGAGTCTCAATCGCCCATAGCTGACTGCTTCAGATGCTTGGCTGCTCCAGTCCGCAGTGCCAATCACACACAAACTCAATGCAGCACCCAAGGTCCTTGCACTATCTGGCCTTGGCAACATGGGGACCCCATTGGCAGCACCGGGGTGAGGGCCCTCTTATACACGCGTTGGGTTGCTGGTATGCGGATGAGACAGTGGCGCCACAGCATATCCGGGCCATTCGTCGTCCTTGGGAGCTGCAGTATTGTTCCTTGGCAAAACGAGAAGCGATAGAAATCACATGTTATTCATAATCGAATGGTAACCAATCTCCCCAGGGATAATTGGGTTACGCCTCGACAACAGGGTCAGACGCTCCAATGTCCGACGAGAAGAAAGCCGTCAAACCTTCCAGTTCATCAGTTGCCGAGTCATAGTAATCAGAAACCACCTCATCGTGATTCCGTGGATTCGTTTTGCTGCAGGACCAGAACTCGCAGAGGCACTGCCAAGTCATGGTAATCAGCAACCACCTCATCATGATTCCGTGGATTCGTTTTGTTGCAGCATCAGAGCTCGCAAGGGTACTCGCTATCTTCATCACACTCTCAATGCATGGTCGACTTACTGGGGCGAGCGGCTTGGCTGCTTGGCGAATGTCAGCGTATACTTCTGTTCACATGTAGAAGGCGAGCTTGACAAGGCCAGAGCCCGTCCTGAGATGATGTCTAGCACTACGTAAGCCACACTGACCGGATCTCTCCCCCAGGCCGTTGCGCTGAACGTTCCTGCGGTAGCGCGAATTCAATCTGCGGCGGGCCGGACTCCGGACTTGCCAACCTCGAGACATTCAACCTCGAGGATCAACAGTTTCAACCACTTAACACTTTGACAAGCGTAACAGCAACGAGCCTGCTATCATAGCCTAGCTCTTGGAATTGACGCTCCTCGCTATGTACCGGGTTCATGGAACGGATACCTGCAGCTAGTTGATGAAGTCAACCAAATGACGGCCCAGGAAGTATGCACGATCGGGCACATGTTATTCTCCGACAAATGTCGTATACATTGCGATGCACGTCTTGGCCTGCGTGCCAATGATCAAGAGTCCGACGCGGCATGAATCTTGACGCGCTATAGCCCTTTGGTACCTCGGTAGCTCTGCCGGTTCTCAAGACGCATAGGGCATGGAAGGCCAGTCTGTCGGTGAGATTCAGCCAATGGCAAAGCAAATGGCAATCTGAGTGTCATCCTTAGAATTCACCTTTGGGGGACGGACCAGTCCTTTGTTCTGTCAGGCAGTGGCTTTTTGGTCAGTAACAGCATAGTGGGGTCAGTGGAGTGGTTGGAGGTCGAGCTGCTCTGCTGCAACTGCTGCGTCATCCTACAGGCTCGACCACTCATCAATTGCCTGACTGCCTTCTGAGCTACATTGTTTTTCCTTGAAAGATTATGATAGTTGTGTCTACTAAGGCGAAAGGTTGTGAAATTGGCGCAGCAAGCAGACATGACATTAGCCTCGAGCTGCTAACAACTTGCAAGCAGGTGATATCTTACCGTTATCGCGGGAGAGCGGTTGGAAAGTAGTG
This sequence comes from Hortaea werneckii, assembly GCA_037044905.1. Lineage (NCBI taxonomy): Eukaryota > Fungi > Ascomycota > Dothideomycetes > Mycosphaerellales > Teratosphaeriaceae > Hortaea > Hortaea werneckii. Next base: position 72,085 of record JBAOKB010000087.1, on the reverse strand, counting down.
ATCGTCTCTGCTTGAGACTGCAAGTGGCGCCTCTTTCCCACTATCAGTACAGATATATTGAGCTGTCTCTATCAAAGCATGTAGCCGAAGGGCTCCAGTCCCACGCCGGATGACAAGAGCAATCGAATCGAAGACATGATCCCAATTTGGAGGTCGGTGCGGCCAATCTGGGGTTGAGAAAGAATCACAGGGCACGTAGCAGGTGGCACGCTCCTGTGCTATCGAGGGGTAGATTCGTGGCGCCAACAAGGCATTTGGTCAGTAGTCAACAAGAGTCTCGAAGAGTCCAGCGAGAGATGTGCGCTGTATCGGTTCAGGTAGCAAGATGTCGCCATATTTCAGCAGAACTGGCGTCCTCAGAGTTTGAATCCAGGTTTCGCTGGGACAGCAACCTTGTTGTGCTCGCAGGTTGAAATGATGGCACCATCGTCAGCCCGCTTCATTCTGCCTTGAAGAAGCGCAAGTGTCTTTCCCATGTGCACGACTTCGCACTCCACGAGCATATCTATGCCTTCAGGCGCAGGGCGGAGATAGGAAACGTTGAGCACGCGACTGACGCCGCCGTTGACCCAGAAATCTTTCCTCCCGATTGCCTGCATTGCAATACTCGTCAACATGTCAAATATGGCTGATTGCATGCCGCCTACAACAAGTCAGAGACATAACATTGCTTGGAAAACATTATCAATCATACCATGTAAATTTCCACTGAAGTTTGAGTAATATGGGTCGGCCTTGCAACGGAAAGTCACTATTGTGCTTTTGGGTCCCAGACTTTTCACGCTCTCAAGTTTGCATTGTTTTAAGAAACGCGAGTAAAAGTGGCTATCGCCTCCATTGGTCAGGGTCATCCGGATTCTGTCCTCGGGCGAAAGATCCAGGAACCCGGCGGGAGGGCGGTAGCCTTTTGCTGCACTCATCTTTGATTTTCAATTCGAGCAAGGATGTAGATGAGTTGTCTTGCCTTTGCGTAGCGATAGTATCTGGATAGTGATGACAAGGCGCAGCTGTGAGACGAGATGTTGTTCATCTCGACATCCTCGGCATTCTGGGTGTAATTTACCCCCATTCGAACCATCGATACCCGAGGTGGATCGGAATTCCGTTTATGGTTTTTACTTTCGGCACCGCAGCAATCATACTTTCGGAGATCGGGACTTCGTCTTATTCAACACTGCAGTCACCAGATAAAGAACAACATGGAAGAAGAATAGAAGGCCTCATTAGTCGCCCAGGCGGAGTATCGGCAGTCTCGAGACATCGCACAGCTATTGAGCAGATCTCGATTCGGAAAAGGCTCACTATCAAAACAGCTTCCAGAAGATCCGGGCCGGCAAAGCATGAGGACGGCGAGGACGGTTGCATGACGGGATGAGAGAAAAGTGGGGGGTTGTACTTTCTCAATAAGCAAGCATGTAGGAGCAAGAACACACTCTGTACTGTGACACTGTGATGCAGGTATGTTTTCGCTGCTTGCTTGACTCATAGGTCTATCAGCATCTCATTCCACGTTGTCGCTTTCTCTCAATACCTAAGCTCTGCTGGTTTTATTATTTTCTCTTGAAAGCACTTTGCAAAAAACCTTCCTCAGGATCTTACGAAGTTTTGCCACTTTCAACAGCGCCTTATCAGCGAGAATCAATCAATCTATGCTGGGACGCCACGTGAGTCCCCTGGAACAGTCGAATGCGCGATTATCCTAGTACCACGGATGAGGTCTACAAAACCGGCCCAGACGAAAGCAATGAGTCCGCCGCATCCCAAGCTGAAGGTCAGTCCAAGCAAAAGTCTGGCAATGGATTCCTCTCTGCGCCTCTATCTGGACCGATAAGGCCACTCTCGCCCGATACGCTTTCAAATCTTTCGACAGACGAGTATAATGAAATAAGACTTGGTCATTTGTCGTCCCGCCGCTTTGTTGGCGGCCATTCTCATGAGGCAACCCCAGACATTACGCCTCGAGGATGGTATGGCAAGGTGCGGGCGCTTTGGACCCGTAATCTAGGCCTTTGCTATATGTTGATTGCCCAGGTCTTTGGCACCTTGATGAATGTCACGACTAGGCTATTGGAAGTGGAAGGGAACAATGGCAAAGGACTGCATCCATCCCAGATTTTATTTGCAAGGATGTCCATTACGGTCATACTTGCCTCGGGTTACATGTACTACCGAAAGACGCCGTACTTCCCTCTAGGCATGCCAGAGGTTCGATGGCTCTTAGTTGCAAGAGGATTCGGTGGCTTCTTTGGAGTCTTCGGCATGTATTACTCCTTGTTGTATCTACCACTGGCAGATGCAACAGTCATTACGTTCCTAGCCCCGAGCTTGGCATGTTGGGCCTGTTCCATACTCATCAACGAGCCCTTTGGTCGATTGGAGCAAATCGCAGGTCTAGTATCTTTGGTCGGCGTAGCTCTCATCGCAAGACCTACCTCTCTTTTCGCGGCCTTTGCATCAAAAGACAGCCCGCCAGCCACTGGCAATAGCGACATCATGCCAGGCGGAAACTCAACTGGGGCAGCAAGTGGAGAGGATGCTGATGCTTCAAGTTATGAGAATGTAACGCCAGAGCAAAGATTAGCCGCTGTCGGCATTGCTCTCGTTGGTGTGTTAGGCGCTGCCACCGCTTACACTACAATTCGATGGATTGGTAAACGGGCTCACCCATTGATCAGCGTGAACTACTTCGCAATCTGGAGCACTATTGTCAGTATCTTCATGATGCTGGTGCTTCCTGATGTTGGCTTTTTACTACCAGCAGATCCGAAAGAATGGGCATATCTGATTTTTCTTGGGACATGCGGGTTCATCATGGTAACTATCTTAAGATCTAGACGAAACGACTGCCCGTTACTGACAATTGACAGCAATTTCTCTTAGCAGCCGGTCTCGCATACGAGAAGTCTTCCCGAGCGACAAACATGACGTACACCCAAATGCTGTTCGCTCTCGCCTTCGACAAGCTCATCTTTGGACATACGCCGGACTTGATGTCGATTGCAGGCTCGACTCTCATCGTGGGGAGCGCTCTTTACGTCGCGACATTCGCCGACACTGGGAGTGGACAGGATAAATCTACCACGGCTGGAAGCACCGGCACAAGGCAAGCCGACGACGAAGAAGCTGGTCAGGGCTTGATTCATCGGACAGGCGATCCTCCCCTCGGTCAATACCAAGATGAAGAACACGGCCAACGGCCCACCGAAGAAGTTCAGATGCAGAATCTTCGCCACTAGAGCCAAGCGCAGCGACGAGCATTGATAGACCTTTTCGGCAAATATATTTGAAATGAAGAATGCTGCTAAGACGTATGCATAACCTCCAAGTTTCGATTCTGTAACCTCAAAATGCATTGAGGTAGAGTCTCATAAATGTCTGTATCGATCAGCGCCCGTCATAGGGTCCGGCGTCAAACATGTCACCAAATGAAAGCTACCTGTTCGTTGTTCGTTATCATTGCCCCGTTCATGCCGTTACGGGAAAGGGTTGTAAGGTCCGGAACCAGAGCAAACGGCTTCAACATCGCTTGCGGAAACGTTCTGTACCGCCTTCCCATCCGCACCAAAGCGTAGCATGGTACCCTGATTCTCGGCAGATGTGTTGAACGGCACCCAACCCATGGATGGCGGACCGTTGTAAGGGTCCTAATTGATAATTAGCTTCCAAAAGGAACGACGCGACCTCTTAGACCTTAACGGGCTTACCTTTATGAATGCAAGTAGGTAGTCTTCCATCACGCGGCTGGTCTCACCTTCGAGTTCTTCCTTTGGTCGTCCCTGGCCGACAGCGTAGGAGCCGAAAAGCTGTGAGTCGGGGGTCAGTAACTCCACTGAGACTATGTTGAGAAGAATCAAGACTCACCATGACTAGGTCAGAGCTGTGAAAGGCGCCCATCCACGGTAGAGGGTCCTGGTTTGTCCAATTTCCTATGATGATCGTTAGCTTACCCAGCCATTACGACATTGGCGGAGAGGCTGAAGCAGCATACCTGCGTACTGGTACCGGTACGTGGTCAATCCAATGCTGTCACGCTGGATACTAGAATTGGCTGCTCCGCATAGAATGCGTTCGGTAATGCCGTTTGCCACCGTTTGATTTGGTCCTTCAAGAGGATGATCGACAGGATAAGGGGCCAAGCTGCCGCCTTCGTTCGCGGCACTCGAGTAGATCATGGGTGCTTTGGCTACCTTTCCAGTCAAGTAGCGCTCAGTGTAGTTTGCGAAGACAACCTTTTCGTCTGGTATTGCACTGAATCTGATGCCTGGCTGATCTGGGTCAACAAGCGTTGAATTGTCCTGCTGTGTGTCAGATCACTTTCTGTCTGGGACGCTTGGGAAGACTCACTTGATAGTGACCCATGAAGTTGACTATATCATTGTAGTCCACTTGTTGCATGCATTCTAGCTCTTTTGTAGAATTCATGGGGAAGTCACAGCCCACGTTCCTGTTCGACGTCAATCAGCAATTGCTTTCAATCATTTCAAGAAGCTCGGCGATGTACTTGGCAACGAAAGTAAAGTTTGTGTGATCCCAGTCGGCGCTACCGCCGCCATAGAGAACATTGCCCGATTGCGCAAAGAATGCGTGAGCAATCGGATCATCCCAGTAAGCGTAGTGGTGGTAATCAACCGCTGAAGCACCCGCCGACTGCCCCCAGATCATGATCTTGCTAGGATCACCGCCGAAGTACCTAATCCATTGTCAGCGTTGTCTTGTTTGAATTAAAAGCGGAGTTGCAGACCTGATGTTGTCTCGGACCCATTCCAATGCCACGCGCATGTCAAGGAGACCAAGATTCTGATCTTCAACGCCGAATGCGTTCGGAAATCCAAGGATGTTCATACGATAATTGATCGTCACTACAATATGTGACTGTTTTCGAGAAACCCAGCCTGCAAGCTCTGTCAGAAACATCTGTGTAGCTTTCGAGTCCTATTGATCACATACGGGGAGGCAGCTGTCCGGGCACAAGAATACCGTTGGTCTGAAATCTTGATTCACGACAATGTCAGCTCTCTCGTTCTAGTTTTGGTTTTCGACGGGGCAATCGAGGATTTACCCGCCACCCGTCCAGAACATAGCCACTGGAAGATTGCTGTCTTCTGTAGCATTCGCCGGAGTCCAAACGGCAAGCTTCAGACAATCTTCGCTCGCGAAGGGTGCTGAGACACCGGCGGAATTGTTTTCAGCACCCCAGTATTGAAGGTATTGAGGGATTTGCTGGTTCCAGATCGTAGGTATGGCTGAGACATATCTAAACACTGTCAGACTCGCCCACCCAGCCTATTGTGCTATCGTATGCACCTACTGTGGGCAGGCTGGCGGGTATGCAGTGACATCGTAATGCTCACTTGACAAAGGGACTGCTTTCGGTGGTTGAAACCTCCCAGAACCAGAGGTATCTTGTCCGTATGGAATGCTGAGCCATTCTTTGACATCAGGATACTCTCCGCTGATTTGACCAGTGTAGTAGCCCGTAGATGCCCTGACCGTGTTACTCGACATACTGGGAGCAGCCGAGCCTACACCAATCAATGCCCCGTACAGAGCAAGAGAATTGAGCAACATAGTGGCAAGAAGGAAGACAGGTGAGAACGACACAGATCTTAGCAGTACCTAATGGATGGAAGAGATAGCAACGTTCCGTGTGCGTGCGTCTCTAGCTAAATAGCTCGCGGTAGCATACCATAGGGTCTTACGATGACGGTCTTCCATCTCCACGTCGGCTGGGAAAGCAGGCCATCAAGCATTGCATACAACGTACAAAGCTTTGAATACTTGGCTTATATCCGGGTTGCTCTCCTCAGAGGATCGTCATGTTCGCGGGGTCAGAGGAGGTTGCATTTGTGAAAGCGGGGATGCAGAGATGCAAGAGCTTGCTAGATGCTTGTGCAAATTGGCTAAAGGTATTGCTTTTATCCGATCATAGTAAGCCCAAATGAGCTCAACTTGCAGACTGTTGAGCATGTTGATCATGTTTATTGCAAGATATGTCGGCTAGAATGACCTAACCGCACACCAGGTTGAGCGGCCTCCGTCTGAGCGCTGTCGTCGTGTCACTGGTTGGTTTCACTGCTTGGGAAAGGAGCAACCTAACATCGTCTCGTGCTGCTAATCACCGGAATGAGCAGGGGCGGCCTTGGACAATGTCTTCGTTGATGGGAATGGCGTGGAGTCGAGACACTTGGAAAGGAGTCTGCGCAGACGTCCAGATCACAATGTCGCTGACTAAGCTCCACACTTCACGCGAAGTGACAGCAGGAGGTATCTACATCATCTCGCATCGCTGAAAATCACCAATGGGCCAGATTCGCTTTTGTGTTCTTCGAGATCGATCATGCCATCGCGGCAATGTGAAATCAAATGAAACACAGGCTTCAGATGCGAAGGACTACAGAACATTGCCAAAAGCCGCATCTCCCGACTGTTGCCTAGAATCCTCTGTACCAGGATTGATACGAGACGGCCCCGAAATGAAGCTGGGAGCTGCCAGCCTAACCCTGTGAAGGACCTGGTTTTTGAGCTCTAAATTCGCCTCACCAAAGCGTGAACTTCTTTCTCCCTTCACATTGACGATATTTGGGACTTTGTTGCTATCTTACAGCATATCTACAGCATGGCATCTGTTGGCTCCGAGTACGACGCACAATCTTATTGGAAAGAGCAAGACGTCCAAACTTCAGCCCGGTTGATATTGCCTGACTTGTTTTCGAGACTCGCGTGTGATCTAACCGTTGAACAGACTACATCTACAGCACTGGATCTGGAATTATCAGCTCAGATATCAAGTGCACCCGCTCGTCGATCTCGGTGGCACTCGGCCGTCGAAGATTGCCGATGTCGCCTGCGGAAATGGGTAAGCCAACGGCCACCTCATTGACCGAATCAAGTATACGGTTGAGCTGAGAATTGCGCAGTGCCTGGTTACTGGAAGTCCAACGTAAATGGCCAACGCACGAATACCACGGCTTTGACCTAACTTCAAGTCATTTTCCGGGACAGCCGTGGCTTCCTCAAAACACGCATTTTTCTGTGTGGGATCTCTTCGCCGACATACCAGCGCACATGGAAGAAGCATTTGACATTGTACATATCCGTGCGATCGCCAGCGCGGTCAGAAACAATGAGGTGCAGACGATAGTCCGAAAGCTACTAGGCCTCTTGAAGCCTGGGGGCTATTTGCAATGGGATGAACAAGACTCTTCGACGCTCGAAGGGCGTATCGTCTCGAGATCTACCGACGCCAAAAGCTCTATGAAGTCCCTTGTTGCTGTTCAAAAATCGTTGCACGCGGGTCACGGCATGCTTTGGGATTGGCTTCATGACCTCCCATCGACCCTGGAGCAAGCCAATTGCAAGATCATGGTCAACGATGTATTCAATCCAAGTCCAGAACTTAGCCGTGCTTGGGCGGATAATCTTCTCACAGTATGCATGGGAGTCATCGACAGAGTGCCGGAACGTGATATACCATTGCCCGCGGCATCCGACCTTCCTGAATCTATCTCGCGGAAATCATACGCCAAACTGGTTCAAGATGCTGCAGTCGAATCCACAAAAGGCTCATGGATGGGCATGAACCAAGTGGTCATCGTAGCTAAGAAATTGAGCTAAAATTCTGCCGCAAATAGACGTATCGAGCAATTATCCGATTAATCATCATAAGCCGTACAGTCTAAACTTGCTATTCCAATCGCAAAAATTGAACGCATCTCATTGCTATACAGGCAATATTGCTAAGCGAAGGCACAATATAGTAGCATGAGGAGCGAAAAAGCTAACAGGGATTCTAGGTATAGAGCGGTATTGCTTGTCGAAGGATTCCTACATCGAGTGCGAACTGTACCGCTGATGACTCGTTGGCTCCACTGCAGCGTAGTGGTTAGAGAAATCTAGCTGTCGTAGCGGCTTGAAGCAACAGAAACAGCAACTTTCTTCGCTGCAGTGTCGGATACAACGTCGGAAGAGGGCTCAACGGTCTTTGCGGGTGCATGCTCCGATTCGATATGGTCGGGAGCTCTTCGCTTTGGCCTGTGCAGTGTATATTAGCCTCAATGTTCGGGTGCTTTGTCTTGCTTTTGCGGTGTTACTAACAAAAGGTACTTCACGTCAATCACCCGCAGTGTGCAAGTCATGCCAATGACAAGCACCCACAGCGCGATTGATGTCTGCCATCCGTAGTTATCTATGCGCAGCGTTAACATTGGTTCTTATGGGCGGTGGGGAAAAATGCTGTCGTACAATACGGTGCCTGACTTGCTGGCCATACCAGCACCTGGGACCAGGCTGAAATGGCATAGTACCCAGCCACAGCTATTCCGACGACCAAGCTTCGTACTTCTGGATCTTGCGGGATTAGATCTGAGAGCCAAGCGAAGATCAAGGGTGCGGTACCCAAGCATATGTAGCAGATGAAGTAGCTCGCGTAGGCAGCAGAGATGGGTGTGCTTCCGGCATTTGCTGTCCAAATGGACATGACAATACAGGGTACAAGTCCAATGACAGCTTGTGTCACAATGAGAATCCAGCGTGTCCGCAAAAAGTCAGAGAGCAAGGCCCAAATCCACACGAAGACGACATTGATTGCACTGCCTCCAATGGGAATTACGTTGACCTCTTCTGTAGACCATACCCTGCTGCCGTCCGGATTCAGTTGGGCCTTTAAGAACAGTGAAAAGTAGACATAGCCATAAGACGCCAAGACCGTGGCAATGTACAGCACGGCAATGAAATAGACCGTCCAGCCGGAAAAGGTCCGTTTGAAAGCTGCAAACGTCACTGGCTTTGGTTCTGCTCGCTTGTGTCGCACGAGACGCTCCATGGCCATTTCGCCGTGCGTCTTGTTGAACCAGAAAGCACGCGGATTAGGCTTGTTAGGGTAGTCCGGAAGCATGACGAAGCCTAGCAAGCCCCATACGACAGTAATGATAGCGTTGATCACAAAGAGCCATCGCCATCCTGTAAGACCGCCGTATCCACTCATGGTGTCAGTAATGGCGGCCTGCAACGCTCCAGACATCATACTACCGACAGCCTGGCAAGAATGGTAGAAGCCCATCCGCTTGGCCAGCTCTGAAGGGGTGTACCAGTGCATAAACAGGGTCATCATCCCGGGCCAAGCACTGCTTTCACACAGGCCTAGGAAAGCGCGGATCGCGTAGGCCTGCTTTGCTTCCGTAATAGTCGCCATGAGACCAGTGAGGACACCCCAGCAAACTTCCAGCCCAGGCAGCCACAGTGATGGTCGAACCCATGTCATGATGATTTGCGAGGGTACCAGCATGATGCAGTATGCAACGTTAAAGTACGTCGTGAAGTAGTTTAATTCGTTGCCGTCGAGATGGAGATCCTCTTCCATGCCAGAAACGTAGGCATTGTTGATATTTTGCTGGTCAAGGTACTTGATCACTTGGCTTATGCAGCCGAAAGTCATGAGGAACTACACTGGATGTCAATTGCAATGTGGTAACGCTTCAGTCCGTTGATCACGTACAATATCCAAGCGCAGTACAAGGTCCCTTTCCTCTTTTGATCGCTGTGGCTTGGGCTGCAAGAACGCCGGACGCCTTTCTGTCGAAAAGATTGCCATGTTTGCAAATGTAAATAACTTTCTCATTCCACTTCCAGAAAGGTTCGTCGTTAGGAAAGGCGAAGAGATTCTTACTTGTATCTACCGCTGCAATGTGCTGGCCGCTCGCTCCCCTATCACGCGACCTTGAGATGTTACGGATAAGAGGGGTGGTCTACCAGCGCTCTCGTTCAGGAAACAAGTGGGGGCGAATGGGGCATGATACTGCATACAGATAACAGCACGCGTGAGGGGCGGGCAAGCGGCGGAGGGCTTGGCGTCGATCTTCGCCGGCTTGGTAGATCTTGCCCGTTGCTTGCTTCCACAATACCCTGCTTAAACCCATGAAGCTTCTGTTGACTGTAAGAAACACTTGGGATTTCTATCGCAAAGCAATGGCGCCACACGCGACGACAGATGATGAGAGGGCAGCGTCTATGGACAGTCTGACCGCAAATGGGCAAGATCAAGACAACAGCAACCAGGCCTTGCCTTTTACTGCGCCGTGCTTGTCCTACTGGCATCGTACGACAAGAGCGTGGCCTCACCTAGATGAGAACCATGATCAGCCTGTTCCATGCCAAGTCAAATACTGTATCATCGGTTCTGGCTTGTCTGGCGCCCTCACAGCATGGGAGCTGGTCGAGTCAGGTGTTGATGGGAAGGATGTTTTAATACTAGAAGCGCGTGAAGCCGTGTCAAGCGCGAGCGGTCGTAATGCTGGACATGTTCGGCCAGGTACGACCGTTGCACCGAAAATCTCCAAAACTCGGCTTTGCTGACGAATCGTGCCCGAGTGCATGCAGATGCTTTTCGCGGGTATGTAGCATACTCCGCGATTCACGGCAGTGACCAAGCCAAGAAGATCATTGAGAACGAGAAAGTCGTATTCGAGCGTGTTGCAGCATTTGTGGAGAAGCACAACATTCCCTGTGACTTCCACAAGACATCAACATTCGACGTCTGTTTGACGACTGAGTTTGCCGAGTACGAGGCACAGAGTCTGGAAGCATACAGAGCCGCTGGTGGCGACGTTTCACATGTCAAAGTGTACCACGGCGAAGAAGCCAAGGCTCGAACAAAAGTCCAGACAGCGATCGATGCTTACGAGTGGCCCGCTGGATCCAGTCATCCGGCCAAGCTCGTACAATGGATACTGAGTCAATTGATCGCCAAAGGTCTGAAGTTGTTGACGCACTGCCCTGTTACAGCAGTGAAGGAGAACGACATTTCGAACAGCTCCGAGGGCCGGTGGAATGTTAAGACGCGACGTGGGGATGTGGCAGCGCATACGGTGATACACTGCTCGAATGCATTCAGTGCCAGCATCCTGCCGGAGTTGAGCAATTTTGTGACGCCCAATAAAGCACAAGCGCACTCGTTCATCCCGGGCTCCTCGCTTTCGGGCAAGAATGTCATGCGGAGCACCATGAGCTTGCGATACAGTCTCCGGCATTTCTTCTCGGTAATCCAGCGACAAAGCGACGGCACCGTCATCTTCGGTATCTCACGTGGAAATCCAGACTTTTCGGAGCAGACGAGAGCTGAAGTTGTTAGCTTTGATGACACAGACTACAACGATGAAATTGCAAGTATCTCCAGTAAAGAGTTTGAAAAGATCTTCGCGGGCAAAGGCTATGCCACTGGTAAGCCCGCAAGGCATGGCGAGGGAGCTGACCACTTCTGGAGCGGAATTATCGCTATGACCCCTGATTCAGTACCGCTGGTGGGAGCCGTGCCTGGCAAGGAGGGGCAGTGGATATGTGCCGGGTTCAATGGACATGGCATGGCCCGAATTTTCACCTGTGCTCCTGGTTTGGTGAAATTGATTCATGGCAAGGGTTGGCGTGATACTGGACTGCCTGAGTGCTTTGAGATCAGCCGTGACAGACTGGAGAGAGCGCAGAAGAGCAACATAAAGTCGGTATGGTGAGAAGTGTTCGGTTGAATAGTTAATGATGAGAGGAGACATGATATTGCCTTGAGCAGTGGGTCCCAGTTCTCGAGTCGATCTTGCCACAAGTAGCCTTGGATTTTGGAATGTGGCGACTAAAAGGGTTCGCAACCGCCTTTTCATTCCTAGCGCACCATCAATATGTATAGTCTTTCGCGGGCCAGTTCGCCAGCTTGAAGTCCTTGTTGAGCTTCAGCATCCTGTGTTACCTTTATGGATATAGGAATGCCTTCATCACACTCACCACACGATAGTTTCTAGGTAAGTGTGAGAACGTGAGCTCACAGCACGCCCTATGCACGTTCCAAGTGCTTCGGAACGAATCCGCAGTGGGGGCGGGCGGTCCTCTTTTCGACCTGTTGGATCGCAGGTTCGCTGTCCTTCTCACTGCCCTCCAACCCCAAATCGGCCGCCAAGATGACGGCAGTCACTCCAGAAAGCGATATGGCTAACCTCAGCCTGAAAGACAGTAAGGGCGAGGCGCCTAGTGCAAACGGTGCGGCTGCAACCAACGGTACCGCCGGCGACTCTTTAGATCAAGGTTCCGACGATGACGAAGATGGTGATGAAGGCGGCGAGGACGGACAAGGTCAGGCCAACGGCGCAGGTGAAGGCGCGGCAAAGAAGAAGAAGAAGAGAAAGCCGCGCAAGAAGAAGAAGGCCGGTACAGGAGCAGCAGGCGGGGGAGCCAAAGGTCAAAGCGCACCACCACGGATACCTGTCAAGCAACTGTTCCCGAACGATAGCTATCCCGTGGGTGAGGAAGTTGACTATAAGAACGACAATGCTTATCGAACAACAAGCGAGGAGAAGAAGGCCCTGGACCGGATGAACCAAGACTTTTTGAACGAATACCGCCAGGCCGCCGAAGTGCATCGCGAGGTTCGGAAGTATGCGCAAAAGACCATCAAACCTGGAATGTCGCTCACCGAGATTGCGGAACTGATCGAGGATGGCACGAGGCATCTCACTGGACACATGGGTCTGGAAGAAGGCGATAACATTCTTGGCGGTGTTGCCTTCCCAACTGGTTTGAGCATCAACCACTGTGCGGCGCACTACACACCCAACGCTGGCAACAAAATGACACTGAAGCAAGAAGATGTCATGAAGGTCGATTTTGGTGTGCATCTTAACGGTCGTATTGTCGACTCCGCTTTTACGATGGCCTTCGAACCGCAATACGACAATCTCCTCGCTGCTGTCAAGGATGCGACAAACACTGGTGTTCGCGCTGCCGGTATTGATGCGAGATTAGGTGAAATCGGTGGCGAGATTCAGGAAGCTATGGAGAGTTACGAGTGCGAGATCAATGGACAGACGTACCCCATTAAGGCGATTCGAAATCTGAACGGCCACACGATCAGCCAGTACTCCATCCACGGTGGTAGCAGTGGCAAGAGCGTTCCAATCGTCAAGAGTAACACCAACGAGAAGATGGAGGAGGGCGAAGTCTACGCTATCGAGACGTTCGGCTCCACAGGCAAGGGTGTCGTGCGCGATGACATGGAGACGTCGCATTACGCCAAGATTGCAGATGCACCGAAGGTAGCATTGAGAGTGGCAAGCGCGAAGAACTTGCTCAGAAGCATCGACAAGAACTTTGGTACGCTGCCATTCTGTAGACGGTATCTCGACCGGTTGGGACATGAGAAGTATCTGCTGGGTTTGAACAACTTGGTCCAGAGCGGTATTGTGCAGGACTACCCGCCGCTGGTGGATATCAAGGGCAGTTACACGGCGCAGTATGAGCACACGATCTTGATGAGGCCAAACGTGAAGGAGGTCATCAGCAGAGGTGACGACTATTAGCGTACAGTCCGACCTGGTCAGAGCAAATGTATTGCAAATCTACTTGGGCATGCTTGGTCTGTTTAGCTTTTTTACTTGACGAAATGATGACCGTGCAAAGCACAGCAAGGTGGTATGAGATAGTGACATAAGCGAATGCTCGAATCGCCCTTAGCTCTACTCATGAATTTGATACCAGTTCTTGATGATTAAAGGCTCTCATACTTGTGTCTTCATGATATTTCGTTTGATAAAGACGATAGACTTTGCCTATTGGGAACAATGCCGTGTTGACAATGATGTAGCACGGAGGCTTCCGGACTGCGAGATGCAATTGCCGCAGCAGCGGTGGCGGAGGGTCCAGTGTTGGCGATTCGGAACTTGACAGTGTTATGGGACTGACAATTTCGAGTCTCAGCGATATGTTCTTTCGGATAATATAAGGGATTACAGAAGCTCGCATGCGCAATGCGCACTTGCGATGCGACATCCTTCCCACGCGTAAACGATTGATCTTGTTCCTAGGTAGCATCGTATTGCAATCTATATTGAATTGGCATATCCGATTGCTCGGTACCACGTGCGTGGTGCATGGGCTGCGCTTAAGGGAAGTCGCATCCGCACTGGCATGTGAAAGCCAACGTCACCTCCTGCTGAGCGCTGTCACCTCCGGTGCTTGTTCATGTGTACACTGCAGATATTGACATTAGACGAACGCATTTTTAGCGAGCATGCTTATTGTCGATGGCCTACAACGCTCAGCGACGCTCAGCTCCATGGGACCTTTTGCGCAACTGCGACGCTTGAACTTCCACCACGGCTGGACATCTGGGAGATATATTGATAAAATAGAAAAAAAATCAAAAGAACGAAATTCAATGGATATCATCTTGTCCAGCGTAAAGCACATGTTAATGCAAGTATAATTTGAAGGAACAAGACGCTAATACCATTGGAGATGTCGCTGTTGTCGCTGGTTGAATTGCCGCTGGAGAACCCCCTCTGGAACACACATCTGGATTTCGAACAAACGACCATCAATCGTTGCAATCGATCGCTGGGTCGACATCTTTGTCTTCCGAATCCATATGAATCAAAGAATTGCTTGGGAGAGTTATCAACGTCGCCCGCTTATCAGATTCCGATGTTTCTGAGGCACTACCCATTCCCGGTCCTCGATTATCAAAAGCGATGCCCTGGAACGTTTGCCGATCGTTTCTGGACGAGTTTCAGGGTTGCAGGAAACGCTGTGGACATTCTCGTCGGATTTCCCCGCTCTTCCGCTGTCCCAGCCAAAATTTCACCCACACCACCAAAACGTTCACACCACCATTTCCATGTCTCCTATGGTTGCAGGGGCTTTCGGAGACGATGGAGGCGATGCTAAAGAGTCGTAGGCACATCGCCGTCGGTCCTGGGCCCCGCAAAAATGGCAAAAGAAGAGGGTTTTCGACTGATGAGAGTGGGATTCGAACCCACGCCTTTTCAGACTAGCGAATGTAGTATCCTGAAGTGCAGGAACACCTTAAGCTAGCGCCTTAGACCGCTCGGCCATCTCACCGATTGAATTGCCGCTGTTGAAGACTGGGACGGCTAAAATTGTATATGATAAGCTTTTTTGGGGGGCCAGGGGCTTTCGGGGAAGGTTTGGTCTGATCCGGGCCTCATATGGCCTTGTACCTCTCCCTGAACGTTTAGCTGATAGCTCTGTGGACCAGAGACTCTTGAGTTGCATAGGCATCGGTCTAACGGACCTCGAGAAGAGGAGGGAAGGGCATTAAGCAGATGACACCACCCAGTGACCATCTTTTCTTCTCGGAAGCCACCGTACCCTTCCCCGGCCATAATACAGGCTGGCACCGTTCAAGAACGATCTGTCTACTCATTCGGATTGCGGACCAATCGTTTGGATCGATGGGAGACACAAATCGTCATCTCGCCATTCTCACCAAGGATCGGCCATTTCATGATTCGAAATCGTCCACCAAACCACGCAAGTTTGACAGGAGTTCCGGCATCAGAAGCATACTCTTCTATCAGTGTAGGCAGCTTAACACAATTGCATATTAAATTTGTGGCCGCAAGCGAGATATTGGTAAGGGCATCACATCAATAAAGGAAGCAACCCGGCTTGTGAATCTTGGACGTAACAAGCCTCTCATGTCTTCTGGGCAGCTTGCAGAATCACCTGCAGAACACCGTAGTTGACATCAGCAATTGCTTGGGCTATTTTTCCTGTCACTCGGGAAACGAAGTTGAAGCATACCTTTCCACTGGGACGTGCTGAGCTCTGCCGCGATCCTGGGCCTTCGCCGAGCGCTTGTATTGTTTCGAGCCCATTCGGGCGACGACGTAAACGATCAGGTTGTTCCAACGGGTCACGGTTGTGAAGGCCCACGACCTTCCCTGGCTCTCCGGGCTCGTACTAGTTTTCACTGGCGACGATATTGCCTACCAGTCCACTTCCCACGCAGACCTTTTGCATTGAGACAACACTACAATCGTCAACTTGGTTTGGATACCTTCCCTGTTGTGTCCGCTTGTGTACGAATTGCATCTTCAAATATACCTTCATGACCGGACAAGCCTCTTGGCCCGG
Organism: Hortaea werneckii; assembly: GCA_037044905.1. Taxonomy (NCBI): domain Eukaryota; kingdom Fungi; phylum Ascomycota; class Dothideomycetes; order Mycosphaerellales; family Teratosphaeriaceae; genus Hortaea; species Hortaea werneckii. Next base: position 56,173 of record JBAOKB010000087.1, on the reverse strand, counting down.
GAAGCTATTGTCCGATATGATCTAGAAACGCCAATTTTGTCTGATGAGTCCTCATAGAAAAGACGTCAGGACATCGTCGAAAATAGCGACATGGTTTCACTGGAGTCAATGACAGTTGACAGTATGAGTCTTGTGACGAAAGTGTTGAGGTGAAGGCGGGCACATGTTTCAACCGCTCGAACATGAACTCTTCATTGTTCTTGAACTCCATCCTAACTCTAGTTCAGACACAAGAGGTATCGTCCATGGTATGGCGCCTCAGAAACGACAAGCAAGCCAGCAGGAAGCATCCGGAACAAGAAATAGGAAGACCGAAGGGTCTTATTCGACAAATACAAATACGGTCGAGGAAATGAATCCCCGTTAAGCAATGGATGACAGGTCATGGGCCAAGGATGTCATGCGTAGACGAGTGAACACTGCGGTCAGCATAGCGAAGTCCAGGCTGAGAGAGAGCGTTGCTTTTGCTCGACTGTCTGTTGAAGAATAAGAACGAGCGGTTTTTCACGAGAAGGAAAGAGTGCATGCTAAATCGTATGACGTTCTCTGTGCCTCTTTTGCTGTCGTTTGCTGATAGGATGGAGTGCCGCCGACAAATCAGCACTTGTATCAGCATCCGACAGCAACAGCGAGGAGGCGCCAGCGACATCGATTGGCACTCAGGAACCAATACTTGTATGTCACAGTGAACCCGCTTTGGGTGCAGAAGCAGGCACTAGGATGGATGTAACAACAATCCGTGCTACGAGAGGCACACCAATGTCGTCGAAGAAATTGATGGAAGACATTGTCAAGCAAACCCTTCCTTGAACATCACAATCCGTTTGGAGACAACATCCGCGAAATTGTCGTTAAAGGTAACGGAAAATTCAAATGAAAATGGAGGCTAGAGCAAAAAATCTATATCAATGCGATCGGCGCGATGGAATATCACCGCAGGTGTGGATGCGATTGGTCGTCAATGAAGTAGAACTGTCCCAGTCGAAGTTTGGAACCATTTTCGTGATTCAGCGCGGTCTTGTTGCAAAAGACCTGTCCCCTATGGGAATACATATTGGAAAAATGTGTCAAATCTCACCATTAGCATAACGGTATCACGTCTTTACGTCTCATTACTTGGTATCATGATGAATATGGCTGTTGTCCATTTCACTAGCCGCATTGCTGGATCGAATAGGTTGTTGTTAGGGTTATTCAGGGTTGCAAGGATGAAACGGGAATATCCAACTTCTCCGCCCTCCGTCATCGGATTTATCAAGACCCCCACCTCACCCCCAAATCGGCTTCACGGCTTAGGAGGTACTACTACTTGGCTCACGGTGTCACCTACAAAGGTGCCTCGTGTTCCAAACGCTCTAACATGGTCTTGCGTCCGTCATTGCTGAGCTCCCCACTGACCAAACGCCTCATCACAACCACCTCCCGTAAAATGGCACCTAAACAGGAATGGATGGTCATCCTTCCAGATGCGGCAGGCAAGCTATCCAAGCGTATGGAAGTGAGGCCGTATGTCGTCTCATTGCTCCGCAAACGCAGACTACACTGACATTGTCTCCGCCAATAGCGATCACCTGAATAATCTCAAACCACACGTCGACTCCGGGCTTTGGGTATTGGGCGGCGCAAGTCTCGACGAGCCGATTAAAGAGGGAGAACCACCAAAGATCAATGGCAGCGTCATGCTAGCTGTTGCAGATACGAAAGAGGAGGTCATGAAGAGCGTCAAAGAAGATGTGTATTTCAAGAGCGGCGTGTGGGATGAGAGTAAGGTAAGCTTCTACCTTCAGTCTCTGGCAAAGGTGGAACGAAGTGCAGGATAGCTTGCACGGCGAGTCCTGCGACGACATACTTGCACTTCGCCTTTTCTGCCATCTCATTGCTTCGAAGACAGATATGACGGTGCTGCATAGCAACGTCCAGCTTGCTACCCCTTGCTGGGGAGGCCTTCCGAGCTTTGCTAACGCAAGGACACAGATCCAAATCTTTCCCTTTAAGAGTGCGATCAGAGAACAGTTGCCCAAGGCATAGCACTATATATCAGATTCAGCAAGACAAGATCATGAACAGTCTCGGTTATATGTTGACTCTCAGTGCTCTCCTGGACTCACCCATGGATGTTCGGCACACTTCCCCATCTGTCTGCTAGGTACGCCACGAAGAGCAAGAAAGGGAAAACCTTAGTCCAATACCTCTCAACTAATGTTTTCTATCGCCATGCGCCGGGAAAGGACCCTGGCGCAAGGCAAAGCATTCGAAAGAAATTTGATCAGACGTCATTCATTTGTTTGCGCGCCATTGACTTCGATGGACTTCAACATTCCATTTGGTTTGCTCTGACAAACGATGACAGCATTCACATATTTAGATGACCCAACGCGTGATACTGGCCACCAGGTTCTGCCTCATCACGAGTGTACATACTCACGGGACACAGACCTCAATATCATCACCGCATCGGCTGCTTGACCGTCGGAAATAAGGGTCTTTACAAATGGGGCTGCCATCAGACCGTCAAGTACGTCGCAGTGAAGGACGGCGAGTGAAAACATGCATCGCTCATGATCACTAGGAATTTCCTCCATGACCACTGCGAGCCGCCTACAACCGGAAGTCGTCGGCCTTGGCTGGATTCAGAAGGCGTAGAAGCAGCTGCAAATGCCCTTACAATGTCACGCGATACATTTCCGGACACGATGAAGTCTTTTGCTCGCATGACTGAATATCACGCAGTTTGCTTGTGCCAAGCTTGGCGCTCCACCGCTTCACCATGTTGTATAAAGCTTTCCAACTTGGACTCTCCATCTATCTCTTATACTTCAACACATCCAAATTTCGAACAAAATCCCATAAAGCTTTGCAACGTGTTCTCCTTTTAACCTCTTGTTCCTCGACCTGATCCAGTCTCCATCTCGTATCAACTTGATCATTGAGCATCGGCCTCTTCCTCTTTCAGTCCGACTTCATCCATTACATTGGCCGCCTGGTCCAAGAATACCGACGCAATGCTACATCCGCGATCGAAGACGGCAGTACTCCTCACCGTTTCAGCACTGGCACTCACGTCAAGAGCTGCCCCAACGTTCTCGCCAATCTTGCCTCCTTCATACCCATTGGCGGTGAAGAACCCTTATCTGTCGGGTATGTTTTGACGAGTTGTCCTCGAATGATCAAGCGTACTAATTGCTTCTAGCCTGGCTACCCGGCGACCAAGCAGCTGATCTTGCCGCTGCAACTCCTCAATTCTGGACAGGACAGGACATTGCATGGAGTATCCTCGCTCGAGTCGACGGCACACTCTACTCCCTCTTCGGAGCCCCTCCTCAGAGCAGTGGCGTGAAGCCGGCCATCACCAACAGTGCCGACTACACTTCTACCCATACAACCTTCGGCCTGACCGCTGGTGATGCGGAGATCACGCTCGACTTCATGACGCCAGTCTCTCCCACCAACTACGTTCGGCAGAGTCTACCGATGAGTTATCTTACGGTCTCCATCTCTCGTAAGGCCGACACCACGCCAAGCGTCCAGGTCTACACGGACATCGACAACTCCTGGATCAGTCCGCCCAACACTGACACGCCAACCAACTGGTCGTACGCACTCTCTGCTGCTGATACGCACATTCTCACTCTGACTGCCCAAGATCAATTGGAGTATTCAGAGGTCAAAGATGTGGCTCAATGGGGCACGGCAGCCTACTGTACCCGTCCGTACGGATCCAACGTGAGTGCCAAAGCCGGGCCAATGTCAGATATGCAGACGGAGTTCGGTACGACTGGCAGCCTGAATGGGGATTCCGAATGGGGGCCGGGGAGCGTTATTGCACTGAGCCATGACCTCGGTCAGCTTGACGACCTGAAGAACGTGACCTTCGCGATTGGGCAATGGCGCCAACCAGTCGTCAACTACCTGGGCAATGATCGAGCATCCTACTTCGCTTCACAATGCCAGGGGGTCGAGTGTGCTTGCGTGCATGCCCTTACAGACTTCGAGGCTGCTGATGCTGAAGCTCGTGCGTTAGATGCTCAGATCGCTGATAAAGCAGGTCGAGTCGCTGGCAAGGACTACAGCGATATTGTTACCCTATCGGTACGACAGGCTTTTGGCGCGCTCGAAGTCACTATTCCCGCAGATTCACTCGACACTGGCGATGTCCTTGCTTTCGTCAAGGAAATCTCCTCGAACGGCAACGTCAATACTGTCGACGTAATATACCCGATCTCGCCCATCTTCTATGTCCTCGCCCCGGAGTACATTCGTATAACGCTGGAGCCTATGCTACGGTATCTGGGTGCCGGCAGGTGGCCGCTGAACTACACCCTACATGATCTCGGCTCCCATTACCCTAATGCGACTGGACATGACGATGGGATCGCTGAGCCTATGCCGGTCGAGGAATGCGGAAACCTTCTCATCCTGATCTACATGTATGAGAATGCTACCGGGAGGACTGACTTGCGCTTCACGTACTCTATCTTGTTGCAGCAATATGCCGAGTACTTGGTGGAGAACGGTCTGTATCCCTCGAGTCAGCTATCGACGGATGATGGTGCAGGCGAGGAAGCGAATCAATCCAGCTTAGCCATCAAAGCTGCGATCGCCTTGAACGCCTATGGTGTCATGACCGGACAGCAGAGTTTCTCAGACACGGGCAAGCACTTCGCTCGGGTCCTGTACGACGAGCGTGTCGGGGTCGACGCAAACCAAACTCACTTCTTGCTTGTGCACAATGAAGATGATTCGTGGGCGTTGCAATTCAACCTATACATGGACGTCCTCCTCAACCTGCGAACCTTCTCAACGGCTGCGCTCAGGATGCAGACGGACTTCTACGCAACAAAACACGACGAAGCTGGCGTTGCACTCGACAATCGCGTCAACTGGAGCAAGACGGACTGGATGCTGTTTGCTGCTGCTACGGCAATGGCTCCGGGAGTTGAAAATGAGGGCATTAGGGACATGTTTATCGACGACGTACACGGGTACATTACTAATGGCAAGAACGATGTGCCATTCGGTGATAGATATGTCGTTCAAGATGACGAGGTGGTGGAAGCGGGTACCTGGAGCGCATATCGGGCAAGGCCAGTTGTAGGCGGACATTTTGCGCTCATGGCTCTTGACGGCGCTGCGAGCATTGGGTCCGGTGGCGAGTGAAGTCAGCTGAAGGAGTTTCTAGCTAGGTCTGTTAGGTAAAGCCACCACCAAGTAAGACCAGTACTCGTGTCCTGCCCGAGCATGTGGGGAACGGGCTTAATGGACAGGTTCACTTAGGCACTTTCACATGCAAATAGTGCAACGTCTCTCATGAGAGAGAGCGCCCTCGATGTATTCCTCACTTTTCCATTCTTCTCATGTAGCTACAGAATATCTGAATACAGCTGTATCAGAATCATTCCATTGCATTCCTTCTGAAGAGCCCAAAGACTTTCTCCTCTGTTGCCACCGCAAGCGCACAAGACAGAGAGCCTGATACCTCAAATCACGCCCTGAACCAAGAAATCTCCACAAGCAACGACTCGACCATCTCCAAGCCATCATCAAGACCAATCAAACATCTCAAACCACTTGATCGAAGCCAAAATGGGCACCAGCTCTCTTCTCCCGCACCTCGAAACCACCATCACCGTGAACAACGACACCCTCACAGAGCATGAAGACCCCTCCCTGCCCGAACCCGAGCGCACGACGACCCGCTACGTCGAAGTGACGACCAACACAACCTTCACCATCACGCTGAAAGCAGGCAAAGCCCTGCACTTCCTCGGCAACGGCCTCGCCGTGAACATCTACATCGACGGGAACCTCGTGGACGCCCTCTTAATCAAGCGCGAAGACGTCGAGACCAGCGTGATGGGGCAGACATACAGCAGCGAAGGGATACACTCGGCGGTAGACGAAGTGCAGAGATTCCGGTTTGCGGATCTCCGGAGTGTGGTGGCGAATGATATCGTAGAGGGAGGAGGGAGACCACATCTGCAGAGGGGGTTGGGCACGATACGGATCGAAGTAAGCCATTGTAATGTCGGGGGAGAAGCTGAGTTTGAAGCGCCGGAGAGTAGTGCAGTGGGGGAGGAGATTGAGGAGGGGAAGTTGAAGGGGCAGGCGCTGAGTAATAGTGTGAGGTAAGGACGTTCTATGCAATTTTCCTGAAAGGGGAAAGGGAAGAATCGCTAATGCTGAAGAAAAGCTTCATGGAGGCTGTGAAGGGCGCGAGGTTCGACTATTACAGCTCGAGCTTGATCCCGGACCAGCCGTCGCCGTTTGCGGTTTACGTTTTCAAGTATCGTAGTCTTGGTACGTAGTCATTTGCTCAAAGACAAAAGGACGACGCTGACAACATTCTAGAGGATCTGAAGACCCTTCACATCCTGCCGCGACCTGCATCTCCCGAGCCACTGGAGCGTCGAGACCCAGACACGCTGTCCGCGGCGGAAATTGTAGAGTTGCAGCAGGCGCTGGCGGCGGCACGGGCTGATAGCGTCAAGATCAAGCGGGAGATAACTGAAAGTGGTGAGAGGCCACGGAAAAGGGTGAGGCAGATAGCGGGGAGTGAGCAGTTTGAAGTTGACGAAGATGGAGTGCGACCAATTGGGATGCGACTGCCGGCAGTTCAGCCAGAAGTCGTTGTGATTGACGACTGAGAAGAAGTGCATAGGAGGAGGAAAGTAGCTGGTCAGCCCAGCGCAGACACACTGAAGTGCAGAAGGGAAGACGGCGATTCTGATTTTAAGGCGCGGTTTCGCCTAGTCCAAACATGCGTATTGAGTTCTTCCAAGCACTGCGGAAACGTTGTGAGCATAATCATATACGACGCAGAACGAGGGGCTGCAACAAGGACATTAAACTTACTGCTCTGCCACTTCTTCCACCGGTATCCCCTTAATACCCGCAACTGCCCACGCCACATTCGTAATGGCACACGGCTCGTTCCTTCCCTTCACCATAGCCTCAGGATGCCACTTCTCCTTTTTCACTGCCTTCGGCAAAGGCGGCGCATCCTTCAAATACTGGGAACCAGCGTGGGAAGGCCGCATTTCGCACCACGGGCCATCCGTCTCGATCTGTAGTCGCTCAAGCGGCACCTCCTTGACCACAGCGCAATTCTCTTCGGTTTTGAGCGAACAGCCGTTAATGCCGACGTCAAAGCCTAGTGCCACGACGCCTTGCATTTCTTCCAGCGTGCCTGTGAAGGAATGGACGCAGCCGCGTCGGGGGAGGCGATCTAGACGCTCTCGGAGCATGTTCTCAAAATCCGTCGCTGCGGCGCGGGAATGCAGGAATAGAGGCATGTCCAGCTCCATCGCGACATCGAGTTGCTTGGCGAAGTAGACGCGTTGTGTCTCAGCATCGCAGTAATGAAGACGGTCGTAGTCTAGACCTATCTCGCCGAACGCCGTTGCTCTTCCAGAGTCCCGAGATTGTTGGGCCAGCTTCTTCAACTCTTGTAATAACGCTTCCGGCCCATCTGGATATGCTTCGAAAGTCTTGGCCGAGCAGGGGTGGACGCCGACTGTAGCGTAGCAAAGACCAGGGTACTCTTCGGCAAGGCGGATGGCGTTCTGCGATTCGATTAAGTCGGAGCCGGTGACCATCATCTTGCGGACTCCGGCGTTTAAGGCTCGTTGGATCACGCTGTGGAGGTCGTCATCGTGGGCTTTCTTGCCATGGTGCACGCCGCGGAAGATCTGGTCAGACAGGTTGATGCCGATCTACCTGGCCATTCGTCAGTAGACAGTCAGTCAATGAGCCTGACAGATGGACTGACATCTGCATAGCGGAGGGGAGTCTTCTCGGGGCCGTTCTCGACAGCATTTAGGCCGGCCGTTACGGGCTCTGCAGCTACCGAAGACTCCATTCTGATTTGCAACGTTCGCAGGGGCAGGGGAGTATGAAGTGGTCGTCCTTGGAGAGGATGAAAGGCAGTCCGCAAGAGAGCGAAATGTCTCATTGGGGTCGATTGGCAGAGCAGGAAAAAGGTGACGTTCGCGAAACGCGAGGGTGACGCGATTCGGCACTTCAATGGAGAGCCAATCAAAGCGCGCTGAGAGTGCTCCTCAGCTTCCTCCTCGTTCTGGGAGAAAATCCATCTCGAAGAAGTCAGAAAGCTCCGAACCACATAACAGCGACTACATCTCCTTCAGCGCGATCGTCTAGCTTTGAGAGACCCTTCGTCGTCTTCTCTCAGAATTTGCAAATAAGAGGTTTCCATCTCATGAAGGCGACTCCGTTTCCTCATTCTCTACAGGGTAGCTGTGAGACGTCGATTCTCTCTATTCCATCCCTACTTCTTGAAGTAGTTTACTAGCTACTGTATAGGCACCTCGTACTAAGACTTGCTCTTGGTTTAGCGAGATAACCACATAAAAATGAAAATTTAATTTAAATTCATCATAAGTTTCTCGAATGGTTTAAGGGGCCCATTGTCTTATGAAGGCGACTCCGTTTCCTTATACTCCATCGGCTAGCCATGATATGTTACTACCCTCGATTCTATCCCGACGGTTTTTATTATTTTATGTGCGGCTGTATAGGTACCCTATACTACGACTTGCTCTTAATCTTGACGAAATAAACAAATTAGAATTTAAATTTAGATTTATTATAAGTCTCTCAAATGATTGAAATAGGCCATTAGCTTACAAAGGCGACTCCGTTTCCTCATTCTCTACCGGGTAGCTGTGAGATGTTAGTACCCTCCGTTCCATCCCGATGGAATTTATTGTTTTACATGCGGCTATATCGGCACTCCATACTAGAACTTGGCCTTGGTTTCAGGGAGAGAAACGAAACATGTCTATGTCACAAAGACGGCCCTATCTCCTCAAAATCAAGTCTCCCACATGCCTATGTGGGGGCCCTCCTACTCTTCACCGTCCTCCTCTGCATCTGAAACAGGGTTCTCAAAGAACTCCGAATGCTCTGCATCCCACAACAGCGACTCCCTCTCTTCAACCTCGATTGGCTCGCCGTAAGGCGGTAACAGCCTCCATTTCATCACCATGTCCTTCTCGCTCCGGTATGTTACACAGAGCTGTACGCGCACCTCATACCAGAGACTCCCATCGGTGTCAAGAAGCTGGTTGAAGGACGCGAGCTCGTTTTTCGACAGCTTCAAGACGCGGACGGTTTTCTTCCAGGGTGTGACACCAGGGCGGGGTGTTTTACCGTCTTTTTCGAAAGCTGATCCATGGGCTCCTCCATCGAAGGCCAGCTCCGTATCACTACCGGTTTTCATGAACGGGTGCAACTTCTCTTCGTTGATGAGAACGAATTCGGATTTCAGGTGAAGCTTGCCGCGGGCGCGCATGTAGTAGTACACCGGACCGCCGGTGTCGATGTCAGTAGTCGTAGTGGAATCGCCCTGCTTCAAGAAGGGAAACATGCGCTGGAGAACGAAGCGCCTCTTTGGATTCCATTCGCTCCGATGAACCACGCCATCTATCGGCATACGCTTCTGGTTTTTCATCACCCAGGCATCGACATGGACAGACGGCTCATATTCCTCATCCCTGAGAACGGCGTACGAATATTGAGGGGGAATTGTTTGGGTGGAAAGCTGTCCGTATCTTGAGGAGAGCGCTCCTTCCGCGATCAAAGTTTCCCTTCATCAAATTAGCAGACGCAGCTTGATCAAGGCAGAGCGGTCAACTCACTGCAAGGATGAATTGTAGAAGCTAGGCGTCAGCACCTGAATACCGTTGTAGCGAGCCCGGAGACGCTGGTCGAGGAACCGACTCTTGCCAAAGCCACCGGAGACGAAAATCAGATCAGGCCTAAGAGCCTGGTCATTGACGTACTCGTCGATGCAGCGCTCTACTTCCGATAAGACAGAGTCGAACGCATTTTGCATCTCAGCTCTGTCAATACCGTTAGCTTCTGGTCTCATCAATGTATTTGCACAATGGGGAAACGGACTCTGAAAAGGCATACTGCTCCATCCTGCCGTCCGGATGGAGTAGAACGATAGGGTAGAAGCCTCTTCCGGGGAAATCCATCTTGTGCCTTTCGATGTAGTCCAGAATGAGATAGCGGAACGACGCGAGGCCAAACCCTAGGCTCTCTGCCTTCTCCCTCACGGCGTCTTCGTCGCCGAGAGACTTCTCGTATGTTGCGAGCAGACGCTCGTTGATCCCTTGTGAGCCACCGAGCGGATCACCTGTCTCTTTGAGTACCCTGAGCTTCGAATTGATAGCGAGTGCGTCGGCAAGCTCGACCAGTGTGTAGTCAGCTGTGCCACATCCTAGATCAGCGCAAAGGATCCGGCTCTGCTCAACGAGGGGTCTTGGCATCTGCACCTTTTGCCCGCAGAGAAGATCGATACTGCTAGCCACAGCACACTCTGGCTCGGACGCGAGCGACGTGATCTTTATGCCAGCGTTCCTTGCGGCATTCTGCATTCGAGTGCAAGCCGAGGGGGACCAAGAGTGCGGCACGGTCAAGCGGACATGCCACGGCATGTTTCTAATCCTGTCTTCCGAAAAGGATAGAGATGGATGCTCGACCAGGAAGTTTCGACCCTTGTTGATCAAAGCAGCCAAGTGGTCGGCGAGGAATTCGTCCAAATTCTTCCCATGCCAAGCAAGCTGCTCTTCGACGCGCTTGACACAAGAAGTCATAGGCGAGCCTTTGCTGTGTTCGTACAAAGCAAGCTTTGCAAACTGGATAACTTTGTCGGAAGGTATCGTTGGTTCTTTGAGGCCGCGAATGTGATCGTCGAGCTCCCACCCAGTGTAAAGAGCGCCCTCATGGTATGCCGCCTGCGCAGGAATAGCGTAAAGACCGAGACACTCCTGAATGAAAAATGGAGGCCCGAAAGACTTCTCGCCGTCGAACAGCTGTACCTTGATCACGTCAGACTGAGTGCCATAGTCCACGCCCGCCACAACGTAGAAGGTCTCTGCCGCACTCGGCAGCACCTCTTGAGACATTGTCGAAGGTGCGAATGGCACTTAAAAATTGCTAGAAAGATGTTGTATTCTTGACCGGTTGCTGTTGAAGGTATCAAGAACACTTTGCGGCCAAATGTGAATGCGGAAGCGCCAGCGCAGAAGATTCCAGTGTAAACGAATGACGAGGTCTCGAGTGAATGGCGTAGACAACGCTTCTGCCTGGCGGGTTGAGCCGACCAGCGCGTCGTGCTTTCCGCTTTCGGCAAGGTGTGACACTGTCGCGTTTGCCCCCCAGCCTCCCCTTTTCCCCTCCCACAATCTCGTCAACAAAGTCCCCCACAAGAAAAGAGACAGCTTCTTGAGACAACCGCATCACGGCTTCCAAAGCATACCATCATCCTTCATCGTAGAGACTTATCAAAGTTGCACCCATCTTTCCAGTCAAAGGTCGCCTCCCTACCGAGATCACCTTTCCACGAACAATCTCTGTCAACAGACTTGACGAAGACTTGTCAGCATGGCCAGCAACCATGAAAAGATAGCTCTCCGCAACGAAAACCTTCAAAAGGTCTTGCCGTTCATCAACAGCAACCGCGGCAGGTTCTCCGGCAGGCCGGCGCAAGAGGCAGCGCTTGGCGACTTCCTGCAAGGCACAAGCCTGTTCAAGTTCCAGAACAACACCAGAGTCAAAGTCGAGCACACCGGTTTAACACTTCGCGATCAATTGAGAGCCGCACTTAGCTCCAAAGACCGCAGCTTTGAAGACTTGAATGTTAACGACCTTTTCGAACGTGGGCTCGAAGTGTTCCAGCCAGCTTTCCTCCAGGAGCTAGGAATTGGTGAGACAGCGGACCCGGAAACAGAAGGATCGACGGATCAAGCAAAAGGCCAAGGCCTCAGCGATGAGCAAAACAACGAGACTCGTACGGGTTCAACTCGACCTGCCGAAGAAGGGGGAATGACGAGCTTTCCATCAGTGAATAGTCAGCCACAGCGGCAAGCAGGTCGAGATGGTGCAGGCGCCGATTCCATCAGAGGCTCGAAGGTAAAGCCTTCCACCGACGGACTGCAGGCTCTACCCCCGAACAGGAAGCGCAAGATGACACCAGCATCCGAGGACCACGACAAGATGCCTGCACCCAAAAGCCCGCGTCTTCAATCTCAAGTCAGTACGACCTTGGCGACCCCTGTTGCTACCAGAAAACGCAGAATCCAGCTGGACGATGATCAAGAGGGCGAACTACCGACATCAGAGAGCCCACGGCTTGAGCGCGAGGAGAATGGAAAGTCCTCTAGAACACAGGCCAGAATGTCCGCCCCTCCACCCGAGACCGGTACTCATACAATGCAGGACAGTTCGAGCACAAAAGATTCTGCGGACAGGATGTTGTCTGGTGCGCAGGCGACGACTGCTGGAGAACCATCTAGGATGCAGCCAGGGGCCCCAGGTCTTGCAGCATTGGAGGAGGAAGACCAGCTATCTGCCGGGCCAGGCGAACATTTGCTTGCCGATAAGTCAGCTTCAGCCGGGCCTTCGGAAGCTCATCGAAAGAACGATGAAACGTCGCTCCCTGCAATTGCAACATATTTGGCGGATCGGCCCCAGCAACACGATGCTACTTCGTCCAGAAAGCGCAAACTCGATGCTCCAGACGTCCCTTCCTCGCCAAAGAGACCAAGGACGCAGAGCGAAGTTGGGCGACATCATCCGACTGAAGCGACCGTCAGTGGGACAGCTTCTGAGACAGAGCGTGCGGCAATTACGGTTGACTCGCGTCAACCTACCTCGAAAGACGCGTTGGCTGGCCGTGTGCAGGCACCACTGAGGAATGTTCGAGAGCGTCACGCGAGAGCAATTTATGAGCCGATTCTCGAAGAAATCCATCCCCCGGAAGTCGAGTCAGCTGAGCAACCCAGGGAAGACTTGAGTATCCTTGTGTTGCGGCAGGGCAATAGGATAATTGAGAAATGCATGAACGAAATGGAGGAATGTTTGAAGAACACACTCTCCAGTTTCATCCGGGCAAACAATCTGGATCCTAGTGCTGCGTCAAATTTCGTGCGAAAGCCCGAGAAGGAGTTGGAAGCATTATACATCCAATTGTTCGGGTCCAAAGACTGGGAGGCCGCATGGCTTGGCCGCCTTACCCAGGAGAAGCCGAATGTATATCGGCAAGGTCAAGTGCTGATGAGTTTAATCGGGGCCGCAATCTATCGTGAGGTGTTTAGCAAAGAGCTGCCTTGGGATGTGGAAAAGAATCTCTATGAGAGGATGGGATATGCATCGGACGCCCTGGAAGAAGCAATGGCAGACAGAGGCCACAGCTTCAAGACCGTTGTAAAGCATGCGCAGTTCAAGCTCCTCAACAGCAAGAAGTTCCAGGAGGAGACAGTGAAGCCGTATGCTTCGAAAGTCGCTGAAGCATTCGCGATGACGATCGCGCCGCACATAAAAGCGGAGAAAAGGGCCCAGTTTCCCGATGCACCAGCACATTACCTTGAAGCGATCAGCCCTAATGGTGAATGGGTTGATGAGCTGCGCCATCTTTTCAAACTCGCATATATCCTGAAAGGAAAGCTGACCACCGCAGTCGACGCCAAGTACGAGTACGTCTGGTTCAAGCCGGGGTCATTCTGCTCAGTCCGGGACGGCAACTTATGGACCGACAATCCCCATCATAAGATTCCAGATGTGCCCCATGAGGTGATACTCACATGGTTGCCGGCCATCAAATCGGAAATCACGTCCAAGAGGGGAGAAGTAGAAGTCGGATATTGCTCACAAACAAAGTCGTGGATCCTGCCAATCTTCAATACCGCAGGCACAGGCGTTACCGAAGACCAGACTAGAGAGCTCCCTCATCAGCATTCACAGCAAGGATAAATTTCGAGCAAAGCAAGGGGGCTGGCGCGCAAAGCGGCCAGAGTTGTTTCAGAAGAGAGTGTCACAGAGAGCGTGTCTCAGAACCTGTGTGAGCCGTTTACATCTGGCTGGAACGGTCTGCAGCCGCTCATCATATGAATGTTCTCGGTTGAGCATACGTCGCTGCCCCTAAGGATGCGCCCCGGTTGAAAGATGCGTTTGTGTCTGCCTCGCGGCGCTGAAACCCCGATACGCAGCCGCTGAACTATTTGCGTTCGCCGACGACAAAAGATATAGTTGCGCTACTCGAATGCTGAAATCATCGCGTATGCCGCTACGTTACGAACCGGAGCCGTCAGCATAAGAGGTGAAGTCAAAGGACTTCAGCCTATTGTGCCCAGAAGCACAGACCAACTCGGCGGCCATCCTCCGACCTCTTTCGGAACCCTTTACCGCGAACGACACGACATCCTATTGCCGGCGCAAAGGAAGGTATCAGTGTAAAGGCACGATGTAAGCACGAGGTAGGACACGGAGCAAGTTCCCTCCTTTCAATTAATTCAATTCAAAGCTCAAGATGGCGGGTGAAGCGCTTCTTTCCGTGGAAGAGATCAAAACACACAACTCACCTGACGACTGCTGGATTGTCGTTGACGGCAAGGTCTGGGATATCACGGACTTTGCGCCTGAGCACCCAGGCGGTGCCGACAGTGAGTAGTATCTCAATAGTAACGAGTCCATGCTCGGTAGCTAATTTGGCACAGTCATTTGGAAGCACGCCGGTTACGATGCAACGACCACTTATTCAACCTACCACTCTCCTTCCCTCCTACCGAATAACCTCGACCCTTCGAAGCTGAAGGGACAGGTTGACACGAGAACCATCACGCCCGATTGGGCAAAGCCACCGCCATCGACCACCACAGAGCTGAAGCTCCACGAGAAACCACCCCTCGATACCGTCATCTGCGCACAGGACTTTGAAGAGATCGCCCAGCGTACCGCAAGCAAGAAGACGTGGGCATTCTACTCCTCAGCCTCCACCGACTGCGTCACGCGAGATGCCAACCGGAGCTTCTTCAGCAGGATATGGTTCCGGCCGCGGCTACTACGAGCCGTAGGCAACATCTCCACCAAGTCGACGATCCTCGGTCACGACACTGGCCTGCCCATCTTCGTCTCTCCCGCAGCCATGGCTAAAATGATGCACCCCTCCGGCGAGAAAGGCATAGCGCGCGGCTGCTTAGACGAACGAGTCCCGCAGTGCGTAAGCAACAACGCTTCCTTCCCGATCGGCGAGATCGTCCCATCGGTGCCCCAAGAGAAAAACCACCCCTTCTTCTTCCAGCTCTACGTCAACAAAGACCGCGAGCAGTCGACTAAGCTGTTGCAGCATGTGCGCAGTCTAGGTGTCGACTCGGTCTTTGTGACGGTGGATGGGCCGGTACAGGGGAAGCGGGAAGCGGACGAGCGTGTGAAAGCGGACGAATCTCTCAGTACGCCCATGTCCGGACAGAAAGCCAAGAACGATCGCCGGGGAGGCGGCATCGGTCGCATCATGGGCAACTACATCGATCCGAATTTCACCTGGGCGGACTTCGCGTGGCTGCGCGAACATTGGAAGGGGAAGATCGTCGTTAAGGGTGTGCAGTGCTGGCAGGATGCGAAGAAGTGCGCGGATCTGGGCATGGATGGCGTTCTGCTTTCCAACCATGGCGGGCGCAATCTGGACTCGTCGCCGCCGGTCATCATGACGTTGTTGGAGTGCCAGATGAACTGTCCGGAGATTTTCGGGCAGTTGGAGGTTCTGATCGACGGTGGGATAAGACGGGGTGCTGATGTCCTTAAGTGTTTGTGTCTTGGGGCTACGGCGGTAGGGTTCGGTCGGCCTTTCTTATACGCTTTGAACTATGGGGAAGAGGGCGTGCAGCATTTAATTGATATTATAAAGCAGGAATTGGAGATCGCGATGGCGCTGGTTGGTATCACGGATCTGAGTCAGTGTGATCCAATGTATGTCAATACGTCGGAGTTGGACGTGATGGTAGCGAAGGCCTGGGGTCATCCTTATGCACGGGGAAAAAGGTTGGGCAGTCAGGAGATGACGAGGGCGAAATTGTAGATAGACTGCTCTGTTTACTTATGCAGACCACTCGTCGCATTCAACTCCGAGCTGAGCGCAAAGAGTCTACCTTATGAATGATGCAAATGGAAGTTAAGGTCACACCATCACAGGTCGTCTTACTGTCTCCTTTCATTGTTGTTAAATGCGCGGGATAGGCGAAGTCAGAAGCAAAGAGCTACTACTAGCACTACTACTACTACTACTTATAGAAGCCTCCCACACAGTGGAGGAGGTCGGGGGCCGGAGAAAGGGGAAAAGTATGACATGGCTGAACAAGGAAAGTGTCATTCACTTCCTCCTTGAGGTAGAGGAGGCAACCTCCCAAAAAGAAAAAAAAAGAAAAAAAGAAAAAAAGAAAAAAAAAAGAAGAAGAAGAAGACGAGAAAGGGGAGCAAAGGGAAAAGGAGGAACAAGGGGGCCTGAACAGCGTTCACGGGGTATAGGCATGAACAAGTTTAATCCGCATCCAACGGATCCCAATCTATTAGGAAGAACAAGAGTCAGCAAATCGGGCTCCAACAACCACCGGACTCACTCCCCTCTTTCATAACCAACACCACCACCACCACCACTGCCATACCCAAAACGAGAAGAATAAGGTGAAAGATTAAGGAGGACCAGGAAAAGAAATTTAAAAAAGAAATTTAAAAAAAGGAAAAGAAAAAGAAAAGAAAGAAAAGAAGAGAGGACATACCAGTAACAAGCCCCTCATCCAACCCCTCCAACTCCCTCATATCCCCTTCATCAATCTCAAACCCGCCTACCATCGCATTCTCCTCTATCCTCTCCCTCCTGACACTCTTCGGCAACGGCACGAACCCCATCTGACACGACCAGCGCACCAGCAGCTGCGCGGGGGTGCAGCCGTATTTCTTTGAAAGGGACAGGATGGTAGGGTGTTTCATGCGCAGGGCTCGGGCGAGAGGGGCGTAGGCTTCGAGGCGGATGGAGTGGGAGGCGCACAGGGCGGTGAGGGAGGGGTGGGGGTTGAAGGGGTGGAGTTCGATTTGGTTTACGGCGGGTTTGAGGCGGAGGGTGGGGTGGGTGAGGAGTTCGGTGATCTGGATGCGGGGGGTTAGTTTGCGGGGAAAGGGATGGTGGTGGGGTTATGATGGGGGTTGGGAAGGCTACGGACGTGTTTCTCGCCGAAATTGCTGACGCCGCCCATGCGGACCTCGCCGTCTTGGATCGCGTCTTCCACGGCTCGCCAGCTTTCCAGGCGGGCTTGCTTGCCGCCGTAGGGGCTGTGGAGGAGGAAGAGGTCGATGTAGCCCAACCCGCACTCCTTGACGCTCTTCTTGATGCTGGCTCTCGCACGGTCATAAGTGCCATTGCTGGCGAGTTTGGTGGTGTAGTGGATATCCTCGCGTTTGAGCTCCGGGTGGGCCTTCAGGTAGTCGAGGATGGCGTGGCCGACGTCTCGCTCGTTGTGGTACATCTGGGCAGAGTCTATGGCGCGGTAGCCAGCGTCGAGGGCGTACTTCACGGCTCGTGATGCTTCGGAACCGGACATGAGGTAGACGCCAAGTTGGATCTGGGGCATAGTGAGGCCATTGTTGAGGGTGACGCGGGTGGCTAGAGAGAAAGCGGCTGCCATTTTGGAGGCGTTGTAGCAGTGATAGTGGGAGCGCTTGGGGTCAGATGTATGAGAGATCTCAAGGATTGGGGTTCCATCTCAACGCAGCAGCTAGCAGAGGTCGTGCATCCTACTGTGGGCAATATTAACAAAGCATGACGTATCTCTATACCAACCTCTATGTGGAAACGTGCTATGCTACCTCCTACAGGATTATCTTGCTAGTGGTCAACGCTGTACGCGTAGGAGTCGTGCAGGTATTCGAGTGACGAGTCGTCCGCATTACCACGGTGAGTGACGCAGCATTGGCTTCTCAGTCATCCTGATGCATTCACTTGACCCGTCTGCCCGAACAAGAAGTTGGAGGTCAATCGCCATCTTCTCCTCGGACCGCCTGCCGATGCGCATTATTTTTGTCATTAGCAGTGTCTCCTGTCGCACACCTGAAACGCTCACTTTCACATGGAAGACTGTCCCGCATCCTTTTAACCCATCCGAGCAATGCCTTACTTGCAGAGCGGCAGGACAATCGCGAGTCTCTGACGCAGACTCCAAGCGACACTTCAGTAGTAACCTCGGCAAGCTGCTCCGCGTGCTTGTCTGCGAAATGTGATTGGTCAATAGTGATAAAGATGGTCAATAAAGCGCGGCCGACTCCGGGGCGGGCATTTGATTAGTGAATCGCCGAGCGGCAAGCCAGCGGGTGATTGCAAATCCACTGCGCCCGCCCGCCCACCATCCCCACCCATCTCACTGCCTTCCTTCCTACCCATCCCGCATCGCGCAATCCACCTCCCCCCCTCCTCCCCACCACTTCTACTCCCATACCGGACCGACGACACGAACGAGTCGAGAACGATATAGACGCGAAAACGTTTCGAACCACGAGCATTGTCCACGGACCTGGTGGCGAATTCGTAGTCGCGGCGTGACCGGCCGCTATTACACAACCCCGAGTCGGACAAAGGGATCCCCTCCGTCAAAGACACCATCCGCCCATATTAGCACGCCACTGCCGTCTCCGCAGGCGCGCATACCTATTACGAACATGTCTGGTTTCACTGGCGGTAGAAGGGCACCGAATGTGTCGCAGTACCTGGCCGATCTGAATACCATTCCCGGCCCACAGGACCTGTCCGGCCAGCAAAATGACTTTGGTGGCTTGGGAGATGATCTGGATTTCTTGACCAACACCGAATTCTTCGACTTTGACAACTTTAACAATGTCGACTTCTCCCAGCCTGCACCGGCAGACTTGTCGCAGCCGCAGCAGCCTGTTGTCGCACCACAGCAACAACAGCAGCAGCAACAGCAGAAGCCGCAGAGCAATGGCGCTGGTATGAATGGTGAGCACCCTCAACTCCAACTAGTGTAACTACAGAGACATACTAACGCATCTACAAGGCGCTCAATACCAATTCGGGGAGTTCCAGACCTACCAAATACCCCCCAACAACGGCCTGTCCCAGCCTCAACCCAATGGCCTACAGGGCCCCTTCCCTCAACAAGCGCCCGCATTCTCGCCGCAGCAGCCCATGACCGGCGACAAGCGCAAAGCCTCGGCAGCCGGCATGTCATCGCCCGCCGACTTCGAAGAGAACGCCCGCGTAGCTGCGGAGGAAGACAAGCGCCGACGCAACACGGCCGCCTCCGCGCGTTTCCGCGTCAAGAAGAAGCAGCGGGAAGCGGAGCTGGAAAAGCGCGCCAAAGAAATGACGGACAAAGTGCAGCAGCTTGAAGGCAGGGTCCAACAGCTCGAGACGGAGAATAAGTGGCTGAAGGGCCTGATCACTGAGCGAGGTAGTGGTGAATCCACCGCGGACAAGGGCTCGGAGGGGAGGAAAGAGGCGGAGGAGAGAAGTACGGAGCAAAGGACTGAAGGCGTTGGTACTGAACAGGCGGCAAGCGAACAGGCGACAGTCGATGTGCAGGGTTGATTGCACACACGCTGTGATGAGAAGGATGTCTTTGGGTAAACCTTTGGGAGGGAATATAGGCACGCATTTTGATTTTTTCCAGGGAAAAAACGAGACTTGATATGCCCGGTAGAGATACAGACGAAGTATACGAATTTGTGCATGTGCAATTTGCCATGCCCCCCAACCCCATGGAATCTCCTTGACCTGGTGCGAAAGATGACTTCGACTACTGCCTGCTGACGTAGTACAGGAAAAGTTCACCTTGCTTGCCTGCCGCCTTGATTAGGCTTCAATACCACTCACTTTGCAGGACATCTTGAGCTGTGTCTAGGGGGTTTGAGTGGTCTTCAGGGTATATATATTCACGAAGGGAACCATGCAGATGTACTTCGAATGCTCAACACTACTACCCTCAGCACTACACGACTCAACACCCCTCAACTCAACCCTACCAACTCCATAACCCGCACACCCCCACACAGCCATGGCAGCAGCCTCTCCATCTCCATCCCCCGCCCCTCCCACCACCGAACCCGCCTCCCTCGCCGCCCTCGAAGCCGCCCTGCAAAACTCCACCCGCCGCGCGACCTTCACCTGCGCCGGCCGCCTCCCCATCAATCCCAACCCCCGACTCCTCCCCTCCGGCGCCCTAACCCCGCGCACCAACCTCCAAGTCCACGAGCAAACCCTCGCCACCAAACCCATCACCCTCCGATGGGGAGCCCACGGGACCGGGAAAACCTTATCCCTCCCTCTTCTCCAGCAGACACCCGAAGACGATGCGCGCTTCCAGGACCTTCTTTCCGCTTGCTATCCTGCTACTTTCGGCCGCGACGGACGGGATGTGTATGACCCGTCGTATAGACGTGCAGGAGCAATGGGACCGGGGGAGTTCATGACGGATTTCTGTCCGTATGAGGCTGGGATTGTGGATGTTGTGACGCAGGTCCTCGTGCCGCCTATAGTCGAGGACTTGGAATCATCCAAGGACAGGGAAGACAGCTCCGATGCTGGAAGGGAGTCGGGACTTACGGGGGAAGAGGATAGGAGGCTGCGATCGGCGATGGCGGAGCAGCGGAAGATCGCGTGGAAGTATACCCGAGGAGGGTGGGGAGTGAAAAAGGGAGGGGAAAGGGGTCTACATGTTGCCCAACTCGGGCCCTTGTTGGAGGGGCTAGACGTCCCCTTCGCGGACGAGGACGAGGCGGAAAGTGTGGAGGTCCTGCTGGATCCTGAAGGAACGGGGTGTTTGTGCGAAGAGGACGTTTTCGCTTTCGCCGCCGCGCGGTTGGGAGCCAAACGCCGCCGCCGCGACGCTGCTGCACCGCTGCCGCCGGATCTCCTTCAGGAGAAGGACAGGAGGATGCTGTGTCGCGGTCTCCGGGCGGAAGTGTATAGACTGAACGTCTACAGCGGGCCCGAGGGGTTCTTCAAACCGCACGTCGACACGCCGCGCAGCGCGTCCCAAATCGGAAGTCTGGTCGTCTGTCTCCCCGTCGAATTCTCCGGCGGCGCGCTGGCGGTTAGGCATCAGGGCCAGGAAATCGTGCATGAGTGGGGGGCAACAACGTCGTCCCCCCCAGCAGCAGCAGGGACGAAGGACGACAACTCTCACCCTGCTTCCGCGATCAATTGGACGGCCTTCTACAGCGACTGCGAACATGAAGTCCTCCCCCTGCACTCCGGCCACCGCATCACGCTGACCTATAATTTATACCTCTCCCGCGGCACCGGTCTCCTCAACACTGGCCCTCTCCTCCCCCATCGTCTGCTCCCCCACCAACTTCCCCTCGCTTCCCATCTCCACCAGTCCCTCGCCAACCCGCAATTCAAACCTGAAGGCGGTTATCTCGCGTTCTGGTTGCGGCATCGGTATCCCCTTACCCACCCCGTGGAGTGCGAGTTCGTGGTCGAGATGCTGAAGGGAGCGGATTTGGGGGTGCTGGGTGCGGTGAGGGCGGTGGGGTTGCGGTGTTCGGTGGAGAGGGTGGAGCATGCGGGGGGGAGGGATGTCTTGGATGAAGGGGTATGGGGGAGGTTGGAGGGGAAGAGGCAGAGGGGGGAGGTGGCGGCGGCGGCGGCGGTGGCGGCGGAAGACGATTACGAGGACAGGGAGGGGACACCAGTCCGGACTTCCTTCTTCCTCCCGGCCGTCGAGACGACCGGCTCCGATCCCCTCAACCCCGAAATGCACGAAGAGCCGGACGAGGACTATTTCACCCTCATCGAAACCAAACTAGCGCAGGAGGAGGACCATCCGTATGTGTACCATTGCCTAGTCCAAGAAGTCCTCGCGCGGGAAAGACGGCAGAAGGAGAAGGGAGTGACGTGGATCGGGCGGGAAGGGAGACAGGAGGAGCTTTCGGGTGCTTATTTGGTTGTAAGTCTTCTTTTTCCCCCTTCATCTTTTTGAATCACTTCCCCCCCCCCCCCCCCCCCCCCCCCGGGGCGCCCGGCGAAACAGAACAAAAAGAGAACAAGAGGCAACGGACCGAGAAACAGCCACTAACTCGGCGGAAATTGAATGTAGTACGGCAACGAAGCAGAATTATCGACGCGGTACTCGAGCGCAGCGCTAGTGGTCAGGATCCCTTCGTGGGCGGAAAGACGAGGAGGAGGTGCTGATGGGGTTCGTGGCGGGACGAGAGAGGATCCTATGGTTCTCTAAGGAAAATGGACCGGGGGACAGGGGAAGAGAAAAAAAGAAAGAAAAGAAATAAAAGAAATAAAAAACTTGGAAAACAGAAAAAGAGAAAAGCGCGATGGAAGCCTGTGAGGATTTCTATACTGTTTTTGATGGTGTTGCACTGTCGTCGATCCCAAGGCGAGAATGTTGGAAAGGAGAGAGAGAGAGAGAGAGAGAGAGAGAGAGAGAGAGAGAGAGAGAGAGAGAGAGAGAGAGAGAGAGAGAGAGAGAGAGAGAGAGAGAGAGAGAGAGAGAGAGAGAGAGAGAGAGAGAGAGAGAGAGAGAGAGAGAGAGAGAGAGAGAGAGAGAAAACCCGAGAAAGAAAGGAAAAAGGAAAAAAAAAAAAAAGAAGAGGAAGGGCTCTTTTCTTTTTCCACATCTCTAGACCTTATAGCTAAATTACTCGTACCTATCTCTCTCGCGCCATTCCCTTCTTTTCCTCCCTAACCACCTCATCCTTCACTCTTCCCCTCCTTTCTCGTTAATCTCTTCCTTTCTTGACTCTTCCTCTCGGGCCTCAAACGGCCGCCTTCCTGCCCCCAAGGCCTTCCTTCTCTCCCACCCAAAGACGGAAGAAGCGGGAGTGGAGGGATGTAAGAGGAGAGTATTTCCTTTTCCTTCTTCTCTCTCTCTTGCGCTTTTTGTCTGATGAGATAAGGACTAAAAAAGCAAAAAAAAAAAAAAAAAGAGCAAGTAAGACACAAAGATCTACCAAAGAAAACCCAGGCAACTTAGCAACCACATCAAGCCTTTGCAGAATAACTTCTTACCAGGTTCTTGACTGAACTCGAAAGACCCATCAGAGCAGGGAGAGAACGTAACACTTCCTAATCGAGCGATTTGAACGACGACGAACGCAGAAAAAGGAGCACGGGCAATCTTCCAAGAGCGGCACAAAACTATCCGGCACATGAAGATTCCCTAGCCTGGGGGAGGGAAGGGGGTTTAGCGGTTAGACTGCTAATTGGCAGAAAAACACATGGAGCCTCTCTCGCTCTGAGAGAACCAATGCAAGAGAGAAAGAGAGACAGGGCGTTTGGAGGGGTCAGGGACAAAGAAGGGAATGCCATTTTTTTTCTCGCCCTTTTTTCTTTTTCTTTTTCCCCCTGTTTCACAAATGACCAGAAGAAAGGAGAAAAGCAAGGAGAAGGATTAAGAAGGGAAGAAAGTTGGATTCAAGATAAGCAAAGAAACGCTCATCGGGAGTCAGGGGCGTCGAAAGTCAATGCAAAGGATATCTGTTCTGTTCTGTCTCGCGTTGGGGTCGGATGGGGATCGGGAGGTTCGTCGGTCTATGGAAAGCGGATTTTGGGAGAAAAAGTCTCGCACAACTAACACCGACATCCCCGGAAGGCCGGAGGGAAGGAGCATCTGAGGAAACATCATGCCAACCATCTCGTTCCTCACACTCTCCTTCGAAAGATGCTTTTTGTCGTCATTGGGGTTGGCTCAGAAGTGGACATTCTCCTCCATCGGGGTCTCCTTTTTTTCTCTTTTTCGGGTGAAGATTTTTCTCGTTATCGCAAAAGGGTATCTTGCAATGTAGGGTCCTTGTTTTCTGGATTGCAGAGAAAGGGAGAAGGGAGTTTTCGTGTAGACGGAAACACCCGGCCTGACTACGACAGCGGACCCTTGCCGGAGGCCTGTGCCTCCATCACGGACTTGACGTCGGTCTTGTCTGCCGGCGTGGCTGCTTTGCTTGACTCGTCGTCGGCCGTAGATTCCGACTCCTGGTTACCCTTTCCTTGCTCGGACGAGTCATCCTTGGTGGTGGACGTAGGCTCGTTCTCCTTGCCCGCAGCAGCAGCAGCCGGGGCTTCTTTGCTTTCACCCTGACCAGTAGTAGCCTTGGCGTCCGATTGACCCTTCTTAACCTGCTCCTGCAAGTCCTTCTCCTCCTCCTCGCTCTCCCCCTCGTCCCCACGGTCCTCCATATCGACATCGCCATCGTCGTCGTTGGCGGCGTCCGCACCTGCTAATAACTCAGTTCCGTCTCCGAGAAGAATGATACGGCCGCCGTTGCTACCTCTACCTAGCATGCGTGTGCGCTGGTCCATGTCCATGTCGTAGTCGTCGCTGGAGTCGTCGAAGCGGTTCCTTCTGTTACCGGGGCCCCTAAATTCGGCTGTAGCCACGGGAAAAGAAAAGGACAACGGTTAGCTCGTGCACCTCAAAAGACGTGGAAGGGCGTGTCGAGCCCGGAGAGAAAACACCAAGGCCAAGGAAGGAAGAGGCACGTGTGTCAATATGATAGAATTGAGGAATCTGTTGCGATCGCCGAGGGGAAGGGGGCTAGGGCTCAGACTTGCCGTACTCCGGAGGTGCGCAAGGCCCGTCGCCGTTCGCCACCCTCTCCGCGATCATGTTGTACCACTCCTCCTTCGTCTTGCCACGTAGAAGACCAACAACGACCATGGTCATGTTGTCACAGCCGACGCCGCCAGTTTCGCTGTTGCTGGCAAGGCAGTTATCCATCATGTTCTCGCAAATAGAGTGAAGCTCCTGCTTTGCTGCGATGCCTCTCCGGACAAACTCAACGACCGCTTGAGACGATTGGCAATCCCAGATACCTGAGCTCTGTTAGCATGGTTGACGATGGCCTCGCGAAGGGGTTTGTACCATCACAGGCAATGACGAGGAATTCGTCGTCTTCTCCGATCTCGTGTATCGTGACGTCCGGGAATGCAGTCACGATCTGCTGCTCAGGGGGAAGGTCGGCACTCTTCTTGAACTCGAAGTCACCAATGGCTCGGCTCAGCGCAAGATTGCCATTGACTCTGCCGAAATCCACGAAACCGCCCGCCGCGCAGATTCGCGCCTTCTCGCCCTCGTTTTGCGGCTTGTGATCAAAGGACAATGGCTTCGCGCGTCCCTTGATGCCCAGCACTGATCTCGAGTCACCGGAGTTGCCCTATAGCGGTCAGTATTCTTCTTCCTTCCCACCATAGATAGTACCGGGCACGTACGACGTAGATCTTATCCTTTGTTATGATGCCCACGGAAGCAGTGCACCCCGATACTTCTTCCTCATATTTTGGGTCTGCCGAGGTTCATTTGTCAGCCAACTGAGTATGCCACATCTTACCACCGGGATAGTGGAATGCCTACCACTTAGAATCGCCCGGTCTATCGCCAGAAAGCCATCCTTGAGCGCCTGCTCAAAGTCCTTCTTCTTGAACGACTCCTGCTTCGCGATGATCTTGTGCAGGTGCTCGCCGGTGTAGATCGCCACCTTATCACCACCATGTCCATCGTACACGCCAAAGAACGATATCCGTACGTCTGAATCTGCGGGCTTCACCTCTTCCTCGCCTTCCAGGGGTTGTAGATCAAGAACGGCAGCGTGCGCGTCCTCCATGCTTATCCGCCAGCCCTGCATGGCGCTGACGCCAAACGAAACCCGATCATCTTGACCTTCGTCGGATTTCTGTAGTAAAGGAGTGTGTGGTCAGCAGTTTTGACCGTTATGGTTGCCGTGGATCGGGCGATATAGGTTCATTTTTCCCAACACAGGTCGAATTTGCCTCCCGCTGTGCTCCTGCTGCTGCTGCTGATCGCTGCCCGCTGCTCGCCTGCCACGTCACAATTGCGCGAAATAGAGATCGATCAAGCCTACCTTGTCCACTACGGGCTCCGAAAGAGTCTGACCCATCCTGATTTATATTCCCCAAAGCCAAGACCGGAGGAGGAAACAAGCAGGTGGGTGGTGGCTTTTGTTGGCCGCCGGGATGCGGGCGTTCAAAAAGGTGGGGTTGTCAAGGGCAATTCCAGCGGGCGACGTGGTGCGCGGCGATAAACGAAAGGTATTAGGCGTGGCAAGGGTTCATACAGATCGTGACTCGTGCAAGGGGGTGGGATCTGTATGGGAGCCAAGCTTGGGAGGGCGGAGCGGAGGGGTGAGGTCGGATGGATGTCGCGTGGTGATGCTGAGGCAGAGACTGGTGGAGCGAGCGAAAGAGGTTGCGCGAAGCCGCCGCAATGACGAAAGTCTGCTGGCTGGACGCTAACGCCGAATCCGGCCCCACGAAGATTCAAGATTCGAGGCGCCTGCGCAAAAGGCCTAGAACTGGGGCCAGCACATTGAGATTGGCCTTATTATTAGCACTACCTTAACGCCCGTTCGAGATGTCCTTCTTCATTCGGGCGATGATCAAGACCCAAATGCAACTAGTCTAGAGCGAAGAATGTCTCCAATTGACTGATTCACACACGGTATGTCACGAAATACATGCTATGTACCTAGGTCCTACATAGTACCTGTGTACAACTAGGCGGCCCTACACATGCTCTCCAAGATGTAGTCGACTATGCACTATCTCAATGATATCTTGACATCTGCGCCGCGTACTCTCGAAGGGACGAGAGCTTTGCGATCAAAAGATCAGGTGGCAGTGGCATGTCTGTCTCAAGATGCCCACTGCATTCTATTTCTCACATGCTCCCGCAATGTCTGCCGTTTCGTAGATAAATGGCAGCTTCTACCCATGACCGTCTCGTAGGGTCGTATGAGTCTCGCCACATTGAACCAGTGTCGCGGATCTCGAAACACCAGCGAAAGTGTAAGATACAACACACTCGGCCGAGCGAAGACAACGGAGGACGGGGTCGACTGTATGACTGTCGCAGTCCACATCATTCACCGTTCAGGATCTCCAACAAGAGGTGGAGGTCAGAACTGTGGCACAAGGCTGCAAAGCAAGTACTCATCCAGGTTCTCAATTCTGCTGCCTTCCTAGTCCGTGTTCATGGACGACGAAGGTGGGTCTCGCTGAAGTGGCTAACGGTCATCCTTGAGATATGTTTTCTACTCCATATCAGCTGGCAAATCACTCTCATTACTGAGCCAGCACAGATACCAAAGCAGTCCCTTGATTCCCGTAGAAAGCTCTTTCGTAGACTGGAAGCATTCTGCCTCCGCGAAGAGGCTGCTAATGGTCGTGGAGCGCTATCTGTAATATTGGTAGGTCTCGTAGGGATTTTAAAATGGGAAGCAAGCTGAGTAGTTGCAAACCTAGGAAGGCACGCCTAGTCGCAGCACAGACCGCTTGAATTGCTCCTCGCCATCTACCCCGGCGTTAGACTCTGCACCAATGCTTCTCTACCTTCGTTGAGCTTTGATGCCAGAAGATCCTTGCGGAAATGCTAAAGGCCTTAAGGAGTAGCAACGTCGACGAGTCAAGGTCATTTCATGGGGTGTAGCTTCTCGCCAAGATCAATTGCGCTGCCCGACTTCGAGCTCCCGACAGCGACGAAGAGCGTGTGCCATGTCAACAGCAGTCGGCGGTTTTTCTTTTTCTTTCTGGAAAGGGACAGTGAAAGTCATTTGAGTAAGTCCAACTGCGTCACAAGAAGTTGGAAGTGAGCAGACTTCTCTGCGGCCTCTAACCTTCATCCCAACATCTTCGCTGCACCAAACCAGCGCTGTAGATGGAGGCAGTCCAATTTCCTGCCTCTCTCGCAGTTGAAAGCATTTTGCCCAATTTGGTTGTCAACAAAGATTGTTTCTTTGTTCTTGACCTAGAAAGCACAACTTCTTTGTCCGTAACCAAATATCTCCTCACAGGAGCTTTGTCGTACAACAAATCTAGAATCCGTTTTCAGCCAATATAAGTGCACAAGCTCCTCGAACCCATCGCCTATCATTTTTTCATACGCGTCCACGCTACAGAAATCCAACCTTCCCTTTTCTAACCCCTACCTCATCAACTCGTAAGAGAGATAAACCACTTTCACCTTGACCCTACCAATATTCAACCAGCAAGATGAAGTTTTCCATCCTGGCCCTCCTCGTCACCCTCCTGGCCGCAACCGAAGTAACAGCCATATCCGATCACGTGGTCTGCTTTACCAAGAATCACTTCGCTATAGACGCCATCCACGCATTCTGCAGCAAGAAGAACATTGTCGTGCCATCCCCTTACGCCCACAAGGGGGGTGTCGCCAGGAAAAGCGGGAGAAACAAACACGGGGTAGACTGGACTATGGCTGTCTCGGCGCACATTGACGGCAACTGCAAGCCCGCGCAGTGGGTGCCGCAAAAGTACTGCTTGTCCCAGTTCAAGGCTATGTGCAGGCAGGCCCCCAAGGGCGCCTACGGAGCCATGGAGAGGAGGTTCGGCCGCAACAAGTGCCAGAAGTGGTCGATTGCGGTGAAGTTCAAGCCAAAGGTCGAAGGCTTTCCGCTGCTTACCAACTAAGAGGGCGTAGAGCGCGAGGCGGCTTTGGTATAGTCACTGGAAGCTTCGCGAGGAAAATTTATAATATCCTTTTGCAATTTTTGGGCTTTCTTCTCCCCTTCCGTCCTCCTATTGCGTCTACCAATCTTATTGCATCGTGTTCTCAGGCTTTGAAGTTCTCATTCACATCTGTCAGTGTAACAGCTCGCAAACAGGCCTTTGGTGGAAAGGCAATTACGCAGGCTCGTCCTGGAATTGTTCGAGAGCCTGCGAGTAGCCAGCCAGAGCTGTATGCCCAAGTGGCTCCCTGCGTATCGCTGCTTCATGTTGACATGAGATGTTCAAACGCAAAATTCAGCTGTGAAGAGCTTGATATGGTGACTTACATACTCCTGTACTCCATCTATTGAAGGCAACCGAATGACCTTACTCTTTTGCGTCGCTCCCTCTCTGCATCAAAATGCGCTTAATCATGACTTCTGGCCTACATGCGCGCAATCGACAGGCCGACATCATCGCCATTCGCCCTTTTCGTCCTCTTTCAGCTTAGGGCTAGATTACTCCCGCTCTTGTAGACAAAACGCCCCCCTCAAGTACCCTATGCTTCGTCAGGAACGCAGAATGCCCTGAACTCTGACCAGGCCTTCTCCAAATCATCGTTCACCACAATCTTATCATGTACACCCGTCTTCGCGAACTCAATCTCCACCTCGGCCTGCTTCAACCGCAGCAGAATGTCCTCCTCCTTATCCGTTCCGCGTCCACGAAGTCGCTTCTCGAGGATCTCGACCGAAGGCGGTTGCAAGAAGAGAAATCGCGCATTAAGATCGGTCTTCTTGACTTGCTTCACGCCCTAATTCACCAAAACATCAAGCGATCAGCACCAAAGCCCACTTTCTCACCTGACAATCACGGGACATGGGATTGGAAAACGGCCTACCTCCATCTCAATATCCAAAATACACGTCCTCCCCTTCTCCGCCACATTCTTCACCGCCTGCACGCTGGTCCCGTAGAAATTACTCCCGAACTGCGCATGCTCGATAAACCCGTTCTCCGCGACGAGCTTCTGGAACGCCTCCTTGGTCACGAAGTTATAAGCGACGCCGTCTTCCTCGCCCGGCCGCGGCGCGCGCGTGGTATGCGAGACGGAGAAGCCGAAGCGATCGGGATACTGGTCGAAGAGGCGTTTGAGGAGGGTGGACTTGCCGGCGCCCGAGGGGCCGGACACGACGACAGGGCGCGGCTTGCCTTCCATTCTGGTTGCTTCGGCGGTGGTGAAGCGGCGGTTGCAGTGGGTTAGACGGGAGAAGGATGTTGTGCGGAGGAAGGTGTTCGTCAAGCAGTGAAGCTGACGAGGGTTGACGGGCATCTATGGCATCGTGTGGTTGGCGGCGGTCAGGGTGTCTAGAACATTATAGTGGGGTCTTTAACTGAGGGTCAAGCTTGCGGCTTAAAATGCTTGGCAGGAACATGGACGGAGGGAGATGGAGCTAACTTCAACTGCGAACTTCAAGGTCTATCATAACAACCGGTTGATACATTGTGCTATGGGGTTGTTCGGAGCTATTCACATTGGACGCGTGACGCTCAAAATACTCTTGATCATCTCCCGTTCTTCTGAGAAAACTCCTGCTAAGAACCAACGGCAAATGCCGGCGAATGCATTATTTCCTGGTGAAGACCCGGGCCCTGCAGATGTGAACAACTTGGTCTTTGGAGTCGACCATATTAACGCCAGATGAAACGCACCACGCAACTCGTCGTTTGCCCTTTCCTGGGCGCACTTCTTCCATCTGCTCCTCGGTGAAAGGCGTATCGTTTCCCGCCCAGGAAAACCTGTAATCTGCTCCGGAAGCGCGCAATGTGCCCCGGAGCGTCTGGAACTTGCAGATGATCCTCTCAAGTTCGCATTGATGCTGGTCCAGGATGTCGTCGACACCGGCCTTGTCTGAAGAGAAGGTCGCATTTACAGCTTTGAGCTGCTCGCTAAGCACTAGCAAAATTTGCGATGCCCACTTCTTAGCCAGGGGTTTGAGAATCTTGTCTTGGTGAGCAGGGTCTGCGACCATGTTGCGCACGACTTGATCCGTCAGCACCTTCATGGACAGCTTCTTGTCTTTCTTGCGTCAGCTAAATCGGATGCAGTTGGGATTGGATACCTTACCGTATTCCTTCAGGACCTCATCAAAGTATGGAACTTCGGGTTCCATCTTAGCCAGCACATCGTTCTTAAGGTCGAACGGCACCTTTCGGTTGTTCTGTAGCAGCGTCAAGTGAACGGCAGCTGCCATGCAAGCTTCGACTACATCCGAAGCCACCCCCATGCCGGATTCAGCGACATGGCGCACACGGCTCGCCCACTTCTCGCCCCAAAGATACCTGTACAGAATTTCAAGACCTTTGCTCGGTTTTGGCACCACTCTAGCATACGCATTCTTATCAGCTTTGGTGTCCTTGAAAATCGCCGTCGTCAGATTTTGCACCTGCTGCCAGATTGCATCCAGCTCCTTGCGAATTTCTTTTCTGCTGACCATTTCTTCCGCATGATTTTGCGGTGCCGGAGCTGAGAGAGTGGCAGTAGACTGCTTGTCACTTGTGGCAGGTTGCACGCCAGTTTCATCGACGCTATCTTCTTGGACCTTGGTGCGCTTTGGCTCAGCATGCTTTCCGGACCCCAAGGACCTGGCTTCGGACTCGCCATCGCCCTCCGCTCTCCTCTTCTTCTCCGAAGCGGATTTGGTTATCAGTGGCAAACGCAATATGGCTTCAGGGTTGGGCGGCAAATCCGCTTCTTCTTGCAAAGTTTCTTGCTGATGCTCTGCCGCTTTAGACTCGGTCTTGCTGTCGTTATCATTTTCGCGCTCTCCCGACGCAGCTTCTTCTTCTGATTGACTGTTGGAAATCACTCGTCCTTGAAGGCCTTCTTCACGGGGCTTTTTGGGAGCTTTCTTCTTGGCTTTGCCTTTGACTTCACTGTCATGCCCTGACTCCCCGCCAGGTTCATAATCCTCGTCCTCTTTGTCGCCGCCTGACTTTGCACCTTTACCGCGTGTGTGCATCGTGTATCGCGTCTTTGTTGTTCTTCAAAAGAGGTCGCGACTGGATCCAAGCCGGAGTGGCGGAGTCAAAATGCGCCAAAAGCATGTGAAAATGGTCTAGGCGCAAACGCTTGATCTTCACGTGAAGTTGTTGAGCTTCAGTTCGTGTGTAAACATTGGCTCACTCAGGCATTCTCTGATCGCGTTGACCTCAACACCGACACAGACTACTTTTCGGTTTAACGACCCCTCACAATCACACCTGTCTTGCTTCACGCCGGCTTCATTTCTTCTCGTCATGGCTGAGAAGAGACGCTCCGTAGCTCCTGACGAACGGCGCTCAGCCGTCAACAAGACGCCTCGCTTGAAACTGGACTCTTTCCGCCGGGGTAATGAGTCCAAGGCGACCGAGCAGAAGGAAGTCTCAGACAACCCAACACGCATGTTCCTGTCCATTGACTACGGTACGAAGACACTCTCCGTAGCTTTCAGGTTCCTCAGGCCAAAGGAGCTTCCTAACTTGACGAATGTGATCACCCTGGAACTATCCAAGAACGAGCAGCTCCAGCCACAGATTGTAGCATGGGCTGCAGACGGCACGTTCCACTGGGGTTCCGAGCTGGACAGTCGAGTCAAGTCTACCGACCCTGACTATAGCATCCCAGCAGAAGATGTCATTGACCTGTGGAAGTTGGTACTGTACAAGCAGCACAAAGACTCTGACATGGGATAACGAGTCTTAAGCAAGCTCAAGAAGGCTGGAAAGAAACTTTCCGAACTTCTTACGACGCACTTTAGTGCGATTGTTGCAAAGTCCAGAGAAGCTCTCAAGCGCGATGCCCGAGTGATGTTGGAATTTTCGGATGAGGTAACT
Source organism: Hortaea werneckii (assembly GCA_037044905.1). Lineage (NCBI taxonomy): Eukaryota > Fungi > Ascomycota > Dothideomycetes > Mycosphaerellales > Teratosphaeriaceae > Hortaea > Hortaea werneckii. The sequence goes on along the minus strand of JBAOKB010000087.1, from coordinate 24,021 downwards.
AATCTCTGGGAGGCCAAAGCGGCGACTAGACACCTTGCTGACAGTACGATATCTAGCAAATCGACTCCATGGAGATCGAAGTGTTCATCAGCGTCCCGCAGATGTGGAAAGCTCCCGCAAATCGTTTCATGACCCAATCAGCTAAAGATGCTGGTTTCAAGTACGTTGAGCTGGTATACGAGCCGCACTGTGCTGCCGCATACTACGCCAACAACATCATGAATACGCCCAGCCAGTTGTCCAAAGGAGACGTTCTCATCATCGCCGATATTGGTGGTGGCACTGGCGACTTCGTGTCGTATGAGTTCGGCGGTCATGGGGATGATGGCGCTAAGATGCCGCTGTCTATTGTTGGCAACCCTGAAGGTGAATTAGATGTGGCTCCGGCATGGAACTATGCCTACAGTGTGCTAATTTGTGTCTATAGGAGCGCTGTGTGGATCGCAATTCGTCAACGAGAATTTCCGCGAATGGCTTCTCCAGAGCATCGGAAAAGAGTTCGGCAGCCTCACTGCCCTTTGTGCCCATTTAGGCAGGACTGAAGCTTCTGTCTTAGATATGCTCAGAGACAATTCGAGACTCTGAAGAGAGGTTTTGAAGAGAAGAAGCAAATTCCAGGCAATATTTTCGTCAGAGGAGCTCAAGGTGCCGAGCGTCGGAAATGGGACATTGAAATATCGGGGTAAGTCTCACGCTATGAAACGAAAGTTGGCCTGGAAATTGCTAACGAACGGCCAGCAAAATGATGGCAAGCTTCTTTGACAAAGTCATCAAATCCATTGGTAACTGCATCGACTATCAAATACGAGAATGTCCGGGCAAAAAGAGGATCAAGGTACATACTTCCACGAGCGCAGTGTCAACGTTGCTTCTACTAACTTTTGATGGCTCCAGGCTCTCATCATTCCGGGCGGCTTTGGTCAGTCCAAGTACCTTATGAACTGTCTCGAGAGCAAGTACGGGCGCAGATTCAAGGTGATGGGACAAATGTCCACAGCGGTGGGACGGTGCGTCAGGACACCCAAACGCAGTGCCCTTCCTCGAAATTTGATCATTTCTAAACTCTGGCATCACAGGAACGAGCCCGTCTCTCGCGGTGCCCTACTTCGCTACGCCGACATCGAAACTCGCGGCCTCTCAAGCAACGAGTCCTTCGGCTTTGGCCGCACCGAGACATTCGACCCTCTCCTCCACTCCGATGCCGCCAACAAAGCACTCCCAAAACTTCGCAGAGGCGTGAAGCCAGATCATACGAAAGTCAAGCCTGACCCGTACACCGGAGACATGAACGTGCATCAGCGCTGGATGCCTATCCTAACCAGAGTCCGTTCAATTACCCGCCCACCCCCTTCGTGCTCAATGCTAACATAACTCATCAGGGGGATGGGCAAAACCCAAAGAAGTCCATCACCTTCTCCACCTGGCGCGAAGACTGGGTCCACCCCGACGAAACGACCATGACCGTACAAATCTACTGGACCGACTCGCCCAACATCGCTCCGCACGCGCCCCTGATGATCGATAGCCGGGACCGCTGGGAGGGCAAGCTAGACCCTCGCTTCGAGCCCTGGGGCAGACCGCAGGAGAAGAAACTCCCTGACCTCAAAGCTATGGGATTCAAGCTCGAGGAGTCGACTGAGCAAGGGGAGTGCTATGTCGTGCACTCCCGGCTGATCTTGGATTGTAAAGGGGCGAACGTGGAGCTCGTGTGGCAGATTGCTAGGCCGGATTCGAGGTTGTATGATGGTAAGATTCTCCTCTTCCTCGCTATTCCCACAGCCACCACCTACCGTTCGTTTGATGGTGATCGTGCTAACACGATGCGTGTACAGAGGACAATCGTTGGGACCCGCCTGACGATATCGAGCTGACAGATGCGGATGTTTTTGAGCTGGTGGATGCTTCCTTCAATCCTAACCCAAGGACATCGGCGTCTTAGGATGCTATACGGTCTTCTCCCGTCAACAGTGGACGTCTGACGATTAGTGGGCAGGGTTAGACTAGGACCAAATCAGAGCAAAGAAACCAAATGGGTTCACTCCAAGGGAGAAGCGGATCATAATGTAGCATAAATTCCTGGGCCGGGCGTGTTGATGACCACTATCAACGTTCGGCCTGGAAAGATCGATGCTCAGTCAACATGGACCGAAACTAGCAAATCATGGAAAACTCATTGCTCCGCGATAGCTTGCAAAGTCCGCAGTCTCGCTGAGTCGTTTTATGTATAAGATTTTGACTCGCGTCGAAGCCAAGCTGTACATACAGCGATCTAATTGTAGGCATCATCTGAACTTCTATGTCATATTGTACAAAATGTCGAGTAGCGCCGGATCATCATAATTCGCCACCATCACCACGCATCGCCACGCCTTTGTATACAAATACACGAACCCCGCGCAGTCATCTTTACACGCTGTCATCATCGACCAAAGATACCCATTCAGTCAGATCCAAAAGCCCTAGATCATCTCGACCATCCTCCCTCCAGCTTCTGCATCAGGACCCGAATACTTTCCTTATGCTCGTCCTCCGCATCGCGCCAGCGATCTTCAATCTCCTTCCAGACTTCCCGCATCCGGTTCGAACCGGCGGATTTGTAGAAAGCTCTCACGACCGCGTGAGCGAGAGTCCGGGTAACGTAGGGGGCGCGATCTTCTTCGCTTTCTTCTGCGGCGAAGTAGGAGTCGTCGGTCGCTAAGTCGTCTGCAGGGGAATCGACTGCTGAAGCATGTTCGACTTCCGCTGCGCTGGGATCCGGTGGAGGGGAGACACTACCAGACAGGGACTCGGAGGACAGAGGCTCCGGAGATGGAGTAGGGGCGATAGGATGACATTGCTCGAGGAAGTTCGTCCAGATCTCCTCTAGCAACGTTCGGCTCCACGCAGTATGCGACGTTCCGCCCCAGGCGCAGAAGCCGCGGAAGATGTGCACATACACCGAGCCATGGACATGCCAACCTTCCCGTCTCATCTCCTGAACTAGCTCTTGCACCCTTGCCAAATCGCCGGTAGTATGGCAGTGATGATGAATAAGGATGCGATAAGTCCGCGCGTTAGGCTGAATAGGGGATAGTTTCTGCACCTCCTCCCTCCTCTCTTCCGAAGAGAATTGGCCGCCAAAGAACGAACTCTCATGGGACTTCTTCTCCCGTCGTAGCCGTATCGCCGTCCGGTTAAGAAGCGTCCCCAGCTCCCTCTGCCGTAGCCAATTCCTTGGCGAGCTCGTGCCCATTTTCCGCTCGTACAAATGCTTCATCTTCCCGAAGACATGTTCCGCCGCGGCAGGCTCACCGGCCCGAACTAGACTCAGAATGACGCAGTTCATGACTGCCGTGTCGACAATCTCTCCGGCGGCAACTAGATCGCGGAAGGCCTTACGGACTCCCTCTCCCTCCCCCTTCATGCCAGCGAAATAAATCATCCCCGTGCGGAAGAAGCGGTTGAGTGGCATCTTCCGCGCTTCGAGTTCTTTGAAAATCGTCTCTGCCAGTGCGAACCTGCCGGCTTTAACGGCGACGTCGAAGAGGATGTTGAACGTGATGTTCGTGGCGGGGGTTCCTGACCGTTCCATCCGCATCCACATTTCCACCGCGGCCTTCACTTCCTGATTCGTAGCGTAGCGGGCCCAGCGGCCGGCGAAGGCGATGGCTGAATTCCATTCCGTGTGCGTGATGGGAATGTTTTCGGCAAGGCAGTCTTCCAGGAGGGTGAGGTACCGGGGGTATGCGGATGGATCGTGCGAGCGAGAGCGGAATTCTACCCAGTTAAGGTGACGGAAGGCCAGGCGGAGGTCGTCGTCGGCGAGATAGCGCACGGGCGGGAGTTCGGCTGGGAGAGATTGGTAGAGAGACCAGAGCTTCGGGAGCGAGATGCGGCCGGGTTCGCGCGCGAGCAGACGTTGGAGGCGGTGTATTATACTTGCATGGTAGTCATCTTCGGGTTCAAGGACTTGGCGAGACTTTTGTGGAAGGAGATCTTCCTGATCGGGAGGAACCACGAGACGGGGTGCCAGGGGGATGTGCGGTTGCTTCGTCTCTGAGCTTGATCTTGGTGGTGCGGTATCAGGCTCCATTTCGCCCGGTGAGTCGTACGTCTCCACAAGGTCATGGTATTCTTCGCGCGATATCTCGATACCATTCGTCTTGATGTCCTCTTCGGGAGGCTGCACTGCCAAAGCGGCGTGCTGCCCGTGCCTTCCATAGGTGGAAAACTCCCTTCTCGGCCCTTGCACTCTCCTCGCAGCATCCCAGCCCTTCCGCATTCTCTCTCTTTCCCTTCTCGGCCTCGTCTCCGCCACCCACCCGCATCCCATGCGCGATGAATGCCGTCTGCAGCTCCCGGCCGCAACCAATGAACCAATAAACACATCTTCCACGCTCTTCGTGCTTCTCCTCTCTCGTTCGCGCTCCTTCTCCTGCCTGGCCGCCTTGGCCAAATGACGCTTCCCTTCCTCACTGCTCAGCTTGAGCGCACCATCCTTGCTGCGCGACTTGGAAAGCTGGTAGAGGTCATAAGTCATCGCTCCGCAGAGTGCGAGTTTGGAAGCGAGCCGGGCGGTCCACAGGCGGAGGAGCGTTTGGGGAGCGATTGTAGGGGACATATGGCGCGGCGCATATTGATAGCCAATCCATCTAGCAACAAGCGTTCATTGCTTGAGGCTTAATTGGCAAAGAAGGAGGAGGAGGAGCCGGTGCGTGAGGTCAATCCCATCTCCAGCTCCTGTGCGAAATAATGGGACAGCGCGGAGTTAAGGTTTGAGCCTCGAAAAGCTCCGGGGCATTGGACACTGACCCGACGAAAATTGCTTGAATCTCAATGAATTCCAATCAATTGCGGACTTCCTCCCAGATCACTCCCGAAGCTTTCAGATATCGGCCCTGAGATCCATCCGTTTAATGCGCCGGTAGCACCACAGTCCTCTCCTTGCGTCAAAAGGCCTTCTCGCTCATCATGGGCCGTTACAATCTCGCCCCGCAGCGGGTCAACCAGAAAGCGACCCAGCTCCTATCCTCAAAGCGTCTCCAGAACCCTCCACCGTGGTATCACATCACCTCCACAGTCCCACCTTCATCTCGACTCGACCGTCCACCGCTCCAGCGCTCTCAAATACCCGGTCATAAGCCGCCCGGTGGGAAGAAGAAATCCAAACTATTCAAACCGCTCCAGCTCAAGTACGAAGAAGACCGATTAAGATGGGAATACTTCAACGACCATCCGTGGGAACTTGCCAGGCCAAGAGTAGTCCTCGAAAACGACGGTAGAGACGCAGAACGGTGGGATTGGTCTGTCCCGTTAGATCACGCATTGATTCGCCCGCGAGCCGGCGAGGTAAATGCCCTTGGGCGGAGAACAGATGCAGAATGGGATCGCGTTCGCAGAACACAGGCAGGCAGACCCATAAACGGTGAAGCGTAAGTCTTACCCATCATACACCCACAGAGAAGTCTCCTCTTTGGCCAAGCTGTACACACAGAGAAAGTTTTCAAGATGCTGACTTCTTATATCTTTACAGCGTCGTACAACGACAATCCTACCTAATGTCACACGGCGGCCTCACCACCGCACTCGCCTACGACACTGCCCGCAAGGAATTCTACCGCTACAGACACTACCTGGAGACTTCGACACGAGTGGCTCGGGAAGAAGCGCTCGCAGTCGGCGCCTTCTTCGGCCCCGGCCCGGTCGAGATCGGCATGCATCTGGAAAACCAGGCCTACGAGGGCTGGAAGGCCTGGGCGGAGAAGGAAGTCGCGGCTATGAAGCAGATGGCCGGTGCGGCATATACGGGTACGGAGAACCAAGAGGCTGCGATTAGCAGTCCTGAAGTACCTGAGCAGGAGGATCTGCAAGAGGTTAGTGAGAGCGTGCCGGCGAGCCGACGGGGTCAGGAGGCACAGGGCGGTGCGGCTGTGCATCCTTAAGGGGTGCCTTGGACAAGTTTTCTGCAGCCTTCATGTCGTGTGTAGAGATATATGTATGCATAGCGATTGGATTTTCTCGGATTAATGTCCCGTGACCGCGTCTTTAGCGCGTGGCTGGTCTAACGCGTGCACCTCAGGCTTCCGGCTTTCGCACTTCTAAAGACTTCACTTCATGCGGGCATCTTGCCACTCGATCCCACCACACTGCAAAGCTATGTGCATTCCTGGTCTGCAGTTGCGCCTACTGGGAGATCAGTGACGATTTCTTCAGAATTCTCGACATGCCAGGCCAACTCAGTCGCCGTCTGGATCAAAATGTGGACATTGAATTCACCCTTCGTAAAGTCTTTGGCAAGACTAGCTTTCGGTCTGTCATATGCGTGCCCTGCCGTTCTCATTCCCACCACAGTACTGACTCTGTCTCAGCCCCGTCCAGCGCGAAGTCATTATCGCCTCCCTTGAAGGCCGCGATGTCTTCCTCCAAGCCGCCACTTCGTTTGGCAAGAGTATATGTTTCCAACTTCCCGCCGTCGTCGATGTAGGGATAACGATTGTTATCTCGCCGCTGCTGGCATTGATGAACAACCAGCTAGCAGCTATGGAAAAAGCCGGGATTAAGGTAGCGACTATCAACTCAACGACGCCCTTCAGGTACAAGAATGAGATCCTTGATGACCTTAAATCTGGACATCCGCGTACGCGACTATTGTACGTCACACCGGAATACTGTACTCTCGACCACTTCCGCAAGTGTCTTCGGACTGTTCATGAGCAACGCGAGTTAGCCCGCATAGCCATCGATGAAGCTCACTGCATATCGGAATGGGGCCATGACTTTCGCCCGTCATTTAAACAGCTCGACTTCTTCAAAAGAGAGTTCCCAGACGTTCCAATGATCTGCTGCACCGCAACCGCTACTCAACGAGTCCGAGACGACATCATGAACACTCTCGCGCTCGACCGGCTCCGCCTCCGCTGCTTCACCATGACCACGCACCGCCCTAACCTCCACTACGAAGTCCGTTTCAAATCCGACGATGAAGACCACTATCCGGACTTTCTGAATTGGCTTCGCGCCTGCCATCAACGTCGCGCCGCTCACCCGCACCGTACCCAAGAGCTTACCGCCCGTAACGAACGCATCGACAACGTTAGTGGAATCATCTACGTCCTCTACCGCCGGGACACAGAAGCCCTGTCCGCCCGTCTCCGCTCCGACGGCATAGGCGCGAAACCTTACCACGCCGGTCTAAGCGTCGATGCCAAATCCGACCATCTCTCCGGCTGGGTACAGAACCGTCCGGGTTACGACGTTATCGTCGCTACGACCGCCTTCGGGATGGGCATCGATAAAGAGAACGTTCGTTTCGTCGTCCACTGGCAATTGCCCAAGTCCTTCGAAGGTTTCTACCAAGAAGCCGGCCGGGCGGGACGTGACGGCAAAGCCGCAGTTTGCATGCTGTACTATTCCCGCGAGGACCGGGACCGAGCGGCGTTCCTAATGGGACGTGAGACGGCGAATACGGCTAACGCTACCACCACGTCCGGTGCACAGGGAAAGAGTAAACGCGAGGCGCAGGTCAATCGCGCCCGGAGTTTGCAGAGCTTGATCGCGTTCTGTGAGGACACGAGCAAGTGTCGACATCGGGCTATTGCGGAGTATTTCGGCGATACGACGTTGCCGAAGTGCGAGTGGGCTTGCGATTGGCATAAAGATGCTGTGGGACTGGAGAGGCGGAAAGGGAAAGGGTTGAGTAGCGAGGAGTGGTGTGCTACGCAGAGGGAGGTCGGTTATGCGGTTGATGAGTATGACTGAGGGTGGTTGCTAGATTCAATGGATTGGGGCTGCAGTATATTCAGCGAAGGCGTTCGGCGTATGGTCATATCACAGGGAGACTCAGATCTCCGACTAAACATTCCGGTGTCGCATGGAAGACGGAGAAGCAAAAGGCTAATAAAGCGAAGAAGATGGACAGCTTTAGGCCACAGAATTGCAATTGCTCAACTGAAGAATTGGTGTACATCCATCCTAAAACACACTCACTATCACCGTCTCCGCTACTCCCAACGGCCGCTACTTAGCAAGTGAACACATCCGGGCCCGGGATAGCATAGCTCTCCTTCGAAGGATCATACTCGACATTCTCATCCGTATACGCACCGGGAAACGCCACAAGCTCGCTCGGAACCGTACTCCCATCCCCCGTGACCTCCAGCTGATGGCAGCCGGGGAAGACCTGGGTAGGTGCGGCGTGCATGGCGAACAGCTCGTGCCGGACGACATAGTGACCGGGCTTCAAGCATTCCGGGATCGTGTACGTGTAGCCGGCGTTGCCGGGCTGGGTGAGGGGGTCCGTGGCCCAGGAGCCGTCGGGCAGTTGGCCTTGCTCGGCGATCTTGAACCAGACTGCTTCTTTGCCCGGGAGGTACTGGGTGCAGTCTGGTCGAGAAATTGGAATGAGCGGGATGGATTATGGAGGGGAAGAGATGTAGGACTTACCGCCCGGGCATCGAGCCATGTATGTCATGGTCGGGCCGAAGTGGCTGGATGGCCACAAGGTCCAGTGTAGAGTCACGTTGGAGCCGGCTTCGGCGGTGGCGGAGATGGGCGCGGGGGAGGAGCCTGGCTCGCCGCCTTCTGTGTAGCCGCCGCATTGGATGTCGATCAGTGACATGTCGGTGACGGGGCCGTTGCCTTGGATTGGACGGGAGACACGCTCGGGCTTTGCAACGTCAGCGGTGCTGTAGTGGTGGTTAGTACCATAATGGGGGCTTGACGCACAGCAGGGTCCATGTAAGGGTCGAGGTAAGGCTGGTAGAAAGTGTACTCCTCGCCTCCAATGGTGGCATTGTCGACGTAGCCGTGGGCGGCAGCAAGAGCGGCAAAGCTGAGGCAAGCAGCAGCGTACTTCATGATGCCAATTTTCTTCAGGTCGAGGCTTCAATGAATGTAGTATGAACGAAAGGCGCGCCGTCAAGGCTTTAGGGGTGAGGAAGAATGAGATGGAAAAGATGACCGAACCTGCGGACTATGAGACTTTGGTGATTTGGAGGTGAAGATTGCGGAAGCGCCTTCTGTTATATAGCATAAAGACATTCACATCGCCAGCGCTCTCGTATATTCGTTTTAATTGCCATAGGTCCTATTGAAATCTTGGCAGCGCTTGAATCGGTATCATTTAGATTGCTTCAAGAGCTAGCGAGACTACGAGCATTCTTGGGATTCCATTACAGAACCCCGATTACCGCTTGCGGTCATGACGTACATTCTGGGTGACATTCGAATGGCGGAAAAATTTAGATGAACACTGATGAGGCGGCCACCATTTTTCTGGAGGACTGTGAAGCTGGAACAGATGTGGTGTTTCAAGTCAAACGAGCCAACGCAAGACCATCGGCTTAATTGTCCCGCAAGGATGCCGAGTTAGGGCTCCGGGTGCAGCCGTGCAACAGACATAGTTGAGGGGGTGGTTAATCAGATTGCCTACCGCAAAGAGAGATATCTGCAACTGCATCGTCAGCCCTGCCCTCCTCGCAATAGAATCGACTTGGAGCGTGCGTCCCACTGCAATATTCCTCAATGCCGAAGTCTAGAAGTGACGAGCTCATGATTTCCAGATAGCGTCGACCAGCGACGACACTTGCATTTCGTTTCGTACAATGGCAAGTGCAAGATCTTTGTCTCCCTCGAATCCCTCAATCGCGGCCATAACGTCTTTATCGCGCCATAACCTTGCGACGGCTTCGCAAAGACCACGTATCTCCGTTTGTCTAATGCGCTCCTCTGTCCACCAGCCGCTCATGACTCTTCGATCGTGAAAAAGCAGGAGAGATTTCAACCCAAGGTCTTCTTTACGCCTCTTGCCCATCTTCTTAAGATCGATACTTTGCAGGTGACTGGTGAGATATTGTGTTGCAAAGTCGTGGACTAGGTGAAAGTCATGGTCTGTCGTGTGATCGCAGATAGCATCCAGATAAGTCCTTACAACTCTCACAAAGGCTTGGTTGCGCTCGAGGCGTACATGGATTTTTGGATCGCGGTCGTTCACCACCGGGCCAAGCTTGGAGTCCAAGAACTCATCAAAGCCGAATTCTTCGTACCTATGGGCGGAGAGGAGGGTTTTGAGTCGTTTTCGAACTTTCTCAACCTCACCTTGTGGCAAACAAGGAGATGCTGACATTGGTGGCTGGTCTCCGCATCCTTTGCTCAGAGCTCTGCCCTCTGTTGCCACACGTGCCTGTCGGTCGATGTATCCTTCCATATCAAGATTGTCCCATATGCAAACGTAGGCCGCGTCAGCCCTCTTATTGATCCCGAGAAAGTGATGGTGGTTCTTTCGGATGCGATGTTCCAACAAACCCCAAGACTCAACTCTAATATGCTCATCGTGAAGCATGACAGCTTGATTAAGTAGTTCCAGTGGCAATTCTTCGTCTGTTCCAAGGACGATGAACCATGCCAGAATAGCATTGAGCTCGTTTATCTTGGATTTTTTCGTCGCGGAATCGTTGTTCACAAGGGCTATCCTTGCCTCTACAGCATCGATAGGTTCCTGTCGAGCGGTGGCTTGAGCCTGCTTCAGCAGGAGCCTAATTTTGTTGTCTCTGTGCTCCTTGGAAATTGCGTCAAGCAGCCCTGTGAGTCGAGGGTAGAGCTCAAAAGCTGGGAAGTCTTCGACAGCAATGACCTTGACTTGCTGCAATGTGGTCTCCGGCAGAGTGCCTTGCATTAGTCGATAATCAATAAAGAGCGCAAGGTCCTCGGCATTTCGTCTGTCTTTGATGTGCGCATAGCGTGGATGAGGGAACTGGTACTCAGGAGGCAGAGTCTCGAAAGACTGGAAAAACGCTGGGCGACCGCTAAGTAGAAGACGAAGACGAGTAGGCTGAGAACGTGGCGTAATTTCTGTCGACGTCGACAAGTCTCGAGCAATATCAGTAAATAGCTGGTCCGGTTCTGGTGTGGTGGGGAAGAGACTGTCCAGAATGATAAAGTATGTTGTCTTAGAGTTCCTCGAGTGATCAAGCAAAATTCTCCATAAAGATGCTGGCGCGAAGATATCTACATTCCTATCAGACTCGGTACGCAGCCGTAATGCAAAGTCCCGGTCGGCCAGTGCGATCTGCAACGCAATGGTCCGCATTGCTAGACTCAGCGACGCGTTGCCCACTGTTGGCCAAATGTCAGAAGATTGGCCGGGGAAATAGAAGTAAGCGACGACAGCCGGTGGCGCGCCAGCCCGCTTGCTTGCATCTTGTAAGTGCTGGATTATGCGGTGACTGAGGAAAGTCTTGCCAGTCTGTCTGACGTCAGAAATCGCGAATATCGCATGGCTGGGATTTGTATTAGGATCTGCCCATTGTAGGAACTTGTCCCATTTCAGCATCCACTCTCCTGTGCCAGGGACGAGCTGAAGCGCCATTTCTCGATGAAGTCTTGTGTTATCGGCAATATCATTACTCGAGGCCAGCCCAAGCGCATCTTGTATGCTTTCGAGAAAACGGTCGTTTACCAGACGATTGACCCCACAATTAGTCTCAACGATGACGCCCTCTGTGAAGCGGCCGATCAGCTTCTCCATTTCCATCAAATGGATCTTCACTTCATTTTCTCCAAGCAGAGCAACCTTCCAACGGGCTTTGAAGCGCTCCCACTTGCCCGATGTAGCACGATGAATAAAAGTGAGCACATGCAGGAAATGTTGGAGAACCAAATAGCAAGTTTCGCGCACAGCCCGAGTCTGTCGATAGTGGCCAGCATCATGCAATTTCTCTTCGAGCAAGACCAAGAATCCTGTCATGCGGCTTAAAAGTTCGGGCAGATCGTCGAAGGTCCTTAGAGCGTTTCGCAACCCGTCAATGACCAGATTCGCAGCGCCAAAGCATGCCTCTGCGGGACCGAACGCAATCGTAGCGCCTTGGGCCGCGATTTGGCCTACAAACTGGACACAATGCAGTGATTTGAGAAGGGTTTCCTTGGTCTTCTCTACAGAATCGCCCTTGTGTAGCTGCAGCTTGGCTAGCCTTGCTTCGACATCCTGCACGCCAGTGATGACTTGTGAGGAATTCGGATGCTGCGCTCCTTCAATAATGTCGAGATGTTTCACAAAATCCATCCACATAGCGTTCAAGTCATCCTGTGGCTTAGCAGGCTCGTCCATAGCTTTTGTGGGCTGTTAGTATCAAGCCCGTGTATACCGTGTGCGAAAGTATGAATAATACGGAGAGGTCTAATGTTCGTGAAATGGAGATTTAGATGTGATGGACTCAAGAGACTGAAGACCTAGGTAGCAAAGAGCAACGCGAAAGTTAAACAAGTTGATCAAGTGGCTTCTCATTTATTGCCCAAGATTCCGTGGGGGCACAGCATGTGCATGAAGATGCAGCCCCAGCTGAGCAAAGCTGAGCTGCTGCATGGCCATAATCTCGTGGGGAGATGCAGAACGACCATGGCAATCTTGCGACCAATGGCCATGTCAGATTCGTGGTCGTCATGTGAGTTGCTTGTATCGCAAGTGGCTACGTAGATATTCTAGCTCAGGATGTGCGATAGGCCTTCTGTTGTTTGAAGTCGAGGTTCACGCCGGAGGTACGCCAGCGATTTGCCAAGACTTCTGTCGGCAATCTCCGCTGGACTTCCCGCTCCTGGCCGCTGCTCCAAGACCAGTTCCGAACAACGACGCCTGCCTTCTCACAGCACGAAGCAATTACAAGCTCAACAGCAAAAGTACAGCCATACCTTCACTCAGATGCATTGCGCACGCCCGCTGACATAGAGACAGATGCTCTCCCGAACCGCAATGCGCCTCCCGAACACCGTCGCCCGCCGCGGCTTCTCCACCACTCGCGCCCAGTTCAACTCGCCTTACCACTACCCCGAGGGCCCGCGAAGCAGCATTCCCTTCAACCCGCTCACCAGATGGTTCGCCCTTAGATATTGGGGATTCATGGGTACGTAAAGAGCGGGCATGTGGCATATCTGGAGGCCGAAAAGGTTACTGACATACGGACTAGGCCTGGGCTTCGGTCTGCCCTTCGGCATTGCTGGTAAGTGGCCTTTCAGAAATCTGCGGATTGCAGGATACTAACACAGCGGGTAGTCTGGCAAACATACAAGAACCAGTAAGGGATTGTATTGCATGCGGATGGGTTCTACGGTTCCACTACGAGATGGGTTGTGAGTTTCCGCATGTCCAACGAGATGAACAGATATTTGCCGGATAGTCTACAGCTGTCAGCATATTGTATCGTAGCGAGAGGGGCTTTAGAACGAGTGTCGTAGGAAGCAATGTTGTATCATACACCTGCATAGATGTCTGATTGGCTGTAATCTCGGCTGTACCCGCACTAGCGTCTTCTGTCAAAGTGAAGTCGATATCAAAATCAGTAGTAGTCAATTTGAAAGCGGCTCTGGTCAATAGTCCCAGGAATGACAGCATGCGCAATCTTCGCAATACTCAAAGCACTTCCATAAAGTTTACGGAGCCTGCAGCTCTGACTGCGATCTGTCATGACCTCGATGGCACGATTTGTGCGTTTGGGCCATCCGAGTCCAGTCCATCTATCTCATTAAAGCGTGTACCACCAGAGGCCACAGACGCGGAAGAGTCAATTGCCATTGCCTCATGGGATGCTCAAGCTACCGATCAGATTCTAGATCTCCATAGCTTCGCAGACACGCAGACTATTTGCGTTGTTCTTGCCCACGGCGATATTGTTGTAATCAGGACAGAGCCACAGCCCGGCAAGGAACTGGTCGAGATCGTTGGTACTGTCGACGATGGCATCTCTGCAGCAGCATGGAGCCCGGACGAGGAGCTGTTAGCCCTCGCCACCACCGCGGGGACTTTTCTCTTGATGACAAGAGACTTTGACCCCACCGCAAACGTCACGCTTTCACCAGACGACGTGAAGGTCTCGAACCATGTTTCTGTTGGTTGGGGTAAGAAGGAAACCCAATTCAAAGGACGCGGGGCTGCCAAAGCTCTGCGAGACCCGACTGTGCCGGAACATATTGACGAAGGTATTTTGAGCCCGCTAGACGATGGAAAAGTCTCTATCTCCTGGAGGGGCGATGGCCAGTACGTGGCAACAAACACCATACTGGAAGCCGAACCACGCAGACGTATCCTTCGGGTCTACAATCGAGAAGGAGTGCTCGAGAGCGTTTCAGAGCCAGTTAATGGTCTGGAGGGAGCACTTAGCTGGAAGCCGAGTGGGCAGTTGCTGGCTTGTGTACAGCGTAAGGATGATGGATGCCTCCGAACCGTATTCTTTGAGCGAAATGGTCTCCGACACGGCGAGTTCGACCTTCGCCTGAGCAAAGAGGAAGCTGAGACCAGTGGTCGCCACGTCAGCTTGAGCTGGAATGTCGACTCGACTGTACTTGCAGTAATCCTGAAAGACCGAGTACAGCTCTGGACAATGGGAAATTACCATTATTACCTCAAGCAGGAACTCCGTTTTGGCACGAACATGCTCAGCCGCAGTCTCACTGCTGCTTGGAGTTCCGAAAAATCTTTGCAAATTTCGTGCTCCAATGGCGAAGAGCTGCGCATGTTGAACTACAGCCTGGCGGTCAGTCGCGGCCATGTCTTACCACCGCTTGATATGGGTCTTGTTGCGGTCATTGATGGGAAGATACTGAAGGTCACGCCTCTCCGCTTTGCAAATGTTCCACCGCCCATGGCTTTGGATGAGGTCGAGCTGCCTGAGGCTATCGACGATGTGTGGTTCAGCGCTGATGGCAAAGAGATCATCGTGAAGCACGGGACACATGTCTCGACTTATGCTTGCGACTATGCATCCAAGCCCATGATGCGTGCAACACTGCGTGACACCAAGTCGCTTGGCCGGGTAGAGGACGAGCAAAGTACAGAAGTGACGCGCATGGGCGAAGATGGCTTCAGTCTGAGCGAGAACGGTGCATTGCGAAGGCAAGGAAGGCCTTTGCCAATACGCTGCACATCATTTGTTGCGACCTCTTCGCATCTCATATTCACGACTACGAATCACCTTCTGAAGTTTGTACATCTGGCAGATGACGAGGACTTACAAATACCGCCGGATGAGCCAGAGAAAGACGAAAGATGCCGCAACGTCGAACGAGGAGCCAAGATTGTCACCGTCGTACCCAGCACCTTCGCTCTTATCTTACAAATGCCTCGCGGTAATCTTGAAACTATCTACCCTCGCGCGCTCGTACTTGCAGGTGTTCGAAACTGCATCGTGAACCGAGACTACAAGAAAGCTTTCATGATATGTCGCTCTCACCGAGTCGACATGAACATCCTGCACGACTACGCCCCAGAGCAATTCATGCAAGACATCGAGCTCTTCATTAAGCAGGTGAAGAAGACAGAGCACGTTGATCTCTTCCTGAGCTCGCTCTCTGAAGAGAACGTAGCTGAAACGATGTACAAGGAGACACTTACCACAAAACTCGACAAACCATTGAGCAAAGGCGCTCCTGATGAAGCGGCCACAATTCAAAGCGGGAGCACTTCAAAGGTCAACAAGGTCTGCGATGCATTTCTCACTGCTCTTCAGGACAAGAGGTCGTCGAATTTGCAGAACATTGTCACCGCACACGTCTGCAAGTCTCCGCCAGATCTGGAGGCTGGTCTCATGCTGGTGTCCGAATTAAGGAAGCAGCAGAACCAAGAAGCATTAGAATCTGCCGTCGAGCATATTTGCTTCCTCGCGGACGTGAACCAACTCTACGACACCGCCTTGGGGATCTATGACCTGGATGTTGCCTTGCTCGTAGCGCAGCAATCACAGAAGGATCCACGGGAGTATTTGCCATACCTGCAAGGTCTACACGACATGCAGCCTTTGAGGCAGCGCTTTGGAATCGACAATGATCTTCGCCGATACCAGAAAGCGTTGTCGCATCTTCACGCAATTGGAGATTTCGACGAAGTGAAGCAGTACACCATCAAGCATGAATTGTACAGCACAGCGATCACACTGTACCGTTACGATGGAGCCAAGACAGCCGAGCTCATGCGACTGTACGCGGACCATCTCAACAGTCGGAACAGGTACAAGGAAGCCGGAATCGCATATGAGTTTGTGCAAGACTACGCCTCTGCTTACGAGGTATACCGAGCGGCTAGCCTGTGGCAGGAATGTCTTGGTGCTGCTGAACTCATACCGTTGCCCGAGGAAGAAATGACGACCTTGGCGGGAGACCTTGCCGCGGCGTTAGAAGAAGCAAAGAATTTCGGCGCTGCAGCTACCGTGCATCTCGAGTACCTGCATGACCTCGAAACCGCAGCAACGCTGCTATGCAAAGGCTACCAGTTCTCAGAAGCGACGAGACTGGTGGCCAAGCACAAGCGACCAGAGCTACTGAAATCCGTCGTCGATCCGGGACTCATTGAGTCTTCGGCTTCCATGACCGAGATGCTGGCAGAGATGCGAACACAACTGAACGCGCAGGTGCCAAGATTACGAGAGCTGCGAGAGAAGAAGGCCGAGGATCCCATGGCATTCATCGACGGCGGAGTAGATGCCCCCGATGCCGATGTTCCCGACGACATCTCCCTCGTGACGACAAACGCCTCCACCACCGGCACCTTCATGACGAGGTATACGAACCGGAGCACAGGCACGCTCGCCACGAACGCGACTCGGAAGACTTCCAAGAACCGACGACGGGAGGAAAGGAAGCGAGCCAAGGGCAAGAAGGGTACGGTGTATGAGGAAGAATACCTGGTCAACTCCATCGCACGACTGATTGAGAGGCTGAACTCCATCGTCAGCGATTTGACGACGCTGGTCGAGAGTCTGATGCGGAGAGCCATGCGCGAGCGCGCGGTCGCGGTGGAGACGGCGGCACAAGAGGTGTTCCAGGCGTGCAATACTCATCTGAGCGAGGTGTTCTCACAAGGAGCACCAAATGCGCCGCCAGCGCCGACCAACGGCAATGTGGAAGGAAATACAAGCAGGCCGTGGGGTGGCGAAGGGGTACTGTGGGAAGCGATGGAGGCTTCAGGTCAACAGCGGACAGCGCCGGTGTTGAAAGCATTTGAGCGGCTTTCGCTCCTTTCATGAGACGAACGTGGGAAAAAAGCGATGATAGATTAGGTCGAGCAATTTGGTGAAAATTGACATTTTCCAATTTAAAATTACAATGTGAAGCAACAACATGCAAAAATGCCTAGAAAACCTTTCCCTTCCCCCTCCCCCAGGATTTCAGCCCTCGTGAATCTGATTCCAAACCTCCGTTGTCCTCCGCGGTCGCTCTTCTCTCGACTGCAACAAGCAGAAGACCAGTCAGTCCCTCTTCGAATCCCAACGCTCATGCGGCGATATGTGCTCACGTAGAGCCCTCCAGATAGCGCTTGTCTCGCGCATGGTGCCGACTCTTCCTTGTCGGAAATCCACACTCGAGCGAATCGTCTCGAGATCAGCAAAGCCGATGGTGCTCGCTGAGTGGTGGTAAGCCTCGGAAAACCTCGCGCGTCCGATTGAGGAGCTGCAATTCGCGCTCGCGCACGCAATAAATCCCTCCTTTCTCTTCCGGTGCTGAACCGTGCCACGCCAGCTTGTAGAGGTGCCAACCCGCGTCGTCGGACAGCAGGCGGCCGGCGTGGAGAAGGCTTCGGATCTCTTTCGCTTCGTCGGTTATTTCGGCCAATTGCCCAAGGTCGAGCAGCTCCAGCAGTCGTCCCACCGCGACTTGCATCCATCCTTTGGCCCGCGGGGTGATGGGGCGGCCGATCATGATGGAGCAGCGGGCGAGGGTCAGGTAGAGGTACAGGTTGCCGACGAGGGTGTTGGTATCGTTCCCCCACGGCTCGGCCTGGAGCTTGTGGTCCCGGCGAGGATCGCACAGGTCTGCTCCTACCCACGGCCAGAAAGCGTTTGGGGCCATATCTGAAGCGGGTGCCGAAAAGTTGAAGTGGGCCGGTTGTGTGTAGTCGTGTGTGGCGGTGGTAGCCATATGGGGCCTTGTGTGCGCTGGTGGTGCCGGTCGCTGTGATGGGATCTGTGTCTGTGGTGGTTATGTATTATGGTCGGGCTTTACGTATGCAGATGTTGTGGATGCTTGTGGTGGGATACGTGCCTGGTGAAGTTGTAGTGGATGTGGCGTAGAAGAAATTTGGAGACATCTGGGGAGAAGCAGCTTCTTATGCAAAAAAAAAAAAAAAAAAAAAAAAGGAGTGCGGCCCAGAGCTCAACGAAAAGTTCTCTGGATACTGTTCCGGTACTTAGAGTAGAACATGACCATGAAGTCGTTTCGATGAAGCGGAGAGTGTAATTCAGTCGAAATTCCCTCATGGCCGATTTTCATGCGCAAAATGGCAAAAAGTGGCTATATAACTTACATGCGCTTGTAGCGCCAGCGACGCTCGACAAGCCTATGCCATTTTCAAATGCGGTTTCATTCTCGTGCGGTGGAAAATGCATTGCGGACGAAATCAGGAGAAGCCGCGAGGCGCGAAACACCCTCCGCTGTAGCTGTCATAGCTAGGGAATTTGGGCGGCTTACAAGGTTCCCCAGCAAAAGACGAAGGGTCCATTGATGGTTGCCAGGGTGAGCGGGCCAGGCCACAACACTGCTCTCGGTGACGGAGGGGTCAGTGCGGCAGGCAGGCATGGTTGGCGGCGGTTTTCGGGAGAGCGGAGACGCCGCAAGCTGATTGCGACGAATGTGGGCGTATTGATGAAGTGTACTGTGGTCCATGCTGCTTTGGCAATGAGGCCTGAATGATATCTTTCATCAAAAAGAACAGTGATTCTGTCGAGCTGCTGAGCAGTGGGAGACAGCACTTGGTTCGCGGGACTTACCCTTTGCCAGCTCTCCTTGCTTCTTAGATCTGGGGAAGGTCTTTCCCACCGATGTGCTCTTGCCACGACTCGGCCTTGGCACTGCCTGTTGACAATATAGTTACCGCATGACGAGGCAGAGGCGATTCGGTATCAATCAACTAAATCCCTGATGCCCGTTCAATAGGTTTGAAAATATACTTACACGAACGCATTGAGCTGCTGAAAGCTGCCGTGCGCCATTAAACTCCAAAAGCGCGCGTCGTGCCTGGATCATGTGAAGACATCACATTCTGTGGGCAGAGCAGTGCTACATCAGACCTGCACCAACACTGGCTGACAGCGGAATCACGTAGACACCGACATTGGGTCACCGCCGGGCTTGCGACAGTATGAGCAAGCAGCGGCACTTCAGCTCCACAGACAGCTGAGCATGGACCGGAAGGAGACGCTCGTTGCAGAGGGATCTCGACCGAACGGTTCAAGCCGAAAGAGATGCCAGAGGGCGCAAGCTGGGTGCGCTTCCAACGTAGGGTAAGGTCGCCACGTTTTGCGTGAACCATGTGTGGGAGTTTGTCCAAGTTAGGAGCTGCGGTAGAGGAATCGAGGCGAAAACACGCTCCTGATACCAAGAGCCGTGGCGTTATGACTTTCTTGGGCGACGATGTAGCGAAACGTGAGCTTTCCTGAGAGCCTATGATGGATGCGGACATTCATACGCATGCTGGGAATATCTGTGCCCGCGCATCGAATAATGCCTCACCGTTCTGGTAAATTTTATAAGAAGTCGACAAGTGTCGATCATGAGAAGCCAGTGGTGAGATACTACAGTCGCTCCGGGAGCTGTCCACACAGCGTCGACATCGATGCAGTCCATGTTGCTTCAATAGGAGTGAAGTCCAGTTGAAAGCGGAAGGAACTGCGCAAAGCTCGGCCGCCAAGTGGGCCCTGCAGGGAGATCCGTTCGGTAGCCGCCAGCCGAGAACGTGGGGAGGAACATTGACACGCGATGGCCGGGTTGAAGACGTCCATCGATGTTCAAGTTTCAAGACAGCTCTCTTCAGGACCCCATAATTGCCGCGGCGGTGTGGTGGCGTGGGTGGTAACCGGAGCAGGCGAGATTTTGCGCTTGGAGGTTGCCTCCCGACCTTCCTCAGAGGCTCCAAGTCTCTCACAGGATCCCGGCTCTTCACATCCCGAGCAGCGCTATTGTTGTGAGCGCCTGGCAAAATGAGTGTCATTCTCTGTACCGGTAAGTGATATTGATCTGTAGTGGCTCTGACCTGGGTGCTGATATGGGACTTAGCTGGATATGACCACACGATCAGGTAAGTCTTAACAAGCCAGAAAACAAGTGGCGCTGGGGACTGCATGGGTTGGGCCAGCGGTGGTTGAACGTCCTTTTGCATTTGCAATAATGTCAGCCGCGAGTATACATTTCCGCCCAGACGAGAGGGATCATCGGGACGATTCTCGGTTGAGCGTGGCTGAGTGCACTTGCCAGACCTCATGGTGAGCGCCTTGAAAGAAACACGGCACGATATTGTGCTCTGGTCTTCACGACGCCATTATGGTTAACGGCAATCACGAGGCTACAACGTCTATCAAAGGACGGGCTGTTGCCAGCAGTCGGGAGCCTAAAGATAGCCGCCACTTCTGCACTCACGAAGCTCGCACGTCGATTTTGCTCTAAGGTTCGAAACACCAAGTGACTGATACTGACAAGAATCCCAGGTTCTGGGAAGCACTAAGCGGGATCTGTTCGAGGACCATTCCTCACCCGGACTCACAGGTCAACCGGCTGTGTATCTCACCCGACAAGCGGTACCTCGCCGCCGCCGGCCATCACACGGTCAAACTTTACGATATCAAATCCACAAATCCAGCCGCAGTTCTTACGTTTGAAGGACACACGGGTAACATTACTGGTTTGCAGTTTCACTGCGAGGGCAAATGGATGGTGACTAGCTCAGAAGATGGTTCGTGTTCTTTCCTCCTCCGGTCTCTCAAAAGCGGTACTCATTATGCTAACTCTCTCAGGCACGGTCAAAATCTGGGATACCCGCAGCGGCCACATACAGCGCAACTACTCCCACGGTGTTCCAGTCAACGACGTAGTCATCCATCCTAACCAAGGCGAGCTCATCTCCTGCGACCGAGGTGGCAACGTCCGAATATGGGACCTGGGCGAGAACAAGTGCAGCCATCAGCTCGTCCCGGAGGAAGACAAAAGCGTGGCCTCCGTCACCGTAGCAACGGATGGCTCGCTACTTTGCGCAGCAGTCAGCAACAGCGTCCACGGCGCCGTCTACGTATGGCGTCTCATCACAGTCCGGGACGTCACCAGTTTAGTCCCCGTCACAAAGTTCAGAGCGCATGGGACGTACATTACCCGCGTCCTCCTGTCCCCCGACGTACGCCACCTCGCCACCTGCTCCGCAGACCACACGGCGCGGATCTGGGCCGTGGACCTCGAAGGCGGCTCCTCACAACCCTCGCACAACGCCTTAGATGACCCGTACCGGCAAGGATCTGACGAGCCACCGCAGGGCTTCGAGCTTGAGCAGGAGCTCGATGGCCATCAGCGATGGGTATGGGATTGCGCTTTCAGTGCCGACTCGGCGTATTTGGTGACTGCGTGTAGCGACCACTATGCTAGGCTGTGGGAACTGCAGAGCAAGACTATTATCCGGCAGTATAACGGCCATCACCGTGGCGCGGTGTGTGTGGCCTTGAACGACTATTCAGAAATCAGATGAAGCGGCGACGCGTAGAAGTCGCGTTCGCAGACGGCGTATGTTACCAAATCCTCGTTTGCCGGCGTTCTGGTGTTAGAAGCATGGGGGGAACATGCTCGAGGGACCATGGGCGGAAGGTGTCTGGGTGAAGGAAATGAGCGTGGCGCTAGGGAGCATTGATCCTACAGCTCAATAGGACTTCAAAGGTTTTATATATACTGGCGCCCAAAATGGACGCAGAGAATGCAGTTGAATTGAGGCTTGCCCAGCGACTGTGATGATTTTTGGGACACGTTCAGGCTTTGGAACAACTGTTTCCCCGCGCGCCGTGGGAAGCCAAAAGCTTGGCAGCATGTTGTCGGAGGGTGGAGGGTTGGAAGCTGCGCAGAGACATGGCGAAGCTGCATCAGAGTTCTGATCGATCGTGCCCCTCGTAACTTGCCTACTTCGGACCATCTGTTCGAAGGTGTCCCCGGATTCTATAATGGACCGCGTCGCTAGTTCAAGCGCTTGAGCGCCAACAATGGGAAGGTCAGAAGCGAATCTCTATCATAACGTGAAGATTTCATACGCCTGCCACACAGCAGCAGAATCCCCGCTATCCATTCCAGCCTACTTAGCAGGATTCTGATTACCTCCGCCCCCAGCACTACCTTCTTTCTCTTTCTCCTTCTCCGTCCTCCTAGCCTCAGGCGACCCCCCTCTCTCCGCCCGCGGACTCACCATCCCCCCCGCACTCGTCATACTCGGACTCCTCACATTCTTCGCCAGACTCGGACGCCGACTACCCGTCCCACTCGCGCCACCGGCCTCAGCCTCGCGTTCCAAGAAATCGCTCCACAGTTCCGCCAAGCTCTCACGGCTCGCGCCACCCGGGCTTTCCGGGATGAAATCCGCGCTCAAGCTGGGCGTGGACGGGGTGCGTCGGAAGGGGGACATAGGCAGCTTCAGGGACTGCGCGGAGCCGGACCCGGCGCGCAGCAAGCCCGCCTGTTCCTTTTGCGACTCGTCCCAGGCCAGCAGGGCGGCGATGAGCTGCAGGACCTGGAATTTCTTGGGGTCGCTGCGGTCCAGGGCCAGGAAGTGCAGGAAGTGGTTGGTGACGAGGCGGCGGTCGACCGTGTCCTCGGGCTTGGCGCGCTTGAGGAAGCGCAGGGCTTTCGTGAGGTGGTCGTTTAGGATCACGGCTTCGTGGCGCAGCTTGCCGATTAGGAGGTTCTTCTCCTTCACTTCCTTCTCGAAGGGGAGGGCCCGGTCGAGGTCCTTCTTCGTGTTCTCCAGTTGCTGCTTGAGTGCTGTTGCGTTCTCGTCTGCGAGCGTGGTTTGTTTTCGTAGCTCGTCTAGTTGGGACTCTGAGCGCTCGACTAGCTCCCGGAGCTCGCGTTTCCGTTCCTCTTGTAGCTCACGCAGTGCCCGTTGAAGTCCGTCGACGGTGCCGCCTTGCGTTTCTGCCTCGTTCTTCACCCGCTCAAACGCCTCTCTAGATCCTCCAAGCTGTTCTTCCAGATCCGATACACGCTCTTCGAGGGTCTCCCGCCGTGATCGTTCCTCTGTTGCCAGGATCTCCCAATCCTGCATGGCTTGCCGCGCGACTTCGTACTCTTCTCGCAGGTATGCCTCCTTGGAAACCATGTCGTCTCTTTCTTTCGCCCAATTGGTCGTGGACAAGTTGGTCCGGCTTCGTAGATTCTCAATTTCGCCTGCCTGTTCGTCCACTCGGGTATTCATGCTGGAGATTTGCTCCTGCAATCGCTCGTTCTCTTCTCGTGCACTTGTCTTCTCTGACTCCAGCTCATCGATCTTTCCACGTGCTTGTTCCAGCTCCTCAGCGTCTGCCTTGAGTCTTTCTCCAAGCTGAGACCTAATGGTGTTGACCTTGCCGAGCAGGTTCCGGTACTGAGTCTCGGCGTGCTCTCTACTTTGCTGTGTCTGTTCTAGCTCCTCTTTTACGCCTGATACTTCTTCTGTATGCTGTCGCTGTAGGTCCTCTAGACTCTGTCGAAGCTTGGTGACCTCGTCGCGGAGAGTATTGCGCTCTTGTTGCATGGCGTCTAAGCGCGAAGTGGTGTCTAAAGGTGCTTCAGATGACGATTCGGCAGTCATGGCGTTCTGGCTCGGGGCATGATCCGTCGACGTCTCGTTGTCTTTCTGCGGAGAAGGTTGCTGAGCCCCATTCTCTGCGGGCATGTCTTCGCGTTCTACCTGCGGTTCCTGGGCTGTAGGCGCCGATGGTATATGCGGCTTGTCGTCGTCTGGCATAGTGTTTGGTATGGAACCCTTCTGTCAGACACATGAGTATGTCGATCTTGATAGAGCAATCCAGTGTCAGTGCCTACGAACTCTTGATGCATCTTGTGTTTCATCCTCGTCATCCTCGTCATCTTGGTCGCCGTCGCCGGTGCCGTTTACCCTTGAATCTGCTGGTGCATCCTGTGCCTTGCCAGCACCCTTCTTCTTGCTCTTCTTCTTCTTTTTTGCTGCTGTAAACCCGCCGCGTCAGCTAATGGACTCCGGAAACGTTGCAGCTTGAAGTAGTAGATAAGGAAGGATGTGAGAAAAGTGTAGGGTACTCACCAGATTTG
>JBAOKB010000086.1:0-99853 GCA_037044905.1 Hortaea werneckii | reverse complement strand
GGATTTGCCACTGCCATGCAAGGCGTCGTGAACAACTATGGCGGGCTCCTAGCCACTCGATTCTTCCTTGGTGTCTTTGAGACGGGCATGTTTCCAGGATGCTTTTACCTGGTGAGAATAGCTAAAACCATCAATTCACTACTTGTGACATGAACGGCGACTAATAGCTCGTCCTAGATCGGCATGTGGTATCGTCGCCACGAAGCACAAAAACGATACTCTTTCTTCTTCAATTCCACCACCTTGGCCGGAGCTTTTGCCGGTCTTCTCGCCGCGGCAATCGGCAAGATGGAAGGCGTAGGAGGTTACGAGGGCTGGCGCTGGGTGAGTTGTCCCGGGAGAAATGTAAATTTCACGAAGCCGCTTTCCGCTAACGCCGAAATCCCCTAGATCTTCATCCTGGAAGGCTGCTTCACAATCCTCGTGTCCTTCTTCTTCTTCTTCCTCCTTCCGGACTTCCCGGAGGAATCCAAGTGGCTCAGTCCGGACGAGAAGGCATACGTCGCCGCCCGTCTCCGCGCCGACCAAGGCCGCTCCGCCCGCGAACGGCCCATCACCCTCAAGGATGTCGCCAATGTCTTCAAGGACTACAAGGTCCTTGTCGGGGGCTTCATGTACTTTGGCCTCATCGTCCCGGCCTACGGATACGCTTACTTTGCCCCCAGCATTATCAAAACGTATAATTACGACGCTATCGAGACCCAGCTCCACTCCGTCCCGCCCTGGGCCGCCGCTTTCGGTTTCTCCATGCTCATGGCTTTCCTCTCGGACTTCACCAAGATGCGGATGCCGTTCGCCATCTTCGCTATCTGCGTAGCTATCACGGGTTTCGGAATCCTCATCTCGGTCCACGATAATACCCAGCTTCAATACGCGGCGCTGTTCTTGGTCGCTATGGGCGCTTACACGGCTATGCCTATCATCGTCTGTTGGTTCAATATGAATTTAGGTAAGCCCCTGCTCCCTAAGAAAATCAGACACCGTCACAACAGCGTCCCTCCCCCTGTCCCCCTCTCTGCCCAGACTAATATATCTCCACCAGGTGGCCACCATCGCCGCGCCGTCGGCTCCGCCTGGCAAGTCGGCTTCGGCAACATCGGCGGCATCATCGCCGTCTTCGCTTTCTTGGAAAAGGACGCCCCCAAGTATATCCCCGGCTACAGCATCTCCATCTCCTTCACGATCCTGAGTATCCTCGCCTGTATCGTCTACGGCATCGGTTGCTGGACAGCGAATAAGCGGCGCGCGAAGCAGCCGGTGGATCTGGGGATGACGGAGACGGAGAAGACGGAGATGGGCGATTTGAACCCGGAGTATCGGTATCTGCTATAAAAGGGGAGAAGAAGGCCTGAGAGCGCAGGGTGGATTGATTGGGTAGGTCGTTGGCTTATGCTGGAAAAGTATTGAAACCTTGAGAATTTTCTTCAAGCTTGATGGCGGTTTACGTTTCACCCCTTCTCTTCTGCCTTCATCGGTGGCAAGACCTTCTTTTTTTTTTTTTTTTTTTCCAGCAGACTCTCAACCCACAAGCCACACGCCCGGTTTAGGCAAACCTCGCCTTGAGCATCTTCGTCTTGTGATGCAAGTACTTCGTAACTTGAGAGATGCTACCCCAAAAAGAAGAAGAAAGAGTAGGGGAAAAGAAAAAGTCATCGTACATCACACCTTCGAAGGCCGCTAACATCATCCATTAGTACAGGGCCAGACGCCGCCGAAGTGGAAATACTGCCACCCCTTCTTTGTAACCAAGATAGCGAAGCGAAAGAAAGCAAGTCGGATAACATATCGCCCGAGACCACTTTTCAAACGGAAGAATTGGTAATCGAGGCGGGAACTGCAAGCGGTGGATTGGTTCCTGCGGTCGATTCGATAGGGCAGACAGGACAATACTGACAATTCTTCATGGCCGCATTCGGCCAGGTGATGCCAACGGACTGGATGCTAATTTGAGAAGAAGCCATTTAGATCGCTCATTTTTTGAGTATCGTTCCGTGGTAGGTATCTACGGACAAGGGAATATTGGTCTCTGCAATCTATGTAGTATCATCATCATCATCATCATCAAAATGGTCCCACCAACGCGGGAGGAGCCTCTGCCACCCCCATTTTCCCCCATCGTCCCGTTTCCAAAAAGGAGAGCTTATCAAGGGGATGCGTCATGCACACGCAGGACCCCCAAAAACAAAAAAAACAAAAAAAAAGGATGAAGACTCTGATCTAAATATTCTTAAACAACCCCTCACTCCTCAGCTTCCCCTGCGGCACCAGTCCCTCGGCCTCCAACCACTCGACCCACGCTTTCCACTTATGCCCCGCCATGCGCCCCAACGTCGTCCCGTCGCTATAATACTGATTCACATTCCTTTGGCTCTCGAGCAAAAACTTTTGGCTCAATGCAGGATCACAATACTGTTTCATGACCGCCGCGGCGGAATTGGGATCCGTCATCGCTTGCTCGTAACCCTCCATCGTGGCGGACACGAACCGCCACAGCGTGTCCTTGTCGAGGGTCGTAGGCGAGGAGGCGTTACGCGCGATGACGGGCGAGTAGCCGTAGGGGATCCCGTAGTCTGACATTTGCACCACGGTCAGGTCCATCCCCGCTTGGACGGCTTCCACGCCTTCCCACGGCAGGAACACCCAGGTCGCGTCGATGGTGCCCTGTTTCAGGCTCTCCCAGAGACTGAGCTTGCCGGTTTGGTTTTGGATTTTGAGTTGGGAGGGGTCGCCGCCGGCTCGCTTGATCATCGCTTTCACGATGTTGTCTTCGTACCGTGCGTTGTAGGAGCCGTAGGTCATGCCTTTGTTGCCCAGGTCGCCGATGTTGTTCATTTTCTTCGCTACGATCGCGCTGGCGTCGCGTTGGAGGATGGCGTACACGGCTTGCAGGTCCATCTTCCCGGACTCGTTGTATGCGATGCATGATTCGCTAGGGCAGACGGCGAGGTCGACTTCGCCGTCTTCGAGCCGCTTTGCGGGCGATTTGCTGTATTCTGCGTCTGGGGGTAGCAGTTGCACGTCGAGGTTGCGCGAGTTGTAGAAGCCGGCTTCTCTTGCTAGGAAGAGGCCGGTGTGGACGGTGTTTGGGGTCCAGTCGAGCGCAACTTTAATGACATGCTTGGGCCCATTGTTCATGGACTTGACTGGGGTGAGTGCGGCCATGGCTTCGATTGATGTTGGAGCTGGTGAAAGAGCGTGTCGGAGTCGAATGAGGGGCAAGGCCTGGGAGATGTCCTACATAGTACCTATCTCAGGCCGTCCGGCGGCTTAATGACGCACGGGCTGCCAACCCGTGCCGCACACCTACCTAAGGTACCTAGGAGGTAGTACCTGTCTTGTCCTCTCGTACCTCGAAGGATGAGAGAGCGCAGTCGAAGCCCCGTCCTTCGGCGGCTTGGCTCCCCGAGCCTCACCAGCCTGCGGTTGCTGCTGTTGGCTGTCCCCAGCTGTCGAGCATCTTGGGTGCCCCACCGCTCCACCCCACTCGTGCTCTTCGCGTGGCTCCCCCGTACCTGGCCGCTGGGCAGAAGTCGTCTGTCGTCTTCCGCCTGGTGCAATTGGGCGAATGGCTTCGTCTATCGGATGTCTTCTTCCGCGGCCTGCCCCTCCGCTCCGAGATGATTTCTTAGCCTGGGCCGTTATCGACCCCACGCGGGGGGCGGGGTATTCTCTGGGGGTTCGCTTAGCTCTGCCCTGCAGGTCACCCGTACAAGACAGTTGGATAGCCTCGAGTTTGATCAATAATGAGCAAGGCAGCAGAAAAGGCCTTGATGAAATTCCCGCTCTCTTCAGAAGGCAACTATAGCTCCTTCAAAAAGCTTCCCTATCTTAGCTTTTGCCGCAGCCTCCTCGTCTTGACGAGTTCACGACTTCAAGACCCCCGGCCGACGTTTTGGGTTTCAGGTATGGCAAGCTATGACGTCGATGGCACCTGGGATAGGGAAATAAGCCAGACAGCATGGCAGCAAGACGAGAAGTCCAAGAATGGCTGGAAGAGGCTGGAAGATGAGCGTTTGCTCCAGATCAATGGCGGAAGCCTACAAGAGAGTTTGTCATGGGCTAGAGTTGTCTGCGCAACAACAATTATGATGACAAGTAGGGGTACATCCCGTATTCTAGGTCATGGCAGACGCCGGCGGCCGAAATGGAACCTACTATGTACCTTACCTGTACAGAACCGCTGTTGTACCGTCTGATGATCAGCTCCTAGCTCCCAGCTCATGCTCCCTCCTGCCCCTGCTGCTCCACTGCCCCTCCATAAGAGTACACGACCGAAAGAGCTCGGTTCCTCGCCATCGCCTCTCTCACCACCAGTTGTCATCCTGCTCGGAAGCAGATTCGCATTCCAAGAAGTTCCCACTGTGCATGCCACCGCTCGCCTCCGGCCGCTACCAGCCGAACGGATATCGCCATTATCATTGAAGGGGGAAACTGCGACCTGCAAGGTACCCACCCACCCCCATTGCGCTGATCGACATCACGGGGTCGCGTGACCTGACTCTGGCTTTAGACTTCCTTCAGTCTCTTCGAGCTCTTTGTTCGCACCTCTGACCCATCACTCCACGAACCGTGACAACACGACCACATCCAACGTTATCAGCAGCATCACCTTGCTTCTAGCACCGCATCACAACAACAAGTAAGTTGACTTGCCCCTGCCATCGCGTCACAATAGGCATTGGTACACTGTATCCAAGAAGGATTTACACATCAAGCTATACACATCCATCAAACTTCCCCTACCGGGAGGACACCGTGGCATTCAACACGCACATTGCTGACAGGTACCATCAACAGTGACTCGTACACACAAGGGCAACGACCGTGACCACGTCGGTCTCGCCAATGGCACCGCAGTCCCGGAAGAGCACCTGCCACGCTACTTCGGCAAGGCGGGCTTCGCCGGCACCAATCCCGCCGAAACGAAGAAGAAAGGCAGCGGCAAAGGCAACTGGTAAGTCTACCATACTCCCCGTGCCCATCCAACGCAATCCCGCGCCCTTCCGCTCCCCTTCCCCCCAGCTTCCACACCACCCCCTCCCCACTCAGTCTTGCACGAAGAAAACCCCACAAAGCTAATCCTCCTCCACCTCCAGGGGCCAAGCCGGCATCTCCGAGCTGGAGGACTACGACTACAACTCCCTGAAACCCCGTCGTCGCTCCAACAGCATGTCCCTCGCCGCCGGCCACTCGGCCCTGAAGACCAAATTCGAAGCCGTCGACGAGGACGCCATCGAGTTCGACGAAGCCCTGCACGGGCCCCGTGACGAGGACCTGGTCGACAATCACCTCGAGAAGATGAGTACCGCGTCTTCGTCCGCGGATACTATGGGCAGTATTGAGGAGGAGATGGATGCTGCTGCTGCGGCTGGTAATACTGCTGCTGTTGCGGCTGGTGCTGCTGGGCAGAAGAAGTAAGGTCTGCCGCGCCGCAGAGCAAGCAGGTATCAGCTTACGCTTTGTGGGGGCGTCATGTGTACTGGCCCCTCGTGGCCTGTAGTCCGAATGAATTCACGAAAGGGGGAGGCGTTTTACGTACTATATTGAGGATGAAGCAAACAAGATGGAAACAAACATGGCTCGCAGGGCGAGATGTATACGGGAGCTCTCCCCCGCTCGGGTCGGCTCCCGACGAATTGTGATGTGTAATATTAAGGAAATGCCAAATGAAGTAATGACCTCTTTTTCTTCGCTCCTTTTCTCTCTCTTACCTGGACTTGGAAGTTTGCTACTGCACTTTTTATATTGTCAGCTCTCTCGATATTGGTCGCTAAAACTTTTCCGTCAGTAGGGTTCTCAAAAGAGCTTGGACAGGCCCAGACGCTTCATTTTCAGCTGATGTTGGTATCTTTCTTGCAGCTTTTTCAAAGGAACGAATTGGGCAGACGCTTTTCTGATATACTCACACCAGGACGCTTGAGGTAATGAGGTTTTCAAAAGTCGCGGGGTCTGCTCCTCTGGAGGCCAGTAGCGAAGGCTGCAAAGTCCTTTTTTTTTTTTTTTTTTTTTTTTTACCTCTCCTCGATCCTTTCTCCATTCTCGGCGCCCCTTGTTTACTCAGGTCTGTCGACCATTTCCAAGACTCGATGATCATTGAAATGGTCTTGATCGTGGGCATAAAGAGTGGACATCGTACGTGAGGGTCATGGCAACCGACTGCCTGCGCCCCTTCTTCTTTCAAGTGAATCTCACCACCGTAAATCAACCGATGGGATCCCGAAACGCGGAAAGCAGCGACCCACCCCTCTGCCCCCACCCACGCTGTCTTCGCTCTCATCACCAGCCCGTCGGTCCCTGGACGCTATATCTCTAGGTGCATCATGGGCGTGAACGGCGGTCAGCGCATTGGAGAGTCCACACCAGACCGACAGCGATGTACCACTCGAAGGCGAGGAACATTTGACTTTACAGCTATACCTGTGGCAAACCCCTCAGCAATTCAGCTCCCCCCTTCCCCCCTCTTCGAACGACCGAAGAACACGTTGAGCTTATAAGCCGTGGCGCTATGCGCTCCACTGCAGTAGTAGTAGTTGCCAGCAGCAGCAGAGCAGTCCAGACAGTAGTCGCTCGGCACTTCAT
This sequence comes from Hortaea werneckii, assembly GCA_037044905.1. Classification (NCBI taxonomy): domain Eukaryota; kingdom Fungi; phylum Ascomycota; class Dothideomycetes; order Mycosphaerellales; family Teratosphaeriaceae; genus Hortaea; species Hortaea werneckii. The sequence goes on along the minus strand of JBAOKB010000086.1, from coordinate 93,274 downwards.
GGCTGCAACTTGCTGCATAAGACTCGCGTTAAGATGAGAAGTTTGATCTGACTTCAGTACTTCAGCTTCTTCTGAGGAAAATAAGTTGCGGTTTTCTTTTCCCTGTTTCGTTTTTCATTTCCCTTTGTCTTCACAACGAGGGATCTTCAGTATGCGGTACTTCTCATGTGTAAAGGCTCTCGCCTGTCTACTAACTCTAGGCGAGTGTGGCGGTTCGTGGAACCCTGAACAAAATGGTCATAGTCACGATGAACACGACTCTCCTCCCCATCACACGCCGCCTGGACACGGGAACGGCCGTCACAATCAACAAGGGAACAAACACACATCTGCTTCAGATCACATAGTAGACTACGCCATCGTCGGCGGTGGCCCAGCCGGCCTCGTCCTCGCCGAGCAACTCTCCCAAGACGAAAGCGTCAGCGTAGTCCTCCTCGAAGCCGGACCCGATGGCACCAACGCCGAGACCATCAACGTCCCCGCCCTGGCCCCTTTCAACTCTATCCCGACCCCGAACCAGTTCTTCTGGAACTTCACCTCGCAGCCTGATCCCAACCTGGCCGGCCGCACGCCCGTGCTCAACCAAGGCCGCACCTGGGGCGGCGGCTCTGCCGTCAATTACATGGAGTACTGTCGCGGCGCGCCCTCGGTTTTCGATGAGTGGGCCGATCTCTCCGGCGATGAGGAGTTGAGGTGGGAGGCGCTGGTGGAGGATTTTAGGGCTACGACTCATTGGGCGCCAGGCGCGTCGGATCAGTATGATCAGCTTGTTGATCTGGATGCTTATGGGGATGGGCCGTTGGAGGTCTCACGTTTTGCCACCACTGGTGGATTTGATCCGTATTTTTTCGAGGCGTTGAAGGAGGGTCTGGATCTGCCTGAGATGTAAGTCGTCGATGCCCGGGGAGACGGTTTTAGTAGTACGGCGGAAAGTAAGGATGCTGATTGGGACTTCCAGTGATGTGAACAGTGGTCACGGTCTTGGTGTCTCATACAGCACTGAGAGTATCCGTGTGTCGAACCGCACGCGCGCGTACGCACTGCCGGCGTATGGATGGCAAATGGCAGATCGTCCGAATGTCCAGATGCTACAGAATGCCTGGGCAAGCAAGATTGGTTTCGACGGGAAACGAGCGGTGAATGTCACGTACTACACAGGAACTGACAACGAGGAGTCTCACACTATTACTGCACGCGAGATCATCCTCACTGCCGGTGCTATCGGCAGCCCTCGACTACTCATGCTATCCGGTGTCGGTCCAAAGGACCACCTCGAAGAAGTTGGAATCCCCGTCATCCACGACTCCCCCTCCGTAGGCCAAAACCTCAAGGACCATCACTTCTCTGTGCTCGAAGTCGAAGTCACCTCCGAAGTCGAAAGCATCTGGCAGTACCTCAACAACGCCACCTTCGCCGCCCAAGCCCACGCCGAATACGCCACCAACTCCTCGGGCTTCCTCGCCCGCAACGATGCCGGCTCCTTCGCCATGGCCCGCGTACCTGACGAAATCTTCCACGCCGTCAACGACTCCTTCCACCCCTCCCTCCCCTCCGACCGCGGCCATCTCCTCTACCAATACGTCAACGCGGCCTTCGTCCCCAACAGCCCCAACGTCTCCATCGCCTCCCCCTTCGTCGCCCTCGCCCAACCCGAAGCCGCCGGCTCCCTGCGTCTCGCTTCCCCCGACTTCCGCGTCCCGCCACTCATCCAAAGCAATTACTTCGGCTCCCCCGGCGACAAAGCCGCAATCCTCTACGGGTACAAAAAACTCCGCGAGCTCTTACACTCCGAGATCATGAAACCCGTCGTCCTCCGCGAAGTCTTCCCGGGACCCAACATCGCGACCGACGAGGACCTCTGGGCCGCTATCCAGCAGACGGCCCAGACGTTCTATCATCCCCACGGCTCGCTGGCGCTGGGGGAGGTCGTCGATGGGGATTGGAGGGTGAGGGGTTTGGAAGGGTTGAGGGTCGTTGACTCCAGTACGTTTCCGACTACGCCGACGTGCCATATTCAGGCCGATGTGTATGCGGTTGCGCATCGGGCGGCGAGGAGGATTAGGTGGGATGATGGGGTGGGGATGGGGAAGGGTCGCCGTGGTGGCGATGGGAGGGCGGTGGAGAGGAGTGGATAGGGGAGTGGTTTTGGTTTTGGAATTAGATCATGAAGCTATGGAGATTCGAGACATTCATGCAGTTTGCAAAAATTGCCGCCGAGAACAAAACAGGAAAGCAATAGAGGAAGTCAAATCATCTTTCGTATTATTATGTTCCTTACGAAACCTGAATAACCTTTAATCCCCCATCCCACGTTCCCTCTCTTGCACATGATTCTCGTCCCTCACCACATTCACCGCATCTCGCCCCCACCCCACCCCTCCCCTACCCCACCCTCGCCCCATCCTCAAATCCCCTGCGCCGACAAATCCAGCGGGAAAAAACTATACAGATCCGTCGCCAGAACGTCAAAGTCGAAGAAATTCTGCGCATCGGGTGCTGCTGCTACCCCCGCTGCCCCAGCACCTATACCGGCACCTGCACCAGCACCAGCACCAGCAGCCGATGCTGAAGGATTCGGCATCGTGGCTTGAGACCCGCCGCCGCCCTGCTGTGTCGCCATCGCGTTCACGTTCCCGTATATCCCCGCCGAGGTGGACCGGTCGCTGAGATAAATCAGGTCCTCCGAGGTCGGATGGGCTTGGGGTTGCAGGGAGGGGAATTGCACGCTTGTGCCGTGGCCGTAGGGATTCGGGAATACGGGGCCCGAGGGATTAGATGTTGGCTGGGGGTTTGTTGCGGTGCTGGAGGCGGGTTCGGATGGGTTGGTTTCTGAGGATGAGAGGGATGGCGCGGAGATGGCGCGTTCGACGGCTTGGAGGATCCGGCGGATCGAGCGTTGCGCGTTTAGGACTGGGTCGTCGTGGACCATTGATTCGAGCGTTTCGGTTGCGAGTTGGATGTATTCGAGGTGGTAGGCGTATTTGGATGGGTGGGAGAGGACGTCGTGGAGTAAGACGGCGCAGGAGGATTCGATGAAGAAGGTTGTGTATCTTGGGCGCTGTTGCTCGGTAGTTAGTCATGATTGGATATGTGTTGGATAGGTGGAGGTGTGCCAACCTTGCAGATGTCGGATGACTTGAGCAGTCCGGACGCAAAGACGAGGTAATCTTGTGCGGCGTCGATGGCACAACGGCATGCCTGCCGTAACCACATCTCACCAGGAGCTGAGGAACTCTTGGTTCGTAGAGCGGATTCGGCGATGAGGAACGGCCTGAAAATCAGGAGGATGCTGAGGTAATACACTAGACGTTTGTTAGAGGAGGAGCACATGGGAAGAACTGTCCACTTACAGTTGTGAAATTGGAGTGTGGCGATATTGTCGCAGGCGGGCGGGAGGGAAGGAAACATGTTCCTGCTCCCGATCGGTAGCGTCTCCCCGAACTCGCGCAGATTATGGTGCGCTTTATCGGCAGCATGATAGAGCTCCTGCAGAGTGTGAGGACCGCCTTCATACATGCTTCCCACATCACGCTCCACGATGTTGGCCATACGTGCGAGACACGAAACGAGCGATTGATCGTCTAGCGGCCCGCTGGAAATGTCTGCGATCTGAAGGCTGGACTTGCGGCCCAGGCTGAGAGCGATCCATCTAGACAAATCAGTCAGTTCCCTGTTGCTGGTTGTCTTGATGAAGGTATCTCACGTGCCTCTCGTAAAAGTACAGACACCACATCGTCACCCGTCTCTTCTTAAACTCGTCTTCCCGCAGTCGACTCGTAGCTCCCTCCTTATGCAGCCCGAAAGCGAATGCCCGACGACAAGCTGCACCTAGTTGCATATAAGCCGAGTTCGGCCGTCCTAGGTTACACTGGTAGTCTGCGCAGAGCAGTGAGAACTGGATCATCGTCAAGGTGACTGCATCCTCGAATGGGGCTGCGCAGACTTTCGCTTGGGCGTAGAAGGCTTCGGCTACGCTGGTTCGAGGTGTCGATAAGGCGCCCAGGGCCAGCACTGCAAGGGTAATGGCTCTTTTCTGCGAAGGCTGGGCTGATAAAGGTTCCACGCTGTAGAGTTCTCGGACTAGCTGTTCCAGCTCGCCTTCGGCAAAGAACGGGAGTAGATTGTGCGTCGTGGTGTTGTAGTTGGTTATTAAAGCTAGGGCATCCGGGTAGGAAACGTCGTTTAGAGATCCAGTGGTGAGGTCGATCCGGGATGGTGTGCCGAAGAATATCGAGCGTTGGACGAATTGGTCGAGCACATCTGCATCATTGACTTAGTTGGGAGTTCACCACGAACCAGAATGAGCCCGCTTACTGCTTGCAAGTCAGTACTAGATTTTGGGTGACGAGTGCCGAAGTCAACAACTCACCCTTCATTGGTCTGTTTGGATGAACTGGACGCCTGTTTCTCGGCAGCTTTCAGTAGTACTCCTCTATGGATCTGTTGGATGAAGGCGAAATTTGAGGTTGGTCCGTAGAAGAGTTGAGTACTATCTTCCATCCCCGGATGATGGACAGCAGTCAAGCCACGGTCTAGCTCCTCCTGCGGGAAGCGGTCAGAATCTTTATAATCCCGTTTGATATTGATGGAGCTCGTTTGAGAAGTAAAGAAATGGGACTGCATCAACACAGTGATGAGATAGAGGCACCTGGCGAGTGGCGTCGATTCAACGTCGTTTACTTACAGGCCGGTCCGTATCCTGCTTCTCCCGCCGACCACTGGAGGAGGCATTCTCCTGGGCAGGCGAAGGCTGACGATGCTCCGCCGTCACTTTCCGCGGTCTGTCGCGGTTCTTCACACGATACAGACAATCTCTAGGAGCGCGGTCTTGACAGTAGACGCACGGCTGACCGCCACTGCAGCGTATCTTTCTTCGACGACATTGCTCACCTTGGAAGCAACAAGTCAGCTGAAGATCGTCTGAGGTGTTGGTAAGAGGAATCCGCACATGCTTTGGAGATGTTGGCCCCTCTGCCGCTGGACTGTCGCATTTCCGAGTGTGAGATACGTGCCCGAGTGAGGCCTCCTCCGTATTTCCGCCACGACACGCCTATTGGAATGACAGAACGGGAATAAGTTTTGACTCCCCCCGTGGACTCCGCGGCTCGAAAGGCGTGGGGTCACATGGTTCAATGTTGCGCTGAGCGCGGCAATTCCGTAAATCCGGGGTCGAACGGCAATTTGCGATTTCACCAATGTCACCAACAATAATGTTACAGTATTACGAGAGCGAAGGTTACCATTGTAGATAGGGTCAATGGACCTCAAAATTGACGAGCACTGTTGTTTCTAATGTATACACTCGCATCTTGCGCAAGGGCACCATCCGCGCACTTGAGGCCACTAGACAAAGAGTAGTTCGTTCCGCTCCATGTGTCAGATCGTAGCGATGCTCCGGCCTTTGCAACTCGCAGCCGCCTCGAACCTCTTGCTTGATTGAACGTCTTTCTGGTGACAATGAGATCAGAATGTCAATGAGCTGTATTCAAATAGAACAAGGCCATCGAGGTATTCTGTGGCTTGTATTTTATCGGACGTTAGCCCGATGCCTGCCACGCGAGTGATCGACGACCGCATGCGGCGACGCAGAGGCAAAGTCTAATTATAGGCAACGAAATACCGTTGACTTGCCAGGGGGATTTCCTATTATTGCTCGTGGATTTCAAGCTTCTTGTCACCTCGTTTGCACCAGTTGCTGAACCTCAAGTCTGAGATGAAAGGGCGAAGGAGGCTGGACGCTCGATGAGACGATCTTTGCTTATCGGCTATCGTATCTTGACAGCTCACGTAAGCCGACAGATGAGCATGGGACCAACCTTGGGTGCACAGTACCTTAGCCACCCAGTTTCAGCGTCATATTATATCAGCCACCTGCTGCTTCCCCGGATCGACTACTGATAGTACCAGCCTCCTAAGAGACCTAAGCGACGCCTTGATGAACCAGTAGGTAATAACCATTCACGGCCGCTATTGTTTTCGACGGTGCAAGAGAAGCGACGTGCGACAGACAAGACCATACTGCAACTCTCTATAATTCTCACCCACGGCCACAGCGGCTTCCCTTTCGATGACCGCGCCAAATGACTTGGAAAGAGAGACAGCAGACTCTCACTCAGGCGCGCAAGCCTCACCAGCTGCCCAGCCGAATCATCTCAGCGACGTCAACATGAGCGACACTCCTTCTCCGGGCGACGACCAAGTCTACGCCCCGCCAGCCCACCTCGCCGCTCGCTTCTACCGCAACCGCGCCGGTCTGCGCAGGAAGTCGTCCGCCACCTCCTCCCGCCGAAACAGCCTATCCTCCGCCCAGTCGCATACTTCATCGAGGCGCTCGGCCAGCATCGCCGGTTGTCAGAGCCACTATGTCGCCCAGCACTTGCGCCGCGCCAGTATCATCGAGTCGCGCAAGGCCAGGCTGGCAGATAGAGCGGCGCATGCGGAACAGGTCAGGCTGCGTGCGGCTCTGGCCAAAGCGACTCCACGAGGGAGCGACAGCAAGTCTGAGGAGCGCGCACTCGCGGCGCAAATTGCCAAGGAGAAATATCTAGCGAAAGTCGCCGCCGCATGCGCAGAGGAAGTGGCGCGAGCGAAGAGGATAGCCGAGGAAGTCAAGGAGCGCAAGCTGGCCGAGGAGACGCGACAGAGACTGGAGATGGAGGAGCGACATGCTGAAGCGGAGAAGAGGAGACAGGAATATCAGAGGAATCTGCAGGCACGGCGAGCAAGGAGAGCAGAGAGCGCGGACAACCCCAAGAAGCTTGCGGTTGTGGATGAAATCAGCGACGATGTCTTCTCAGAAGAAGCTGTGCTGGACGATGAAGATCCCGAGCCCGTTTTGCCACCCACGAAGCAACCTCTGGACGACGAAACGGCTGCCTACAGGATCCAGCGCGCATGGAGACTGTCCCGGCGACGAGGCGTTGTCTCGGCTTTCACCAAGCTTGATCTCAACACATCACGTGAAACGACCTTTGACGATATGACGACGCTACTGGCGGACAGCAATGTGGTCGCAGCTGCAACCGGCCTCCTCACGCAACTAGGCTTACAGACGCCTAACGACGAGAACGCTGCTCTGAACACTCGGACCTTCCTGAGCGCTTTCCTTATGGTAGCGCATCCCGCAGCTGTCCTGACGAACGTCAACGGAGCGCAGGAGCAGGACGTGCTATCAAAAGCGACCGACCTTCTCGCCAATTTCGAAAACACGCTATCACGCCTTGCAGACTGGAACAGCTGGTCACCTTCGGCTACCCAGCTAGAGACGCTGTCGCAATCCTACTCATCCTACACATCTGCGTTTGCTGCATGGCGACTGCAAGATTCCTCCGTGCTCATTGAGGGCATGGTGGCGTCCTTTGTGGAACTGGATGCTATTTGGCAGACTGTTAAGGACGATTCCAGAGGCGAGGTGGCAAGCGACTACGCCCAGGGCATTCGAGACAATCAAGTCATGCTTCTTTCCAGGATTCGGAAACTGGCTGGGGCAGACAGAGCGGATGTCTTGATCAAGAAGGCCATTCGAGAAAGCCGGAAGCGCAAGCCGAAACGTCGCAATGCTGCGGAAGTCAGGCCCAGAGGTGTTGAACCCTCTCAACATGAGCCGGAGCCTGGCGCCACTGGAGGCGCTGCTGATGTTGCAGTTGAGCTGAATGATTCAGGGGATGCTCATGCTGAGCGACACGCCGAGAATACGAGTGACGTGACAAAGAAGCTCTTTACGCCTATGCCGAGCAATCGGGTTTTGACCCATGAACTGGCAATTGACAAGGACTACCGACTCGCTGACTCTACCGAGACTGCGGCACTGAGAGAAGATCTCTATCGCTCGATTTGCTCTGCCATGCGCCAGGGCTTTGAGGACGGTTCCGGAGGCCTATGGACACTCAGTGCTGCGGAAAATGTGCGGGAGAAGCTTCTGCGTATGCTCAAGCCGGGTAACAGCATGCATACCTTGATCTCTGAGACTTTGGATCTGGAGAGCATCAGCAGACAGTGTCAAGCGGGCATTTTCAGCTATCAGGGCTTTTTCGAGTTCATGGCCAACATTCTACCGAAGCTTTGCGCCCCATTCCGAGATCAAGAAATTGCTGCACTGGCTACAGAATTGCAGCAAACGAATTCAGACTTGGGAGAAGCAGAGCAGATAGATGCCATGATCAATAAGCTTTTCAAGGTCCTGCGGGCGGTGGATTCGCTGAGCTTGGACTACACCAACTTCATGATCATGAACGCTGCGCCTATGCTGATCAAGGAGGCTGCTGGATATGAGAGGCGAGCTTTTGAGCAAGACTTGCGAAATGGTAAGATCGATCTGAGCAACACGAGAAGGTGGTGGAAGAGTTCACTAGATCAGCTCAACGCCGAAGCTGATCGGAGAGATCCTGAAGGATTACGGCTCGACAGACCTAAGTCGAATAAGGTCTACGCTCACGGTCTAGTCTCACTCGCGCTCGATCAAACTCCTCAGACCTTGCTCGAAGATCACCAATGGCCCGAAACTCTCCATCTCGACGTCGAACGATTTTCTGTATTGAAACAGCAAGCCGTCCGAGCAACCGTCATTGGCGCTATCCTCCTTACAGCGAAGAATCTCTTGAAGCGCGACGTCCGCGCCCAATGGAAGCAGCAGGCGGGCCGGATGTGGGCTCTCCTCTCCCACGAGCCTTTCATTGCGGAGTCCCAGAACAACGACACCGCCGCCGGCGCCGATACCACGCCTTCGACCGCCGATAAGGCTTTCGCCATCCTCGAAACAGCCAATAACATGCCCCCGGCCACTAAACTCCAAGTCCAGAACACCATCGCCCGTTTCTTCGCCCAGGCATCTTCCGCTTCGGCTTCCTCCTCGAACAACATCCCCACCTCGAGCAACGGCACCACAACATCCCCCCGCTTCACCGACCCCGTCCTCAAAGTCCTCTCCCACCGTCTCCGCACCCACCTCCTCAACCGTCTCTCCGCCACTACTTCCGCCGAACGCGTCCGCGCTGCTTCTTCCGCTAACGAGAATCTTACTTCTATCGGTCTAGGCGAGCTGTCCCAGCATGTGGCTGCTATGGTCGATGTGTTGGAACGGGTACGACGGGTGGATTGGGAGGCGCATGGGTTTGTTTATGAGGGGTTGATTGGGGAGAGAAATGGTGGGGAGGTTTGAGGAGGGGGGATTTAGTTGGGGTTTATGGGGTGAGGTTGAGGTGAGAGGCGGGGGAGGATGGGTTTGGGAGACGATTTGATGGGATGAGTGGATTTTAATGCAGGGGGGCTTTTTTAATGATGTTATGAGGTATGCGTGGGATTGATGCGTGGGAGTGATGGTTTGACCTTCTTTTTTTGCTAGTTCCTAGTCTTTTCGCTACACTCCTTTTGAGAGAGGAAGTGGAGTCGTCTCTCGTACATTTCGATGTTCACACTATGCAGCTGGGTCGACCAGAGACTGTTTTCCATACTCTGCTTTCCAAAAAACCGCCTTTTCTCCGCCTCCCTTTTCTCTCTATCCGCGCTTCTTTCTTTCTTCTGGTCTATCCCAATGATATACGCAGGTTAGGCGTTACTTGCACATGAAAAAGGTCGTCGATCGCTACCGTTCTCGATGATGGCTTTGAGACTGCCGTACATCCCTAAAACGCACTGGGATGGTTGTCAGTCCCGTCTCCTGCCAAGTGGCTCCTCAAGGGCCTTTACTCTACCAGGCCATCCCGGGCAAAAGAACAAGGGAAAACCTGTAGGTGTAGAACTTACCAGCACTGCACTTATCCCAACTATCATCACATTCAATACTACGAGCCCTACCCTCTTCATCTCCTTCCAACTAAACCCCCTCCTCCACCGTCCCCCGCTTCCCTCTCTATCCCCATCCCCACACCCCCTCCCCCCCTCCCCCTCACCCTCATGCCCCCTCACCTCCGAACCCCCCAACCCCTCCGGCCCCAACCCCAACGCAAACCACGTCCCAAACCCAGCCCCAATAACCCCCAACAACTGCCGGAAAACCGGTATCGCCTCCCCCATCAACCACGCGAGAACATACACCCCACCCAGAAGTCCATACCAACTCCCCCGCCCCCGCCAACTCTTCTCCGCCATCACCCCGGGATTCCTCCGCCACACGTGCCGGTACATCTGCTTACTAGCCACCAATCCCGGAATCACCCCCGCGACGACAATCGTCGGGATCGCAAACCCGTACGCTAGTTTCCTGCCCAGCGGGGGTGCTGACCCGAGGGCGGGCGAGCTCACCGACGTCCCCGCGTAGTGGTATATCAGCGTTGCGGTGAGGATGTACAGGGTTGTGGTTGTCAGGATCAGAAAGCGGAGCGACTTGGGGAAGTCCTTTTGCGGGGTGTGCATTTCGGTTAGGAGGGTCGGGTAGGCGATTTGGCCGTTGTAGGCGAGGATTAGGCTTGAGAGGGAGAGGGTGTGTTGGGGGAGGATGGTTTGTGGGAGGTGAGGGGGTGGGAGGGGATAGCTGGGGGGTAGCGGGTGCGGGGTTGTGAGGGCGATGGAGGTTAGGGCTGTGAAGGTTGCGAGGAGGATGGAGAGGCAGGCTGGTTTGAGGGGATGGCGAGGTTAGTTTATGGGGTTCGGTGGGATGTTCTAGGGAGGTCTGGATGGGGTTTGTGTCTCTTTCTTCGTTCCCTTCCTTCCTTCCTTCCTTCCTTCTCCGCCATCGTCACTCCCTTCGATTTCCTACCTTCAGCCCCCCCAAGCCCAGGTGAAAAGGGGGATTAAAGGAAAAAAGAAACTTACATCCCATAGAAGCCCACCTATTCGCCCGAAACGTCCTCGGCAACGACACCCCCAAACACACCACCGTCCCCACCGCCATAAACACATTCGTACTACACATCCCCCCTCCCCCTTCCTCTCCTCCTCCTCCTCCTCCATCGGTCAACACATTCATCATAACACTAAACGTAACAATATGCGCCGCGACAATAAACACCAACATCAGACCCGTCGCCACTTCCCCGAACCACCTGCCCGGCCCGCCGGGCCATAAGATGTCGAAGATATCCGCGTAGGAATGGATCGAAGCGAAGTGTCGCATTTTGAGTTGATAGATGATGTGCCCCGTGTACCAGGAGAGGAGGCCCAGGGTGAGGATTAGGAGGATGCCTGGGATGTAGCCCAGGGTTGCCAGCGCGCTGGGGAGGGAGAGGATCCCCAGGCTGACGGTTTCGGCTATCATGACTGAGGTTCGATTTTTTGGGTTGGCGGGTGGGCTGGGATACGAATGGGGGGTTTGGCCGCCGGGGGAGGGAGGGATGCGTGGGACGGAGATGGGAGTGCGTTTGCTTACCTAGTGCCGTGTGCCACCAGCTCATAGTGGCGTAGTGGACTTCATCTTGCGGTGGGGTTTCGAGGACGGTGCCGTCGGCGTGGCTGGCGTTTCGTGGGCTCAGATTGTCGGTTTCCTCTTTGTGCTCGGTCCCAGATTCGATATCTCTATGGCTTGAATTTCCGTGGCTGAGGTTGGTTGGGACGACAGCAAGGATGTCATCTCCTGCTGTCTTCTTCTCGCCGGGCGCTTGAGGTAAGGTCGGTGAGCATGGTATAGCTGTCGAGTCACAGTCGCCTTCCCGGATAACAGGCGATCGAGAAGGATGACCTCCATGTTCCGAATTCTCTTCTGGCTGCTCGCGCATATCGACTGTGGGTGAGCTTGATAGGTCAATGGATCCAGGCATACCAGGACCGAAGGCGGGATGATAATGGATGAAGTGTTTTCTGAGCCTTGCACTGTTTCGGAGTCTGGATAATCTTTGCAGCAATCGAAGGCTCCAAGATCTGGGGGATTAACTCAGTGGAAAAAAAAAAAAAAAGCCATTGGGCACAACAGGATAAAGCAAAGGAATTGCGAAATCGACAGGAAGTGGCAGTAAAATCATCACAAGATCGAGAGTGTGCTTCCAACCTATCCCGTGACCATCGACGGCCAATGTTTCCCAGTCCAGCGTGTATAGTAGGTCATGGTGTAGTCATGGTAGTGAGAATCGGGGAAATGTTTCCAACTCTGTTCAAGCCGGGACGCGACTGCTCGGGATGATCGACTGTGCTGGGGAGATGCGAGCTGAGCCTGAATTGATGAAGAATATCATCTTTTGCTCAGGATGTAGCACTGATGGCCACTTGGGGAAGAATAGTAGAGGCGAGAGTCGGCTTCACTTGTGCGATTGCGCAATTGGAATGGAGGAAAGCTGCATTGCTGTCGATGAGGTGTCGACAAAGGCATCACACTGGCGAAAGTTCCTACCCGTACAAGACCGGTCGCTTTGGTAATCCTACGGGTATCGCATAGAGGAGAAGGCCAACGGGCAGTGAAGAGTTGAGTTGCTGTCTGTCGCAATGTTTGAAAGATGATCAGACTTGGGAATTTCTTGTCTTTTCTTTTTCCCTTTTTTTTTCTTTTCCTTTCTCACCTTTCACCACTCAGTACAGCCATTAAGCATCAGCGGCTGCGCATTGTGAGCTCACTCGGCAGGTACCAGCTGAAAACGGTCCTTGCAACAGTCAAATGACAATAGTTCTATTATGCTACCTCCATGTTACTGTGCTGCCTTCCGGTCCTCGCTGACCCAGATGGAGGAGGGAGATGCATGGGCCAAGAAGACAGTGCACAGCGATTGAAGCCACGGCCCACATAGTGTCCCTACCGCGGCACGACAGCTGATGCAAGTTGACGCAATAATCGGGGGGAAGATGGATACCTCCAACATCATAATCAATGTCATAATCAATGCTCCGAGCTCGTATTGCTTGCAGTACTAAGCGCACACCTCGCTCGGCTGTTGTCTCGATGTTCGGGAATACAGACGGTGATGGCGGCCACGGCTGATCGAAGGCAGGCCATTAAGCAATTCATCCATACATAGTACATACTAGTAGGTATGTAGAAATGATGGTGTACGTATTTGCTGCAGTGGCGCGCGCAAACTACTTGCCCAGTTTCCAATCCCCGACGATCATCGCAGGGACATACCTACCTAGGGTAGTAGTATGTATAGTAGTCTCGTCGCACGTCCTCTGCTTGTCCTTCCTCCAGAAACCTTGTTGCTACTTTACCCAGCCTCCTCTTCCTCCTCTCTCCTCCCTTCCCCTCTCCACTCTTGCTTAACCCATTCCACCAAACCTCACCTTACTCTCTACTCTCCCGTATATCCCAGTAACCAACCCATTGCCTTACCGAATCCCCCTTCACCTCGTGTATACCGCGTAAATACCCCACCAAGCCAAAATGGTAGAACTCCGCAAGCGACCCGCCGCCCCTCCCCCACCGCCGCCGAAAGCGAAGAAACAAGCCACCGGCAAGCAACAACAAAAGGAAGCCCCGCCTGCCAAAGGCGGCAAGAAACCCTCCACCAACGACGCCCCCAAGGAACAAAACCCACCCCCGTCCAACCCCACCTCGGACCCCAAAGGCGGCCTCCCCGACGGCGCCGGCGGCCTCAGCGCCGCCGCCCACATCAACACCGCGACGGAAGCGAATGAAGTCGCCGCCCAGGCCGAAGCCAATGCCGTCAAGGAATCTGGCAGGAAAGCCGCCAAGGGCGGGAAAACCGAATTGCCTAAGACCGGCGATACGATCCCCCTCGATAATTTCGCCGCCGAAATCGAAACCCATGAGGGCGAGAAGACGAGTCTGTCAAAGCTGGTGAAGGAGAGTAAAGCGGGCGTGGTGCTGTTTACTTATCCTAAAGCTAGTACGCCGGGATGTAAGTCTGCTATCCCTCTCCAACACCATCCACACCATCCATTTCCCTCGCCTCCACCTGGCCCCCCCTTCCCACTTTCCCATACCACACTCCCTCTCCCCGCTCTAGACCAAACCCCAGAAACTAACCCACCTTCTCTCTCCTCTCCCGGGAAAATAGGTACAACACAAGCCTGCCTCTTCCGCGACGCCTACACCCCGCTCACCACCACCGGCCTCTCCATCTACGGCTTATCCACCGACTCCCCCAAATCCAACGCTTCCTTCAAAACCAAACAATCCCTCCCTTACCCCCTCCTCTGCGACCCTTCCGCGACATTGATTGGGGCTATCGGGTATAAGAAGGCGCCTAAGGGGACGACGCGCGGGGTTTTCGTCGTGGATAAGATGGGCAAGGTGTTGGTTTCCGAAGCGGGCGGGCCGAAGGAGACGGTGGAAATGGTTAAGAAGGTGGTGGAAAGTATGGGTGGGGATGTGGAGGCGGGGGAGGGGGTTGGGAAGGCGGAGGGGAGGGCTGAGGAGGAGGAGGGGAGTTAGATGGTTTGGGAAAGTTGGATGTTTCTGTAAGCGATCTTCCATCGATTTTTCTGGTTTGCGAAACCCATGATATTTTTGCCCCTCTCTCTTTTCTTTTTCTTTTCTATTTCCACTTCCTCTCCTTCAGCTTTTCCCTCTTCTCCGCCCTGTCCTTCTTTGTAGAACAAAGAGAGGCTGACCCGGTTTCCCTCCCTCGAAGATTACAGACTTCCCACCTGTACATGTGAGAACCCCTCTTATAAGGTTCCTTGGAAAAGCGAGCAGCAGAACATTTAGAAACAGAGGGGGAAAAATAAAATAAAATAAAAAAACGCAATTTTCTTGGTAGAAGGAAGGAAAAAAAATCCAAGGGAGGTTTTTCGTTCACGCCCGCCTTCTCTCTGCCCGAATACTACCTCAAGACAAAAGCATAACAAAAGGATCTTTTCCCTCCTCCAGAATCCTACGATCTTAGCTTCACGGCGAGAAAATTGGGGGGCAGGTATGCTGTTAACGAAGTAGATTCAAGCGAAGAAGGAAAGGAAAAAAAAAAAAAAAAAATAGACCTTCCCTTCCTATGTCTTCTTTTCTTTTCTTTTTTTTTTCCTTTCCTTTTTTATTGGTTTGTTTGGGTTTTTTTGGTTTGTTTGGGGGAGGGGACGGAGGTTTTCATCCCATCCTTTCCTTTCTCCTCCCCCCTTCTCCCTCTTTCTCTTCTTTCCTCATTCAATTCCCCCACCCTCTCTTTTCTTGCCGCCTCCTTTTATATCTTCTTCCCACGTTCTTCATCTCTACCTACCCGTTCCCTTTCTCCCTCTT
Source organism: Hortaea werneckii (assembly GCA_037044905.1). Classification (NCBI taxonomy): domain Eukaryota; kingdom Fungi; phylum Ascomycota; class Dothideomycetes; order Mycosphaerellales; family Teratosphaeriaceae; genus Hortaea; species Hortaea werneckii. The sequence continues at coordinate 78,225 of JBAOKB010000086.1, read as the reverse complement.
TGCCCTCTCTCTTTTCCCTCTCCTCTGTCTCTTCCCTCTCCTCTTTCCCTACCCTACGCTTCCCCTCTTTCCCCTCCTACTTTCCCCAACAACTCTCCTACTCTCCTCTTCTCATTTCTCTATTACACTCCCCAGAAGAGGGAAACAAGGAAGGGGAAATACTACCGTAATACCAACAGTCTCCTATCCACGCTTGTATCCAAAAACCACCTCCCCTTCCCATCTTCTCTTCTCCAAGCGAAAGAAACCGACGCACCCCAAAAAAAAAAAAAACCAAAAAAAAAACCATGCTGTGCGGGGGATCGGATTCCTTGCAAAACATGTCTTTTTTTGGAAAATGAGGAAGAAAGATGGAAAACTACTCGCGTATAGACAGACACACATATCAAATTCCCTATAAAAAAACAAAGTAAATCCATGCGCTAGCCCCCTCCCTTCCTTCTACTCCCTTCACCTAATAAATCCATTTCATTCCAAAAACGAATGCATCCGGTTTTTTTTTTCCCAGCCAGGCCCCACTTCCCGCCCGCCCTTTCTGAAGTCTAAACATATAGCCGGCTGCGCTTACAATTTACTCTTCAAAGCCGCCGCCTCGTTGCTCTTGAATAGCGTCGCGCTCTCCGGGTAGGGATCAACCGTCACGCGGTTCAGCGGGTTCTGTTCCGAGGCGCGGTAGAACATGTCTTCGTAGACCTACAAGAAAGAAGGAAAATTGTCAGCCAGTTGTCCTCTCTTTTTTGTGTGTGTGTGTGTGTGTGTGTGAGGGGATGGGGGGTTTCCTTTTTTGGTGATTCATCTTGAATGGGGGGGGGGGGGGGGGGGGGGGGGGGGGGACCACGAATATTCAGTCTTTTTTACTCACCTTCCCATCATACCGTCCCAACGAGCTATCAAGCTGCCAATCCGGGAAATCCCACGCATCCACCAACCGCACGGCATGCGGACGGATCTCCTCCAGCAACTTCATCACGGCGCTCGTCCGCGCGAGCTGGATCTGTCGCACCGTGACCGCAGACGAAGTATAGAACTCGCTCGCCTCCTGCTCGAGCGTGTGTAGCGCATACAGCCGGAAGAGCTTGTGCATGATGTCCATGGACTCGGCGCCCAGCTCGCCGGCGGAGGTGGAAGAGCCCGTCGGTGGGGGCGTGGTGGACAGGGTCTCGTAGAAGTTCTTCACCACCATGTACTGGCTGTGGGCGCGCGAGAGGCGGTAGAAGTCGACGAGGAGGGAGTTCCAGGGCTTCTTCTGCTCGTCGCGGTGTTTGAGCGCTTCGAAGGTTAGGAAGGCGCTGCGCCAGGCGAAGGCGGCGACGATGTCTTCGTCCTTGTTGAGGACGTCGAAGGCGGCGCCCGTGTCCTGGCGCTTGAGGAAGTTGCTGAGGATGTAGGTGGTGTCGTTGGTGGAGGGGTCGATGCCCTTGAGGACTGAGCGGGCTGTCTTGAGGAGGTAGCGTGCCACTTGCTGCGTGAGCATGTAGTTGTCGCCTTCCCATGTCGCCGTGGGGAGGTAGTCGGCGTACCAGGGGCCGATGCCGGAGAAGGAAGAGTAGCCGTGACCGCCGCATGCTCGGCGACAGACCTCGAGACCCTCGACAGCGGTGAAGGATGCGAGGGACTTCAGACCGCAGGAGGTGGCGTGTAGATCGGCGAGCAGGTCGGAACCGGCGTTGGTCTCTTCAGGACCGGCACCACGCTGAGGTCCACCAACCTTGCCGGCATCTTGAGACATCTTGGCCTGGTTGGCGTTGTAGAGGGCCATCATCGCCTTACCGGTAAAGTGCAGGGCAAAGGTGGTGGCGAGGAGGGGAAGCAGGCGAACCTGGACGGTGGTGTAGTTCAGGACCTGGTTCTCGCCCTTCTCCCACTCGGGTGCATCCCGATCTTGGAATTGCCGACGGACAGCACAGTAACGGGTGGCGATGGTCACGCCACGGGCGAGGACACCACCGGCTTGCATGACGATAGTACTTCGGACCCAGGTCAGGGTACCGTAGACGAGCGATGGGCTGGCGGGACGCTGGTACTTGTTCGTCTTGGGGTCGATGCTGGAGAAGCGTGCCAGCATGTTGATGTGGGGGACCTTGACTTTGTTAAAGAGCAGGTAGCCATTGTCCATGGTGTTATAGCCGAACTTGGGACCGATATCACCGACATGGATATTCTCTAGCGGCTGGTGGGTGTTGAGATCACGGATCTGGACAACGAAAGGGTGGGGACCGTATGGCTTGCCGGCAATGATGAGCTGGGCCATGACGACGGCATGGTTGGCGGTGCGGCCGAGCGAGCCAATCCACCACTTGCTGGAGGTCAGGGTCGGGGAGTGAATGGTGAAGGTCTTGTCGTCGGGATTCCAGGTGGCGGTGGTCTCCAGCCCTCGGACATTGGAACCGTGGCCGAGCTCGGTCTGAGCATAACAGCCGATGTAGCGGTACTGTTCGGCATTGCGCAAGAAGCGCTCATGCTGCTCGGGTGTGCCCTGATCGCGCAGGGTGATGAGGAACATGCTCTCGTGCAGACCATAGGGGCCGGGCTCGGAGATGAGCTCATTGGCGATCATCTTGTCGTCCTGGGTCCAGCCATGCTTGACCACCAGCTGGCGCAGCTTCTTCGCCCGAGCCAGGGCCGTCTCGAAGCGGTCGATGCGGCCGGCAAAGTAGTTCTGGCTCTTGTCAAACACCTTCTCCTGCTGCAGGACGGCGAGGATGCGGTGCTTGCGCTCGAGGGCGTCGCGGGTGAAGAGGAAGTGGGAGAGCTGGTCGACATTGAGGTTGGAGCGATTCCGTTCTTGCTGGATGAGCTCGCTGCCCTGGGGGCCGGCGGGCTTCAGGGCCTTGACCCAGGAAGGTGGGCTAGCCATTGCGATTACCAGGTATGTACGGTAAGGCCTTTAGTACCTGCGTACGTCGGTATTCGTATGGGATGGATTCGCTGCAGGTGAGGATGGTTCTTGCCGTGGCAGGGGAGCTTCGTCTACGGTTGGAAGTCGTGAAGGAGAAGCAGAAGAAGAAGAAGAAGGAAAGAGCCACCTACAACTGCAATGGAAGAAAGAGACAGTAGTCGGCCGAGAAGGAAGAGGAAGTAGGTAGGAATGCTACCTAGGTCCTTAGTACTATAGCGATAGCAGCATCTAATGACGGCAACGACCCGAATACCTCGTACCCTGGCAAAGCTTCATCTTCCATACCGAGACATCCTCAAAGCCGAGGTAGGCATTCTCGGAACATAAGACAGGTGATGCCTGAGGATCGAAGAAATGCCGTCATGATTGGCGTCATAGTCGGCGAATGTTTTGCGAACCGCCGATGGATTTCGATTGCATGTGAACGACGACACCTCAGAGCTTTTTTGGGACGCCAGTTGGACTGCAGAGTTCCGTGGAGGTGCGCTGGAAGTCTGGGGACTGTAGCGTATACATTCTCTTCCACGCAGTGCCAAGGTCTAAAGTCAGCAGCACTTCACATCTGCCTCTGGACAAGACACATTGCCATGTCTTCTCGCGCTCTACGTAAAGCCCAACGCGAACGCGAGGAGCAAGATCGGCTGGAGAAATTGAAGCAGGAAGCAGCCGAGTTGGAAGAGGAGGAAGATGACGATGAAGCACCTGCTCCAGCCGCGAAGAGCGCTTTCGCCATGCTCCAGGAAGACGACGACGACGACGATGGCGGAGCCGCATTAGACGACGACGACGGTCAGCCCGAAGATGCTGCATCCTCAATACCACCGTCATCAGCGACGACAGGCGGCTCGAAATCCAAGAACAACAAAAAGAAGAAGAAGAAGAAGGCCGCTAAAGCGACCGCGGAGGAAGGGCTAACAGGCGTTGACGACGATATGGACGAAATTGATCAGGCTCTGAAGCAATTAAGCGCGAATGGCCAAGCAGATCAGACTGGGACGACCAATGCTGGTGTGGATCAGAAGTTGGACGAGACTAGTCGGCTGTTATCGATCGATACGAACCACCTCCATGCTCAGAACGAGATGCGCCGTCTGTTCGGCCGCGCTGCGTTGGAGCAACGCGATGACGATGAGGAAGACCCCGCTCCTCAAAACCTGGGTGGCAACCGCCGACAGCAGCGAAGAGTCCAGCAGGTTGGCCTTGCTCAAGCTCTCCGTGGTCAAGGAGGCGCCGGCGGTCGTGCGGGTGGACTGTCGGCCATGGCTCTCCGTCGCAACATCTTCATCCAAGGCAAGGAAGACTGGCCAATCGCGACGGGCGGCGGCTTAGCCATGGAGGTCGAGGAGAAGCGTGCGGATGGCACCGTGATTTACCGTTTTGTTCACAACAGCTTCTACCAGGATGTGCAAAGCCAGTTCGAAATGTGTGTCGAGAGTATGGACCCCAACCGTCTGGTCATGCTGCTACGACACAATCCGTATCACATCTCGACGTTGCTTCAGGTGAGCGAGATTGCGAAACAAGATCGTGACCATGCCACCTCTGGAGACTTGCTCGAGCGGGCACTCTTCTCTATGGGAAGGGCTGCCCACTCCACTTTTGCTAAGAACCTCGCCGAAGGAAAAGCAAGGTTGGACTTCAGGAGATCCGAGAACAGAGAATTCTGGCTCGCAGCTTGGAGGTATATGCAGAATCTGAGCATGCGTGGGACATGGCGAACCGTTTATGAGTGGGCGAAATTGCTTTACGCCCTGGCACCGGAAGAAGACCCTTATGCACTTTGGCTGGTACTGGACCAATATGCGTTACGCTCGCGCCAGGATCTTGACTTCCTCAACCTGAGCAAAAACACCAGCCTGAAAGAAGTCCACCAGAACATGCCCAACATCGCCCTCAGCCAAGGTCTAGCCGAATACCGCGCCGGCAACAAATCCAAAGGCCAACAAGCCCTCTTCACCGCCATCGCCAAACACCCCTGGGTCATTGCCCGTCTGATGCAAGAACTCAATCTCGACCCTCCCCCCAACATCTGGGGCAAAGAACCCCGCACCGAGAAAGAAAAACTCTACACGGAACTCTACGCCCTCCGCGCCAAGGACCTCTGGAACACTCCCGAGAACTGCGCCCTCCTAACCGAAACCGCTTCCGCCCTCCCTCCCGAACTCGCCCCCGCGGACCCAGATACCGCCCCCATCTCCACCCCCGAAGCCCGCCACGTCCTCCTCTCCGACTCCCCACCCCTCATCGCCCTCCTCCCCCGCTCCTTCACCGCCCGCATGACTTCCGCCTCGGATCCCCTGCCCCCTTCCGACGCTTACCCACCTCCTACTACCACCTCCACCTCCAACTCCTCCCGCCGTTCACCCGCCGGAACCGCACAGCCCTCCACCCGCCTCGGCACCCCCGCCCAAAACCTCCGCGAACTCCAAGGCCTCTACACATTCTTCTCCTCGCTCTTCCCCTGGTTCAACCCCGCCGGCGATGACTCCGTCCAAGCCGACGGCGGTCCAGCGGGCGGACTAGAAACTAATCCCCCTCAACCGCCCGACGAGGAAACCGTAGCAAGGAGGATCCGAGACAGTGGCGTTAGTGAGGAGGTCGTGGTTGAGCGCACGCAGAGGATGATGGTTCTGCAGGCTGCGCTTTTGGGTGAGCAGGAGGATGGGGGGAGGGAGGGGGAGATTGCTAGGGCGAGGGCTGAGGGAGAGGATGGGGATGGTGGGGTGGGACAGAGGGCGGAGAGGAGACAGGCGTGGGTTGAGGAGGGGGATGAGGATGAGTGAGTGAGATGGTGTGGGTCTTTCTGGAATTCCGCTCCTGGGTTGAGAGGTGAGGCGAGTCTTTTTTGCCTCGATGTGTTGATCTTATGGCCTCTAGAGAATCCGATTGTGGAGACTTTTTTTCTTCCCACACCGGCCGGCCAGAAGAAAGAAACTTGAAAAATTTCCAATTCCTGGAGAAAGGATTCAAAAACCAAAATTCCTGGTCTGCTTCTTCTCGAATCCGTTTGATTCTCACTGTATAAACCTGCGACGTATTCCTTCCCTCCCTTCGTCCTAAAACCCCCTCTGCTTTTCTTTCCCTCCTTAGGTTTTTAGAACGGAGAGTCGATCGTCCTTTACTTTGAAGATTGAGGCTATTTACAAAAGGAGAGAAAAAGAAAAAAACAAGTAAAATGAAATCTTTCTTGCCCCTTGCCTTTCCCCAATATTGTCTCATCTGTCAAAGGGGTCTAATAAGAGTAAATGACGTTATTCACCAAATCCAGTCTTCAAAGAGCAGATGAGTTCCTGGAGAGCGGTCCATTTATTAGTTGACGGTACCCAGCTTTTTTTCTTGCCAATTGAATGAGAGAGCGTCTTGCTTTATCTGACATGCAAAGAGAAAGAGAGAGAGAGGGAGGGAGAGGGAGCGTGATAGCTTGAGCAATGAATATCGTTTTTCTGCGCTAAGAAGTCGTGAGGGATATACTATAGTTCTGTACATGTACACATCTGTCTCTCTCTTTCTCCTTCCCCTTTTTTTTTTGTTTTTCTGTGTTTTTTCCTTTCCTTTTTGGGTTTCTTGGATTTTGGGGGCACCCCTATAATACTCATATGCCTGCGAACATGACACGTAACTGGAAGGATACTCCTTCGTGTTTAGAAGTCTCTTCCTGCCCCCAAGAAGATCATGGTATCCTGCTCCATTCCCCCAAGAGAACAGCCGGGAAAACGAAAATAGATTGGAAAAACGCCTCGCTCAGTGCCGAACAAAATCCCCATCGAGGAAGAAAAAGCCGAGAGGAAAAGAACATTGAAAAAGGGAACCCTCACATCCGCCAGACACGTCCCTCATCCCTCAGATCCCTACGACATGCGCGCAGAAGAGGGACTCCCCACCTCCTACTCCAAATTTCCTCACTCCCCCGCCTGATGCTCATAAACCAAATCCACCTGCTTAACCGGATGCAACAGCATCCCCGGCAAACACATCCTCCCCTCGGCCGCCTTCTCCACCTCCTCACCCCCATCATTATCAACCTTATACCCCAACCACCGCTTCCACAGGTTCGGCGAGTGGCCCGCATGATAGTACCACGTCGTGCCCAGGAAATTATGCTGGCGCTCGTCCGAGAACACCGACGTTCGCGCCCCGCCTGCCGACCCGTGGTGTCCGTTGTTGAAGATGGCGGCGAGGTAGGACGATGGCCAGGCGCGGTCGATGTAGACGGGGTGCGGCGCGTACACGGCTTTGTAGCCGTGGTGTAAGGCGCACGAGCCCGGCCACATTTCTGAGAACATCGTGTGCCGTTTCATGCTCGTTTCGCGGTGCATGGTTGTGAGGAGGCGGCGGCTGAGTCGGCTGGCGGTGATGATGGCCGTGCGGCGTGGCGGGAACTTTTCTGTCGTGTTGTAGCCTGTCACGTCTTCGGCGAGGATCCAGTTGGTGTTGTGCGGGTCGAAGAGGGGGTTGAAGGTTATGAAGTCTGCTTCTTCACCTACGCCCCAGGAGTAGTTGTCTTTTTCGTAGTCGGTGGGTGGTTGGGGATCTTTTTCGGGGTCGGCTGTCGAGTCTCCCTCGCCTGTTGGAGGTTGAGGACCCCAGACGCTTCTGTCGGGACCTCGACCTTCCTTGTCTAGTGGGTGTTTCGCTGCGGCGTCTTCGCTGAGCTTGCCGTACATGGACGCTTTGGATCCAGTGCCGTGCTCGGTCTGCACTCGGACTAGTTGTCGAAAATCTTCCCAGCTTCCGTGCTCGGATGGGACGTAGAACCGTCCGTTCCTCTCCCACAAACCCTTGCGCGGCTGCTGTTGCGCCCAGTGCGAGACGCTTTGGAAAAGATGGTAGAAGTGTCCAGTGTAGCGGATGTCCATCTCCCAATGCCAGAAGAAGTCGTATTCCGGATGCATGTGTGCAAAGTACTGGACGGGCATATATGTGCTTCGATAGGCTCCATGCACTGGCAAATCTCGGTAGAAACTTTCATCCACGCCACCGTAGATCAGTCCCATCTGCCTTTCGGACCACAACGTGCCCATGCCTCGGAACTCTGCTGGTAAAGCGGCATCCACGGTGGCTTGATAGGTGTCCTCGTCAGCCCAGATTTGGAGGTTGACATCCTTGACGTGGATTAAAAAGTGCACGGTATACTGGCCGGAGGAATAGAGAGAAAGCTCATTGATCAGGGCGCGGAGGTACATGATGTCTTCGTTGTCGTATTGGTAGTCGTCCCACGTGCGAATGATGACAGCAGTACGCGGAAGCTTGTTGCGGTTCGCCTCTTTCTCTTTCTCCTCCTTCGAGTGAGGAGACGACAGTTCAGCCAACTCCTTGAGCGGGCCGCCCATGGACATGGAGTTGAAGAAGTGATTGCGCGGCTTCTCTTCGTTCTTTTTAAAGCGATGAGCGTTAGCTGTTAGGCAGTCTTCCTGCGCCTGTGCCCAGTGTACCGTGCGATAATCGATCTGGTCCTCCTCATCGCCTCCCCAGACCTCCATGCTCCCCTCACTCTCGCCTTCGACGCCCGCGCCGCTGCCTCCGAACTTTCTACTGTAACCAAGCCCGTATGGACCCAGTCTGCCATACCGTTCGAAACAGACGTCGTCTCGTAACCCTAGCAAGGAATGTGAGCCGTATGCCGGCTCAGGGAAGCCCTTCATCACGCCCTTATACGCCAGCAGGTCTGGGGCCTGCAGTTTCGTTGTTGCATTGAGATAGCATTTTACAGCTTTACCGCCTACTTCCTTTCCTCCCTCCACCATCGCCGGCGCATGTTTTGGTGTTGGGTTGAACCTCTCGCTCCTGCTCCTCCAGTCCGAGACATCTCTCTTTTGAAACCCACCTGGATCTTTGGGATCAATGACGTCTTCCTGACTCTTCTGATCCATGGCCGCTTCTTGTAAGCGTCTCAACTCCTCCTCGTCAGTCCCCGCCGGCCACTCGGGCACATTGATCTCCTTATCCACCATGCTGCGTATCCCGCCATGGTACCTTTTCAAGAACGGGAACTGATGCCATGCCGGCGGAGGTGGTGGTGGCTTGTTCGTGCCTAATATGACCTGTCTCTGGCTGTCCCAACTCGCTTTCACAAGGTATATTACCATGACAATCAGGATGGTGGAGATGCCGAGGGTGAAATATCGGCTGAAGCGTCTGCGCGGGAAATGGTATGCGAACGATGGCTTGGAGGAGTTCTGGCCGAGCATGGGATCGGAGGCGGAGATGAGGTCGGCGGCATCGTAGTCGGCGTCGCTGAGCTCGTTCGAATGTCGCTGCTTCTCCGGGTCGATGAGGGAACCGGAGAGCGAGCGGTAGCGGCCAGCGCCCATGTTGCTCTACCCGACCCTTGCCTACGTTGACTCTACGGGATGAAGTTGGTCTACGTGCGACCTGTAGTCATGCGCTCAAGATGCGCCGTTGTGTTTCGTTGCGTTGCGTTGCGATGCGATTCGTTATCGGTATCGTTGGTGTGATTCTGGGAGGCTACTGCGATACAGCTTCACCGCACGTGATCTGATTGATGCGCCCTTGAAATATACCACAATTCACGCCGTTTGTGGAAGGACGGTATAATGTACAGCAATATGATGTCTCCGACCGTTGGACTTGTCGGTCGCATTGGAGGCCAAGATGCCGGCAGTAAACAAAAGCGGAGATACCCGGTGGCGACGGGAACAAGCACCATCAGCTGCGTCCGCGGAGGTGAAGCGTCAATCATCTACTGTCCATACTTTACTTCCAAGGTTAGTTGTATAACGATGATACGTCCTATCGCTTCTGAAAAGATCGAGCGCTGCATTCATTGGATGATCCGATCTGATCAAGTTAGCTCAAAGTCGGCACGACCTAAATGCGATTAACCATTTTCAATCGAACGTCTTGATCTGTCTGCAGACAGTGTTGTGAGGCATATCTCGTTACATCTCTATCTTCGTTCTATCCAGTATAAGGCGTCGTATCTCGTGTCAGGTATACTTCTCCGATGAGAACAGTACAACCAACCACCATCGTCACTGCAATGATAGGCAAATTTACCCATGCAAAGTCCAAACTGCGCACAGGTATCTCCTTGCGTTGGAGAATGTCTCGCCATAATAGACCAGCAAGTGAGGCACTGAATGCCGTACTGAACGCTCCGTAGTTAACCCCTATCGCCATGCTGTACACCGTCGCCCAAAATGTCCGTTGCGGGATGGCGATCCCGTTACTCTGGTGGATAGACACCCACTCCTGCACGACGCGCGACAACAAGATGGTTGTACCTATATTCGTACCAGCGAACTGTTTCAATGTCAGCAAAGACTATGTTTCGGCGAAAAAAAGTGCAAGGGCTGAGATCATACATTACACAGCACCACCGCCAGAAACCCCATCCCGCCGATCGCGCCGACTACTCCAGTCGCTTCGATCCAGTGATCCCAGCCGTGAGCAAATACCGGCACCCATCCTTTCGTCACTAGTGCCTGCACAAGCACGAACATGCAAAACGCGAATGGGACGAGTTTCCAGGGGAGGTGGTTCAGGACTGCCGCCACGGTCGGGAAGGTCTCACGGAGCCACCAGGCGGCGTCTTCAAGTAGGAGCTGGAGAGAGATCTTCTCGTGATCTTTTTCTAAGAGTCGTTTGCCGTGCTCGGCTCGGTTATCGTCGATTTCTCGGTCGGAAAGGTGCGCTTGCCTCTGCGGGTCTGATGTTGTGGTTTCTGCCCCAGCTGTCTGCACCTCGTCATGGACTTGTGCTTTTGCATTCGGAGTGCCGGTGACTTCGTCAGGGATCGCACTCGTGCTGGCAACGTTTGTGGCAGGACTCATAGGTGCCAGGTCAAATCTCCCATCCGTCTTCTCGATCGCTGCGTGCTCGGCATTGACTTTTCGTCGCTCTTCTTGCTTCGCACGCTCGATGAGTCGTGCTCGGCGAGCTATTGGTCGGGTTTTGTCCCGGAACCACCATCCGTAGCCAACGTCCCAGCATAGCATGACGAAAGCTGCAGGGAGGGTAATATAGAATACTGGGGTCTCGCTGCCCCTTTGACTCGCAGCGTTGATCGCTAGGATGGTTATAAGGGTTGCTGCCATGATCACAGAACCTGCCACAGCTCCAACTTTGTCTAGGAAGGGGTTCAGGATTTCTTGCAGTTGTCTCTCGTGCGTGTCTCCTCTCGAATCCGGGATGTTAGGGTTAATGGGGTCTTCATCCAGTACTTCATCCGGGAGTTCGTGCATCTTGATTTGTCTTGGGATCAGGGCTTCGTCATTGAATCGTATCCAGAGCAAAAACGGGAAGAGGACAATCGCTGTTATCAGCACAGGCACGATCACATTCGCGGTGTAGTGGATGAATTTGATGTCGAAAGCACCGGCAAGTACGAGGTTGGTTGGATTTGAAGAAACAAGTATAGCCGATCCGATGTTTGCAGTTGCAAATTGCATGTAGATCCATGCCCTAGGCCGTTCGATGTTACTGGATACTCTTGTCATGTAGGCCAAGAATGCTGTCCCTGAGAGGATGACCGGGTCGTTTCCGATACAGCCGGTCAAGACAAAGAAGAAGGTGTAAAGATAAAAGTAGAGCAGTCTTCCATGACGCCCTCCTGCTTTAAGGACACGGAAGGCCAAATATCGGATAAGTCCGGATGCGTCAATAGAAATGGCAATGTATGCCAAGGTTAGAAAGAAAACCATGATGTCGATGGGGTGGATGTTGTCCACTCCTACTGTGCCATCGTGGACTTCTTGGCGACCGATGGCTAAGATTGCCAGTAAGAAGAGGTCAGCAATCAGTGGTGCCTTCAGAGAATCAGCAGGCAGCTCTGCGGCTTCATTCATAGACAAGACTTGCCGTGACAAAGTCCATTGGGAACTTAACCAGAACCCAGGAGATGCCCAGTACACTGGAATCCGGTGTTCTGTGTTCATTTCTATGAAGAGCATCCTGGTTGGACTTTTCCGTTGTGATACGAAGCCTTCTCGCACCTCGGATTAGAGTCGCTCGCCAGGACTTGGGAACAGGAATTGGTAATTTAAAGGGGACGAGTACGATGATGTCTAAGGCTCCATCAGCTACAGTCGCCTTCATGTCATTTTAACAGCGTACTGGTGATTACGAAGACAATCAGGGTGACAATGGAGCGCCAATCTTTGATCTGGCTGGTGTCAAGCTCGCCTGCCATGGTGGCGATTGATCAAGGGCCGCCGTTCTTCACACCAACGCTTGACATGAAAATGACTGGATAGTGTCATTCGGCTTCTGAGGTTCGTCGGATATTCATAATGGCTACCCAATGTCTGAATGTGTCCGGTGTGGAAAACCTTGCTGGCCGATGAGGTGTCGGAATGTCGTCCTGAGACGCTTGGACCACCGGCATCAAGAAACCTTGAAGTCGGATCTTCGCCAATCCTTATGCCAGACTGATACACAAGGTAGAGATGAATGCCTCATCGGCTTCAAGACCGCCTGGTACTAGCTGACCCATGGAAATAACAAGATGGAGGCTGTGCAAATCCTGCGCCAGCCGCCGCCCTACCAATTCATGCCGGCATGACAAACACTTGCATATGACCCCCGTGACCTGAGAATCCTCAGCCGTACCGCGACAAGTCAGATAGCGGGCTACCCAATACGATTAACCCGTCTCACCCGCTTAAGCGTGGCGCAGCTTCACCGGCCGCCGCTGCGATTGACAATCTGACATGTGACCATCTCTTCTTCTAGACGTGATCAAAGTAAGGCGACGGTCCTTGAGGTGAATATTGACCGGAACTTTGGGCGGCCTCACAGTGCATTTGCGTCAAGGCAACCAGACGACGTCAAGGGCAATCAGCTACTAAGTTGGACGACAGGCTACTCGCTCATTGTTGATGTCCTGCAGGGACGGCTGGGTGCAACTCGACCGCACGAACATCCCTCCTATCTACATCCTGCTCTTACATGTCTAGCATAATATGGCTGCATTCTCTCCTAAACTTCTACTAGACGCACACACTGGCGACTTCCACCTATCTTGATATGCCGGGCATCCCTTGCAGCCAACCGAACCTCGAATTGGACCCACGGACAATCGTACAGCCCCATCCGTCTTCAGCTAACGACACATTCGATTATGGCGTGGACGTGATTTGCGCTTGGCCTGTCAGTGGTCAATATGGGCCTGGATCGAGAACTCTGTAAGTTCCCAACCTCAATAGAAAGACTCATGGCTTTGAGGCTGATGTGGGCCAGATATTATGTCCTCGTCGCAGCCTGTATTTTCGCTCGAAAGGTAGATTGGCTGCGCAACGCATGCTTAGCCGCAGCACTGCTATTTCCCGTGATCGCTGCACTTCATGGCATCGTCCTCGCGACTGTTCATATCGATGGTGAGCCTTTAACCAAGATTCGAGTTTTCTTGTCTGATTCCTCTCAGGGGCCGTCGATCTGGATATTTACGGCGCTTTCCAATTTTGCGCCATCGCCATACTCGTCGCCCCTATGACGGCAAGGGTATCACGCACATACTTCAAAGATCACGGCCGTAATGCCATCTTCGTCTGGTCGGTTTTCGTTGTCGCTGGTAAGTAATGGAGAAGCCAGATGGCTCTCGCTATTGAAGGCTGAGATCATTTTTAGGTCTTTTGAGTCTGATCGTCGAGTTCTTCCGGATCGAAACCTTCCATTGCACGCACGACGACTCAGGCAATGAGATCTCCGGTGATCCCAACAAGTTTCCTTTTGGGCACGCCTCCTGCGGTCTGATATGCGATCAAGACCGTGGTCCATTCTCGCCCGTGCGAGGCGGCTCGGCAGACAATATTTATGTTGTCCCTGCCCCGACAAAGTTGAACAGCCATGCCGCAATACTGGTTGCTGCAGCTTGTTGCATTCCCGGGGTACTGCTCGCTGCCTCGCTTGGGTTCCAGCTCTTCAAGAATAGCTGGGCAACCAGATGGGGCAAGGGCGCACTGAACATGAGAGCATCAATTGTTCTCGTGCAGCCGGATAATGGACTGTCACAGCCCCTCATGGAGCTTCTGGAGCCTTTGGGAAGTTGTGCTAGAATTGGGATCATTCGCTTGCATGCAGAAAAGGGCTCGGATGGCTCAACCTCACCGATGGCGAACGAGGTCGGAACGCATGTCGAGGATGTCAATGACAGCCACTCTACACAGCACATGCAAGCCTTTGGTTCCACTGGCCTGCTGCATCATCTTCACAGACAGTCTATGCTCACCAAGTACACTTTCGAAATCAGAGGCTCGCAAATCCAGGTCTTCGAGATCAACGTTGAAAGCTCAGGAGTCGATACTACTTCCCGGGTATATGCAGATCTCATGGAGCTCGAGCGAGAAGATGTGAAGTGTATCATTGTGGAAGGGGTTGCTCACAGCCAATTCTCCGAAGAGGTGCTGACTCGACTTGCCAACGATTCTCAGATAAAGAAAAGGAATGCCCCTGATTCGAAGAAACGTAGGATATCCGAGTCTCTGGGAAAGTATTTGCAGATCATCTTATTCGGTGGCGCCGTCTTTGCTATCCTAGTTGCTGGTGAACGTAACCTTTTCAGTTCTCAAATGAGATATCAGACTGAGCCTATGGCCAATGTCGGTAAGCTATCTGACAGGTCAGCTTCCTCGACCGTTCGCTAACCATGGTCCCCCCAGGCCAATGGGCACCCGCTATCGGGACTGCTTTGGCGGTTCTAGGGTCGGTATGGGTGCTCCTCGCAGATGCTGTACAGAAGGAGAGAAGAGCAATGTATTCCACAGAACCAAGAGACTTGACTTTGGCCTCGAGAGTACTTCGAGAAGTCGCAAAAGGATTGATAAATCTCAGTGACCTCTTGCGTCCAGCGCGGAAGCATTTCGATGACTCGGGATTCAAGCGAAGCACTACCAGGTATCCCACTATACCTGGACAGCATTGGAGAGATGAAGATCTTCATCGCACTATGACCAAATACGCCGGGTCCACAAGAGCATCGGATGACTCGATCAGGTCAGTACCTACCGGGACGCCCTCAACAACGCCCAATGGTGCACATCCCATTGAAAGGGCAAGAAGTACCACTGGACCTCGTGAGGGCCAACGGCACCGGAGCGATACGCTGGAGATCCCACGTCAGCTCCCACCAGTCTTTATACCACAGCGGAGCTCTACACAGGATGGTCTGTCATCTTCGCCGTTGACGCTGGAACCTGTTAATTCGCTGCATGGGAGCCGGGGTTTCAACACTCCGGACATCATCGTCAATCACCAGGGGAACACTTGAGTAGCCGAAAGAGTGCTGCTACCGATGTATGCTAGAATATGATAAGTCGCTGTTAATAGATATAAACAGCCCACGAACCCTAGCCATGCGTCTTACATCCAAGTAGCAATCCGATTGCAGTCGTTATGGTTGTTGCTCGAATGCTGGACGGCATGGACAAGATCGGCCGGTATGGAAAAGATGACATGAGATGATACTGGATCTAGTATATGCTCTGGCTCCGTCAAGCTCTACTGCGGCTCCTAGAAATTCTGGGCTTTGCTGTTCGTGCGTTCTCTTCTGGCCACGGGTAATCTTTCCAGAATGAATTCTGGTGTTATCAGAGGACGGATGTTAGGTTTCCTGGTGCTTTTCTTTCACCTTATTGTACGCTGGTTTATGAGCTTAATCATCCCGAGCTGCTCGTTACGACGCTTGAGTACACCGAATGGTATCAGAGCGGCTGGGATAGAGCTTGGGAGGAAAGCAGCGCTTCTTAGTGCGCTTACCATGGTGAGAGGCATCTTCAGAGTATTTCTGCGCCAGCGTTCTGCAGCGCTCGTGGAGGGCTATAAATGGACGATGGCTGCAACTTGCATATTCAGTCGGATGGTGTTCCACATCGAATACTTCTCCATTCACATAGAGCAATGTTGGCCCCAGAGAGGTAGAACAGCAGACCAGCATTATGCAATGGTCTGACTTTACAGCAAACATTTGAGTTGAGATCCTGGCTCCACATCTCATATTCCGATTCATTTCAGCGTATATACCTGCCGAGTACGGCACACTATGTTTGTGTAGACAGCCTACTCGACCCTAGAGGATAAGCTACCGCATTAACCCACATCCCCAACCTCATCCCAGCGATAGCAATCCGGTCCTCCACAATCGTCTTCGCACCGTCATAATACTCGCCTCCGAGATCGTTGCTCTCAAGCCACTCAAGCCCCGGCTGAAGCACATAAGAGCAAATAAGCTGATTCGTCTCCGTGGCATATTCCAGTGCACAAGATTGCGCCGCTGCAGTGTTGGCCATGGGATCACAGCTTTCATTCTGAGCTACACGGAAGTCGGCGCTCTCATGTTTGTTGTATAGCTCTTGTGCCCAACGTTTCGCGAGCACCTTCTCTCCCTCCGTTCCAGGACTGTGAGTGAGTCCGTGCATCTTCAGTGGGATCTCAGTGTCCCAGACGCTATGCAGGTTGTAATGCCTGTTGTCGAACTTGACTTGGATCTGGTTCCCACCGCGGTCGAGCGCTTCGGTGTGAAGAGGTTGGTGGAGGTCGCCTACGAAGTGTAGGAGGAACTTGAAGGCCTCGTTGCGGGTTGTTCGAGTTTGGTCTAGGTCTAGGAGGAGTGCGGTCTGGTTTGCAAGGGCACTGACGACGCAGCCTCTATCTTCTTCACAGTCGCGAGAGAAGTTCACGTTGCATGTCTCTGGTGGGCTGTCGTTTGCATCTGTCTCGAATAAGTATTCGACTGTAAGACAGAAGTATTTGATACCCACCAATAAAGTGCCAGCCCCCGGTGTAATGTCTTCTCCAGCGTATCCTATCAGCCCATACCGCAGCATCAGAGACGTCAAAGTGCTCCGAAGGGTTTATCAGTCCCTCAAATAGCTGCGTGGCTGCATCGGTGAAGTAGTGCTGGGCCAAGTAGCCGACTGTGCGATGGCCCAGACTGCCCCAACATGCTGCGAGGTGTGGTAGAGCAACCAGAGCAAATAATCGGCCGGCCTTACGTCTTAACATCTTTGAGTGGTGTTCATACGCATCAATAAGGTATGATCTTAACGGTATGTGTAGGAACAGATAGTAGAGGAAAGGTAAAGCAAGCCACTACAAAGCAAACGTCAGGTGAACATGTGTCTCATGCTAGACATTATACGTCACAGTCCCTTTCACTATACATACTTATTTCAGCAGCCTATGCATTATCGGTGAAAGATGCTCTGATTAGTACCTGCGCGATATGGGCCATTGTTTATCGGGATTTGTCGTCACAGCAACAATCGCAAACCGTCGCGGAACTGTCGCGCCAGCTGCTCAATTTACACATCCGGACGAACTAACTTCCTCACTTGGTATTGTATTCAGGCAACACAGTCGAATGTCACTTCCAAAAATTGCTGCAGATGATCATGTGGCCGATAGAAGAAATCTGAGAAGGCCGCTGGCCTCCACTTGGTCGCAACACTTCCTCAGACCCACGACGGGATGACGCTGTGGCAATATTCTCGCCAACAAGAAGACCACATGAACTCGAGTTTCCGTGATGACAGTAACAATTTCCTTTGAAAATCGCGGCAACAGTTCCAATCACCCCAACTCGCACCAACTGCGATTAAACAGTAAAACTGGAAATCCGCAATGGGCAACCCCTTGATCGGATGAGCACTGCATAAATCATCTTCCATCCCCGCCTTCCCCATGTCCTATATCTCACTACTGCTCAGCACCGCCCTGATCAGAAGCCTCCTGCAACCCTCCCTTAGTCAAAGGCGCCAAAGGCACACCCCCAAATGCCGCGACCCCCCGCCTCCAATCCAAATCGATCCGCAGCACTGGCACCGCAGCCGCAGGGATCGTCAGGGGATTCAACTTGGGCGCGACAGCCACCAAACTTAATGTGTCGTGGTCGTAGGAGATCAGGTTCAGTCCATCGGCGGTCTCTTGACGGAAACCGGCTTCGTCGATGAGGGATTTCTTGGCGATTACCGCATCCACGGCTGTGGTGATGTCCGGGGCGATCGGGTCGCTGACTATGGAGATGATTTGGTTGCTTTCTTCTATCGTTTCTGTCCATTGGCGATAAGGGGGGTTTGTCCGTTATTTATCTTAGTCCTGGTCCTGGACCATGGTTTTGGTGGACTTACGTGGCATAATAGTCATGGCATCCCGGTAAGCTATCCGGTTCGTCCGGTTGACTTCTGCGAATGATTCTCGGATCGCTTCATAGCCTTCTTGACCTCCGGTGTAGCCGTTCGCGGCGGTCGTGATGGTTTTGATCGCTTCGTCGAGACGTAGCAAGTCGTTTACGAGGAGGTCGGTGCCGGAGTTATAGCGGTGTTTAAGTGTGAGAAGGTGGCGGGCGGAGACGAGAGGGGTGCAGATAGCGAGGAGGGTGAGTTTTATGACTTGCATTTTGGATATTGTCTCTTAAGACTAGTGGGAGGTTGTCGGAGTAATAAAACAGGTACTCAGCTCAGCATCAAGCGGAGGATGTTTCGGAGACGTCTTTTTAAAATAATGGGAGCTGCAATCATACATTAAGTGTAGAGATTGATAAATTAAAGTTTATGATCTCCAACGTCAAGCTTCCTGGAGATGAGGAGAGAAGCCTCGGTGCTTCCATTCCCACCTTTGATTCATGATCTCATTCCTTTGGTGATGTGATTTCTGAGACAAATTTTCGGACGATCACATGCTTGAGCCCAACAGTGCACATCTGTGCATTTCCATTGCTGTGGCTTTCCTATTCCGAATTTGTCTTTACAGCTCACATCACATCATATCTGGACCGATAATTTCTTTGCCGGTCTCGACTTGTCTCCAGAAAACCGCAATCGTAAGACTCTAACATTTTAACCTAGTTCAAGGGAGGATTGGTAACGGCGAGTGACCAAGACGAAAACACCACCGCCGAAACCATCACTCCCTTCTCTGCTGCATCTTCTTCATCGTACAATTCCTCCTTCCCTCCCTCACTTCGAAGCTCCAGCATCACCTCCTCAAGCCCCAACCGCTCTCGCACTCCACTCCGCTCCCGCTCCCACTCCCCTTCCCACTCCCTCTCCCAACACCACAACCCCGTCCTTAATAATCTCCACCTTCTTCCCTTCAACACTTCCTGCCGCCACCACCACCATATGTCGTCTCGCCTCATCCAGTAAGAACTTCCTCTCATCTGGTAAGATCATGTACTCGTAGTATTCCCTTTCAGCCATTTCTACGAGGTGGAATCGCGGCGGGAACACCATTTCGGCTGCTGCGTCCCAGTTTGCCAGGTTGATGTTGGCGCTTGGGCTGGTTGTTGTCCAGTTAAGTGGGCCGTGGATTTAGAGAGCGGGGAGAGTCAGGGTGGGATTGGAGTTTTCCCGGGGTCGGAATGGGCTCGAAGAAGTGGTTACCTGGGCATAGTAGGTTACCCCGTTCGCTTTGCACCAGGGTAGAACGAGTTCGGCGTGGTGGCTTTGGTAGTATGCCCGGAACTCAGCGACTGATGTGCCCGGGCGGCGTTTGAGGAGGACTTGGACTGCTTCGGGCATGGTTATCTGTCTGGCCTGCAGTCATGATGTGACTTCCTGGAGGTGCAGTGTTGTCTGTCTTAGCCTATTGCTTTACATACAACTGTCTGTGTCAGCGAGAGGCGGTAGGTGCTGACATCCTGTCACCAGTAGGCACGTGACGCTGCCCAATCAAACTGCAGGTGCCAGTAGACACATTGAAGAATGGCCGAATTTGGAACAAATGTGAGTATTCGGAAATGCCCAGATCTCATTACTAAAGCCATGATATGTACAATCCATCTTCCAGCGCCACCCCGCCCAACTCCCAGCTTCTAAGGTATATCTCCTCATCCAAGCACAGCGGCAAGAATAATAATCGTAAGCACCACCATCAGAATCAACAACAGACAGCACATCTTTCCCCTCGCGCTCTTTTGATGCCGACTCGCCGTCCGCAGCTGCGAATCCGCATTCCGCGTATCGTCCCGCGTATTCGTCACGTTGTCTGCGATCACATCCAGGTTCGTCCCCTGTTCGTGCACCATGTGCGCCACATCTCGGAATAGTTCGTTCAGTTCGCCGACGCTTTGCTCGATGTTGCGGATTTCCGACTCGCGTTCTATGATGAGGGATTCTTGGAAGTCGACTTCGTCTTGGTTCGCTAGACGGGGTTCTTGCTGTTGTTGCTGTTGCTGGAGGAGGAGATCCTGTTGTCCTTGACCCGAGGCGTCCTCTCCTCCGCCTTCGTGGTCTAGTGCCGCTTTGGCTGCGGTGGCGCTCGCCCGTTGCTTCTCAAGCGCTTGTCGCTGGAGGCTTTGGAACTCGTTGAGACTTGCGCGGAATTCCTGGCTGAGTTTCCCTTGGGTGTATTTCTGGCTGGGGCCCAGATCGTGCCAGGCGTTGACCTTCTTTAGGCCTTCGCCGATGTCTTTAAAGCCGTCGCCCGTCTCGTTGAGGAGGTTCTGGACCCGTTCCCGGACTCGCTCCGTTTCTCGCCGGGTGCCGAGGAGGGCGATCTGGTTGGAGAGACGGGAGATGTTGGAGGTGAGGGAGAAAAGCTTGTCGGAGAGATCGTTGGTGAAAGATTGGAACTCCGGGTCGTCGGCATATTGGGGGTCATCGGTGCGGCGCCAGGTGGTGGGTTGCGATTCGAGGTTGGACGAGTCGGCGAATGACATGATGGGTCGCAGAGGGTATGAGGATTAGGCAACACGGTGTTGTTCAAACCGGTCGGTTATATTGGATGGCGTCCACAAGACGTTGCTAGATCGATTATACCTATGGAGTTGAGCGATTGATTGATGATTGATTAGAACGGTAGGTGATGATTGCCTGATCGGCGGTTGGTGGTTGCGTTGCGTTGCGTCGCAGCGGCAGCTGACTCGGCCCACTTTCCCTGTTGGCTGGTTGGCAGGCAATGTTTACGCATGTGACAGCGCGAAAGATTCGTTCATCGGACATAAAACTTCCATACCTAACTGTACCGTGATTGTACATTCACACTGTGATACCTCCATTCACCGAACCCTCGCGCCGAAAGGCCTCACATTCTCTTGACATTCACGGGCAGAGAACAACCTCAGGCTCGAGTCATGGAAGGATAGCGCATTCACGCTTCGCCCGACCATTCCACTCCTTCAACAAGCCCCAGCTCCAGGCGAGCCAATTCACCTTTAAGGTTCCTACCACCTTCTCTACCAACCTACCTACCTAGATACACAACTGGAGCAGGTATAAAACCAAAGTAGTGAGTCATGGCGACTACAACTACTTCTCGCACCACCTCCAACACCGCGACCACCCTCCCGCCCCCTCAGTTCGCCATCTCACAGCCTGCTCCCGCCTCACCATCACTCCCGCGCTCGTACAAGGATTTCCTGACTCCGCTACTCCACCGCCGCTTCACCAACGCCGCCGCTCTCCTGCTATGCTTCTGCTGGCTCGCCGCATCCTACCTGAGCACCTCCGACTCATGGCTATGGAGCTGGTTCCCCATCAGTCTGACCGGCATCCGTGCCCTCCTACTCTCCATCCCATGCCTCGCCATTTTCATAGTGCGGGTGATGAATATGGAAGTCGGTAGCCGGACCACCACCAGTGGTATTGAGACTTTTGTGCAGAAGGTCACCGAGGCGAGAACATGGATGACGCTCTTTTGGTATTGCTTTAGCGGCTGGTTCTTCGGTGAAGTGTATATCTGGTCCAGCTCCGAAGAAGCCGAATTAGGCTGGATCGATTATGGTCGGGCATACGAGAGGCCGAGAGCGAACGAGAACCCTATCATGCTGCGGAGTATGATTCTGCTGTTTAGCATTGCGAAAGCTTTGCAGCATTTGAGCAGTGATCGCGACGATATCAAGATCCACGAGGCGGAAAAGATCGGTGGGGCGGCTGGACTGGACCAAGGCTCACGAACAAGCTGGTTGCCTGAATCGGTGCTCTTGCTGCGGTCGCAAGCGAGAAGCATGGCTGCCCGTGTGATCTCGTGGACTTTGGTTGGCTGCGTCTTTGCTATGGTCGGATATTTGCTATTTCTCCGCAATGTGGCATGGAGAATAGCTTACCCTGTGGCGTGCATCATGGTGCGGTCGTTGCCCTCCAACGCTGACCCTTCCGGCATACTCTACCCCAGCGTGTTCGCTCGACAGGCCATATCAAGCTGCGGTCTGCTTGTGATGCTTTGGGAGCTCAGCAATGTCATCTTCACAATTCATGTCAGCCAACTACCACTCAAGCGCGGAGAGCCGCTCACGAACGAAGTGAAGGACCCTGCTGGGAAGGTACTAAGCAAAAGTGCTGACCCCAACGGAAGTCTGATCAGAGGCTTCAAGGCCAAAGTGACTGTGACTCGTGGCTTTGCATTTTGGGAGCTTTTCCTCATCACTACACAGTTCCAGACCAGAAGAACAACCATCTTCTCTGAAGTCGAGCGCAAACCGCAGAGCACCTGGGCCCAAACAAGCGCACTCTGTCTCGCTGAGCTCAATGCCATCGGTGAGCGCATCAAAAACGCCAACGCGCCGTCCGAGTACCAGAAGAAAACGGCCGAGTCAGAACAACAGCGCAAACAACAAGAATACCTCATCGCACAAGAACGCGAGAAGAATCTCAGCCTTCCCAAAATCGCCCAGCGCGGCGTCCTAGACGAGCGAGAAGTCTTCGCCAAACACAACGGTAACCCTGTTAGCACTGCGATTAAGTCCTTCGGCCAGAGTCCCGGCGCCTCCAACCCCGTCTCGCCTCGAGCGAGGAAAGCGCTCGAGTGGACCGAACAACACACTGGATTCAACCGTTCCCAACTCTCCGTCTCCGGCCTTCAAAGGGAAGCCAACGGATACTCTCTCCACTTCCTCCGCACCCCGCTCGGCGAGCCTTTTCGCCAGACTTTCTCCCGGAGAGTCCAGGCTGTCATTTACGGCGTCCCCTTCAGCTCTAAAGCCAACATCTTCCACGCGGCCAAATCTCTTGTCTCCCTTGCTGTTTCCAGTCTGAAGGAAGACGATTTCGGCCAGGTCGCCCCCAGTATTCCTCTTATTATCCGCACTTTCACTTCAACCATCACGGCGGTCCAGAAGCACGTGCAGACGTTGGAACCTCATTGGACGGACGTCTATTTCACTCCCGCAGACAGAAACATTCCCGAAGTCATGGAACTGGTTGATCTGCTTAGGAAGGGTTTGGAAGAGGTTCTGCTCGCTTTTGGCGAGTATGCTACCAGTCTTGGTTTGGAGGCGAAAGAGTTGAGGGAGGCGAGGGAGGCGATTGGGCGGAAGGATACGGTGGAGAGAAGAGTGTAAGATACGTGGGTTCCGGGGTAGGGTTTGGGGTTTTATTGCCGGTGGATATTTATGGATGGAGACATATGCTGTAATGATATATTGGAATCCCGACGACTATTTGCATCCTTCGGCTTTCTTTCACATAACGATCCTCCAACGAAGGTTGAGGTGAGAGTTCTGCGCTTCAATTCCGTGAAAAAGCTCCCCGCTGAGCATACGATGCGCTATCGTGTTAAAAAGATCATTGAATTCAAATTTTAGACGGTATCTCTTATCGCAAAGCACTGTGAAGGGGTACCGAAATGCTCATGCGTTTAAGATGGATGGCTGTGCAATGCTGCACAAGCCCTCCTCTGGCAGTAGGAAATGAAGCAGCACTGTCGACTCTCGTACGGCTTGAACTCCAAAATACTCCGAGAAAAGGGGGGAAAAATCCCATCAACCAACAAAGGTAGAGATGTATTCCTGCCACATCCGTGAGAAGGTGGTATAATTCGAGTCAGTGCTGATCAAGCATGCGCGATACCCTGCTCTCCTCAGATTGTCCGCCTCCGATCGGAGTTGCGCGGAGGATCCACGATAGTCATGGATCATCACCGTGGACTTGGATCGCAGGCTCTCCGGTGTCGCCGAGATGTGTTTCTGATTCGACCACGCCCTGTGGCTGTTCTCGCAACTGTTCACGAGATCGGCTTCAGCGTAGAAGGCGGCGTCGACGGGGACGCCGGGGTTCGTCCAGACGACGACTTTGTCGAGGAATTTCGCTTTCGCGTGGGCCCTTGCCTTTTTCATGTAGTCGAGAAAGGTAACGTCGCTGGGGGCTTCGTCGATGAAGATGCCGTCTACGTGGATGTCGGCTTTTTCGAATCTCGCCCACTCGGACCAGGTTGAGATGTCGTCCAGGACGTCTGGCAGCGGTCGTTTGCCCCAGGTGACATGGACATAGCCGAAGAGAGTAGTGTTTGCCCGGGAGTTCAGCCGTGCAACTTCAGCAATGTAGTTGGCGTCTGGCACTGCACCGCCGGGACCATTGTTGGGGTTGATGATTATCTGGAAAGTGACGGACGGGTTGTCCGAGACTGCGTTATGGAGAGGCTCCCATGCCTGTGGCGATGGATAGATGTAGAGCGGTATTGCCACAGTAGGTGGGGATGCAGGTGGTGTTGTGGCTTGGTTGGCGGACTTGGAGCTCAGAATCTGTTTCACGCTGCTGCTGAGACGGCTTCGCAGACCGGACATTTCTGGCAGCCCAGGAAGCGCTGCGTTGAACAGGGCGTGGTCTCGAGGCTCCATGGAATTGACACGGGTCCTTTTGCGTTTCTTGGGTGCAAATGCGTTGTGTATGTGGGTTCCTTTGCCAAGGCAGTCGGAAAGTTTACCTCTTGACGGCGGACAAACGCTTACGCTCTGGGTGCAGTGCGATGAGTACCGTACCTTATACGACGTCCACTACATGTACCCCTCATCGTTCCGAAAGACTTGGCAAAATAGACCGCTGGTCTAGAATGCTGCGACGCGCGGGTGGCTTATCACTGCTATGGCTGTTTCAGGCGCCTTTCAATATCGAGACATGCACGGCAAGCTAATCATTTGATACCAAGTACAGTGTCACACCAGCACAAACGCCGCATTGGGCATTGCCCGAGACATTTCATCATATCTACAACTAGTGCCAACAGAACACAGGAGCGTAAATGGACGGAACAACATGCCACTCCGTGTACGCACAAACTTTTGAATTCGACCATCTTTGCAACTCTCGTCAGACAGATTCGAGATTTCTTGCATCTTCGCCCTGTCCACGTCGCTTCAGTTTCAATTTGTCGAAATCTTGCCATCGAACTTTCACCATGCCGGACGCAGCGTCATCGTCATGATATTTGAATAACATTTTGCCGCCAAATGCCTCACTAGCAGGCGGGTGGCATTTTGGTTTGAGAGCAGAACGACGAATTTCGGCTCTTCGTCGTTGGATCCAGTACATTTGCTCATGCTCGCGGAGGTATCGATGGCCATGGAAACTCCGTAATACGACTTCGCGGAGCTTTAGACCCAGCATACGTCTGTCTTCGGCTTTCTCGTACATACGCTTTGTAATTCGTTCGACGTCCTCTGCCGAGAAAGTGTCCGGTAGGGGTGCAGACTCTCCTGATCGGGTATGCTGAGCCCAAGATCCCATCATTGCCAGAACACTGAGTTGTGCGCGGGCAAGTGACTCTGGATCGTTTGGGGGCACCACTTCTCCATATCGCTTCTTGATGTCGTCAGGGTCGGTGAGCACTAGAGCGGTAGCACCAACCTCCGTTGCCACGATCGGAACGCCAGACAAGGCCGCCTCGCCAATTGCCAAGGGCAAACCTTCAGAAAGCGACGAGTTGAGGAAAAGCCAGGCATCTTTCAACACCTCTTTCGGACTTCCGAACCCAGCTAGGATCACCTTACCGGCCATGCCACGGGAGTTGATGAGGTTCACAGTCTCGAGCGCATAGCTTGGCTGCCGGTCTTGTGCGCCGTAAATGACGAGTCGATAGTCCTTGAAGCCGTATTTGTTGATGATGACATCGGCAGCACGTACAGCAGTCTTGACATCCTTGATGAACTGCACGTTCGACAACATCACAGTTGTCGGCAGCTTGCTTCGAGTTTCTGTAATAGGTTGGAAGGTGTCCATGTTGCTGATGCCATTGACAATAGGGTCTATCTTCCGGGCGAAGGCTTTCTTACTTCCGCGCAATCCTTGATCGGTGCCCAGATCTTGTTCCCAATCTGGATTGAAGACCGACGTGCAAGGCAAGACAATGTCAACATGAGTGTATGCCAGGTGGCACGCGAGTTTGATTCCCGCGATGAGCATTGACTGCACCGGCAGCGGCAGAAGACATTGAGCTGGACTGATGTTCAAGCAAGTCTCACGCCAGAGAATAGCATGGTCCCAAAGGCCCCAAGTAACACCTTTGCGGTGCTTCAAGATCATGCCGTAAAGACTACTCAGGCCGTGGTGTGTAGTCTGGAAGACCGTAGGGCAGTCCGTAGGTAGTTCCACGGAATAGATGAAGAAGTAACAGATGTACAGATTGAGCGCATCGCGGAAGTCGGACAATGAAGGATGCTCGATGGCAAAGCACTCCCGCAGTGATAGTACGTTTAGATCCTCGTAGTCCACCAGCCACGCTTCCAACCATGCTCGCCAGACTTGCTCGCTGTTCCAGGTCTTAATGAAGTCGCAAGTCTCGAAGTAGCGATGCATCTGAAGCATGACATTGCTGTAGGTGACAAGATCACTGCGTGAGTAGCGCTTGGAACGGGCACCATGCACAAATGAGCGCAATAGAGGGATGAAAACTTGCTCGATGTCTTCATGGACTCTCGTATCAGTGCATTTCTGTTCGACTTGTCCCTGAAGAAGATTGTCGAAGATGCCATGGTACGGCGTCTTTCCGTCCATGCCCCAAAGAGGCAAAATCTTGAGAGAGTTGATGTTGCGCTCAATTTGATATCGAGGAATCCCAAAGTCATTTGCAGACTCTGCCAAGCAGTGTCCTCTTATGGTTGTGTGTCCGTTGACCAGATCCCTACGACAGTTGGACACACCACCAGGATTATCGGGCCAACATCCATTGTCAGAGAAGATGACGGAGGTCGTATTTGCGGTATCACGATAAGCGTCTTCCAAACGAGCTGTCAGCTGATTCGCGTCCTTCCCAAGTCCCATGGTGTAGAGGTCGGCCGACTTTATGAGAAGTGGACACTTCGAAGATGCCTCGAAAGTCGGCTCAATCGCCGAGACAATGCGTTCCAGATTTTCATCGAGCTCATCGGCAGCGCGCCGTAGAAGCCCGGCGTCACGAAAGCGCCAATAACGTCGCAGAAAGGGCTCCTTACGTAGAATCATCTCGTCAAGAAAACAGGCCGCCGCGGCATCGATGTAAGGAGCGCTCTGCCAGGACTTCCAAAGAGCAGTTCGAAGTGTAGAAGAGGGCAGCCGGTGATGGACTACTTTTTCGCCGAGGCCCAGACGTCGCAGCACCCGTGAAGAGCCAAAGATTTTCGACCCCAGATTGAATTCGGATCGCGCCAGCTTCTTCAACGAAGAGGGTGGATGATAGATTAAAAGATCCTCATTATCAAAACTGACGTGCTGTGGCCTTTTCAAGAGCCCGTACTTGTCATCCATCACGCTTGAAGGCGGCAAGCAAGGCCGCCGCTTACCGTTGCCATCAATGACACTGGCCTCAATGTTGGCGTCCTGGGCATGTTTATACACCCAGCGAACCTCGTACGTTTGCTCGCCAAAGGAAGCATAGACAGTTTGAACCTTTTCAGACGGGACCCAGTCTTCGACTTTGTTCGACCTGTTCCTGGAACGCACGCACCAGAAGACGGTGACCACTATTGGGATAGTCTCCGAGGTGCTTTTGTACGTTGCGAAGACTACATCAGAGGATTCGTCCACCAATCTGTTGTATGAGTACTCGAAGTCGAAAGTCAATCCCGACCGAACGATTTGTCCGCTTGTCGGGCGTCCCTGTCGATCATACCGAGTCATAAGGCTTTGACCATCAACGAAAGTAGTCTTCGAAACTGGCCATCTGGCGGAAATCTTGTCGTCATAAGTATAGAGTGTTTCGGCAGGTTTTGCGGTAGGATCTTGAACTTCCTCTCGGCGACATAAGCGATGCGAACCGTCGTAGAAGGCCACTGCGAGAGGACGTTTCTGCTGTGGAGTCTTAGCATGCAACCCGTCGTATATGATGACACCCAGATCGGATCTATGTCCTCGCAATATGAAGCCAGTCAGTTTTCGCGAAGGCGTATCGACCGTGGCAATGCTACCGCGCAAGGTCCTGCGCGCTCCATGATCCACAAGGTCAAGCATTGTGCCGGCTGGCTGCTTTCCTGCGAGCAGGAATGCCCATGTGCAAAATCTCCTCGAGCACCAACAAATCTTCCATGCAATCAACAGTAGCCAGAGCAGAGCTGAGCCAACGGAGCCGCAAGGAACAGCATACCACAACTCTCTTGGAGCATCAGGTGCCGCTCCAGAAATAATGGCAGTCCATTGAACAGTGACATCCACAGCGCGAGCTGTGGCTTGTACAACTCTGCGCAGAAGACTTCTGTGCCTGGCTGTCATTTGAGAAAGGTCGCTTGTCAACTCCGAGCTTGTGTTCGCAGATGCCGGATCGATAGATGCGTGGTTGCTATGTCGCTCCTGAATGCAGCAAAGGCCAGTTTCCTGACGCGAGGTGCAATTCGAGAGCTCGATGTCATGCCGTGCCATAGTGCTCTGTTGCTTCTCAAGCCATAGGCGAGTGGTGGTGGTCATCAAGCTTGGCTTGCCGACCACACGGTGAAGAATGAGTCGACGGACATCCAGTGGCAACGTGAGCCAAACCGCATTGATATCCAGTCCCAGGCACAGATGTGCGAGCAGCATGCGATTGGTTTCGTGGACGTCCGACGACGGGGTTTTCTCAACAGTATTCGCATCTGCATTTTGCGCCGGTGTGACAACGGAGCCGGAGTGTGTCTGCCCGTGTTTTGCTGCAAGGACGGCTTTCGAAGCCCTCGCTTGGTTCAGGTTGTTGAATGATCGTGTCGTGAGGAGTCCTGTGCCAATTACCGCGCTGATCGTTGCTACATTCTGTGCAATTACGAAATCGTAAGAGAATGTCGCAGTGGCCGGGATTGCCCTCAGAATGCAGCCGACGATAAACCCCACGGAGCAGCAGCATAGTACGGTGATGACGTGAAGGCGATGGCTTTTTGTGAAACAGCGGTGATACTAGGCATCCGTCAGTTGGAATTACCCGTCTCATAGCAGCCTGTCCTCTCACCTGACAAAGTAACACAGCTGTATAGCTTGTAGTGTAAGTGAAGAACAGGACAATTGACGCATAATCAACAACAAGGAACCACAAAAGCACTGTGCAAGATCCAAAAATGACGAACAAAAGTCCCATCAGCTCGGTGAGGGCTTTCATATATTGCGCAAAACGCTTTCTGCAGGACGTTAGCTGAATACTTTACGATGCAGAAGGATCTACCCACTTTTCTTCGCTTGCCAGCACCCTTTCTAAAGCATCGACGCCGCCAAGCTTTTCATTGGACATTACGGAGATGGCGCCCCAACATCGCTGCAGGACAACGTCGACGGCCAGTGCCCCACCAAGGAAGTGCAGTAAAGCGAGGCAGATAGCATATCGATTGCGGGGATTGTTGAAAGCGGTTTGTTCGTGGCCTCGAGCGGACATGACAACCGACACCAGACGGTCGAGTAGCGCGGCGAGAAATAAGCCGACATTCTGACCAAGCTAGCAGTGAAATCAAAGTTAGCTCGTCTGGAGGAAAGATATGGAACGAGAAGTTGCTCACATCGTATCGAGAGTAGCGATAGTTGATGAAAGCGCTGTGCTCCTTGAGACCACGCATCAATTGCCGCTGATTGTCAAGCGCCAACTCCAACTGCACAAACCACGTCGTTGTGAACAGCTCTGGAGGCTCTCCCGCACTCGCGTCTTTTCTAAGCAGAAAGTCCGCAAACTTCATCCCATCCGCCATTTTCATGACAAAGGGATCTGTGCCATTGCTGCGGTTCCAGAATGCCCAAGATCTCTTCTGCCGCTGCACTCTATTGATCTCTCTTTGGAGCACACAGCGGGCGGCACCAGAAAGAGCGGTCGCATCAGCATCTGCGTCCACGGAAGCATGCTTGCGGTACCACGCAAGCAGATCCTTCTCCTTGAAGTTTGGCACTTTGATATGCCAGTCTGTCCATTCGTGGCAAAGGCGCCTGAAACTGATTAGAAGACATCCGGTGAATGTGTAGACTACCAGGAGATAGATCAAGAGATCCCAGCCTCGAACGAAGACTGTCAGAATTGGAGAAATTATAAGTATTGGCAGACATTTCCACATGGCACTGCGTCCAGATGGAAGGGGAGACCCCGATCGGTGCATCGTTGCAAAGATTCCTGCAGGAGACCATCAGCAAGCTTGTCAAGGAGTCCCACAGTAGTCCGAAACCATGCGCTTACCTAGTAGAGTCAAGAATAGAGAGAGAGGGATTAGGTATAGCACAAACATGAGGCCCGCGAACCAGGAATATTGAACTCCAAATGCAATAAAGCCAGCAAATGCAACCACGCTGGTCAACATCATGGCAGCAGAGAAGCGCTGGACAAGAAAGTGTGTCATGTTGTCGTACGCACACTCCAGAAGTTAGCCTCGAAGCAAGACACCAAATGTGAGAATCTTACATTGAAAAGATAGAAGCCGCCAGTGCTGCCAACCCACCCTGTCACACCTCCAGTCATAACCAGGGCGGTCAATATTGCGTAGTCAGCCATACGTTTGACCTCATCATCCATAAAGGCGGTCAAATAAAGACCACGGCCGAGGAAAGTAAGTAGCGCGACGTCCAAGATAGCAGGGAAACAGAAAATAGAAAGAGCGCCGACCTCTCTGACGGCGCGTGCATACTTCGGAGGCCCGGGAGATGTTTTTGCTGCTCTCTCCGGATTGTCTCCTTCCGGAACCATTCCGGAGCCGGAACCAGATAAAATGGTTTGCATCGGTCTTGACATCCTTGGAGCAGGAGTTGAGTATGCCGTGAATACATCTTTCCCGTCCCATGAGTCGACCGGCGGTGGATTTTGAGACAAATACTGGCAATACTTGTTGTAGATGATTTCTCCCAATGCACGTGGCAAGATACCAAAGTACATTTCACACTGTGAACCGAGGACCCAGAGTTCAGCGAAGACACCCGCCTGGTCTGGTTGCGACAGGAACAGTGGGCATCGGTCCGTCGTCTCCAGATACACGTTCTCGAAGGCCAGCCTCCGAAGTGCGCAGAAGAACAGGAGTCCATAGATATCGGCAAAGGGTGTTACCTTGTTTTCCGGACCTGCGTGTCCATATGTCTCGAGCACCGGACTTGTCAGCATATTCAGGGTGTCCCGATCGCACCGCAGTAGAGCCATGTCCAAAGTCTGCTCCAGGAGTCCGTAAAAGGACACAAGATTGTCTACGGTCGGAAGCTTTGTGGCTTTGGAATGGAAACGAAGCCGTTCTTCCAAAAGAGACCGGATATTGGAGATGTCGACGAGGCAAGCTTTGGAATGGAGAGCTTTCCACGCTTGGGTAGAGGTATCTTCAATCAAGAGCTGTTTTGCCTTTTCAAGAATAGCTTCGTTGAAAGCATGTTGCTCCTCTGACACTCGCACTTGCTCTAGGAGGTATAGCAGTTCCGCTTCAGAAGACTCCTCTAGCTCTTTGGAAATGCTGAGCGGCAATACGAAGCTGGTGCTGGTGTCTGATGCAGACCTCAGCAGAAGCTCTTCCTCGAATCTGTGGAGACGAGGCACTCCACAGTGTGCAAGGTATGCATGCCAAATTGTGGCGACATCATTAGATGCTTTCAGCGAGACATGCAAGTCCATAATAGTCTTATCATCGCCATGTGAGGAGTCCGAAACAGCCCAGAGATGACCACCCTCATCCGGAAGAGTGAAACCGCTGTCTAGGCCCATGAAGATCCGGACACTGCCATCTGCGAGTCGCTGGAGCAGCTCGTGAAGCTGATCAATGAACGATGAGCTTGCGCGCAACGTCTTTAACGACTCAGTTACTCGTAAATTCTCGGCATCCCCGTACAGCTGAAGGAGCCGGTTTTCCTTTAGACTGCGCTGAATCTTGACGACTTGGTCGTACTGTTCATCGGTGATCTCCTCACGTAGACTGAAGCAGCCTAAAGAGCAGAGGGGAGCTCCACAACTGGCAAAGTCCCAAATATTCTGCCGCCTAGGTGCTCCAACAACGTACTCAGGGGCGGGTATGATTTCGGGAAGTGTCTCGATTGAAGAACCTGATGGAGCTTCCACAGGGTGCGAGCACAGCAAATATGAGGCCGCTGGAATGGCTTCTGTGATGCTCGACACATTGAGATCAAAGCATGTCGTGCCTTGCTCTTTCACATAACCGAATTCGGCATGACTCGACCAAGCCTGGTGCAGCCATGCGACATTGGAGAGTTTCAACCAATCGAAGCCGCTGATGGGTGTTTCTCTTACCGCTTCGCTCTCATCAGACGCATACTCCGGCCTTACTTCCACGACTGCCCCGAAAAAGTCGCCAAGCATGTACGCGCGCCTGATGACGGCCGCAGAAGGACGGGTATGCCAAGTCTCCAGGAAGCCGAAGAAAAAGCCACGTCGCGATGACTTTTCTTGCTTACATTGAGCTGCACATGTTCGGACTCGCGAAGCTCTAAAGAAGTCTCGTCTGTGGCCATCGGGGAGCACACAGGCATTTTGTAATAGCACACCGTCTATTAGTTGGAAGTCGAGATCATCCCATATTTGGCAGTCGGCGTCGGCTTGTAGGACCACGGGAATAAGCCTCTGACGCAATTGGCGAAGCAAGTTGCTGACGCGGACTGTGGATTCGTCGCGACTGTGACGGAGGACAAGACCATCACACCCTTGCACCAAAAGCTGCTTGCTGATAGATTGTGAAAGCGCTTCCGCATCGCTCAGCTCATGAAGAGCGAATCCAGAGCCCAATGGACTGACAGATCCAAGGATGAGAGACCTGCGACTTTTCTCGGAAGGAGTTGATGCTTCGACAACGTGTTCGACAACGCCAGATTTGGGATCATTTGACGCAGAACTCCAAGTTTTGTCGTTCGCGAGTGCAATGACATGCATTGCACAATCCGCGTTGCGACAGCTTTCCTTATCGCCGCAGATGTCGACGCAGAAGGACTGTACATGGTCGAAGCACGAAGACAAGTCGTCAAGGCTTGAGTAGGACGAGACCGAGTCCCGCGGTCGTTCATCCTTTGCAAGCCAACGTTGGAAAGTGACCGGTCTAAGCAATGAACGGATCCTCTGGAAAATTAGCGAAGAGGTACTCTCCGCCCATGTTTTCGGCTGCCAGTATCCGGACAGCCTTGGAACAAGCTGCAGTATGCCACCAAGGACAATGGCACTCATGCCGATAGCCAGTACCAGTAGATGAGGCCATTGACCGGTAATGGTTGAAACCTCAAGGGCTGAATTCGACAAGATCAGGCTCCATGGACCTGAGGCAACATCGGGCGGCGTGGCAAGCGGGGCTTGAAAGAAAGACGCCATAGACTCAGATAGGACTTGGTGGCGGCCGGCAGAGTTGCAACGTTGACGTCCTTTGAGGAAGTCAGAGCTGGTCCAGTGTCAATTGCGGCTTCGTGGATTAAATTCCCCATGGACGTTCTGGAAGACCCATGCGCCGTCTGCTCATCGCTGTCACGCCAGCGTATGGGCTGCTGACGGCAACAAATCATCGTCGGTCCGGGCCTGAAGAACTACGAAACCGAAAAAGGCTACCAGAGTGGCAAGGAGGGGACTAGCACCAGCCAAGGCCTCTCGAACCCGACCTTGTTCTCAGCTCGGTCATTATTTTAGGCATAGGGGCGACACAAGAAGACGTCGCCCGCACTCATAGATGCAACGACACAGGGATCGAGGGTCGAGTCTGATTGACTGCGTATAGCCCGTGCCTGGATCGCCAGGACTGCATTGGCCATTGTAAGCCTCTTGGCAGGCGGGTCAGCTTGACAAAACGCGCTGGCGAGCTCGGGGCCAGGTTTCACTGCAGCCACATGGCGCTGGTCGAACAACGTGCAGCGTGGCCACGCCAGGGTTGGCACCCTCGCTTGTTCCCAAATAGGTCGGGCGGGCAGGTCGTTAGAGGGAGGCAGGATTAGTGAGCTCGGTCCCTGGCGTGGGCCAGGCACGGCAGAGACGAGTAACGAGGCTAGTGTAACCTACCGAACGCCGTGGGAGCGCAAACCAGGTATGACTCGCTTGTGTCGACGAGGACGGCGACAGACGAAAGAAGCTATCAAATCTGCAAACCCACGCGATGCCAAGAGGCGATGCGCAGTCCCGGGCGGCAGTGCGTCACAGTCCAGTGCCTAACCTTAACTGTACAACCGGCTGTGCCGGGACACTTACAGCATCTCCCCGCCGCGCGGACGCCCACTCCAGTGGTTGCCAGCCTGCCCGCCCTTGCGCTAGCGTGGTCGGCCCTCATTGGCCCTTTTGGACTTCAGATGCGTTTGAGATGAATAGAATGGGACCTTCTCGACCGCTCCTTGCAGCCCGCTACACTCGCTACTCTCTAACGAGAAAACTGCCGAACCGTTTTTGGAATCCCAATGAAGCACGGCCAAGCGCCTATATCCCGCTTTCGTATCCCGGCGCCGAACCAAACCAACCCCACGCTGCTGTTACATACGCTACCGGCCGTCAGCCCGCGAATCTACCGCTGAGCTGGAGACTCCGCCAAGCATCTTCTGCACACTGGCCCAGCGACTTTTCCGTCTTCCACCCGAGCTCTTTTGCTGCTCTGTCTGTCGCCGCGACACAGTACCCGACATCCCCCAGTCGTCGATCGACCCACCTGACCGGTATCGATCGAGCCGCTGCGCTCTCCATGCTGCGAACAACCTCGGCGACCGTGCAGCCTTTGCCCGTGCCCAGATTGTATGCACGGAACGCCTGCGGACGGTCAAGGGCAGTTGAGAGGGCCGCGAGATGTCCGCGTGCCAAGTCAACCACATGAATGAAGTCCCTCGTTGCGGTTCCGTCTCGCGTGTCCCAGTCTGAGCCGTACACGTCCAGCGTCGGCCTCGTCCCCGTCAGCACCTGGGCAATTACCGGGAACAAGTTCGTGGCTTGCTGCCGAGGATCTTCGCCGAGGAATGGGTCGCTGCCAACGGGATTGAAGTACCTGAGGGCAGTGATGCGCCAGCTTGGGTCGGCTTGTGCCACGTCGGCCAAAATAGCCTCCGAGAAATACTTTGTACGACCGTAAGGAGAAGTCAGCCCTTTGGCGCCAGGGATTGCCAGCGCTTTGGGTGCATCTGCATCCATCTCTTCCGGGTGGTGGATGAGGTGCTCTTCGTGCAACGGCTCCCCCTCATTCGCTTTGCTCCCGTACACAGTCGCCGAGGATGAGAAGACAAAGTTGGTGATGCCAAAGTCCCCAAGCAAGACCAGGAGCTCAACGAGTCCGCAGACGTTGTTGCGGTAATAGTCTAGAGGCCGGTGGATGGACTCCTCGACCGACTTGTAGGCAGCGAAGTGGATGACGCCTTTGATGTGCGATAAAGCAGTGCTGCCCGGGTCCCGGACGACATATCTTCCCAGAACCGTACGCATCAGCGGAC
This sequence comes from Hortaea werneckii, assembly GCA_037044905.1. Lineage (NCBI taxonomy): Eukaryota > Fungi > Ascomycota > Dothideomycetes > Mycosphaerellales > Teratosphaeriaceae > Hortaea > Hortaea werneckii. The sequence goes on along the minus strand of JBAOKB010000086.1, from coordinate 42,894 downwards.
TTCTATAGTCCAATTTGTGAAAGCTGAGGGAAGGCGTCTTCGAGCCGGCTTCCAGGTGGTGCTTGTTTGCGAGAATCCGGACTTTCTCCAGTACGGACTGGTAGGAGTTGCTGAGGTCGTCCACAATAATGACGCTGTGCCCGTCTTTGAGAAGCTCAAGTGCTGTGTGGGAACCAATGTAGCCACAGCCACCGATGACCATGACATAGTCTCTGTCCCCAGAATACAAGCCATCGGTGCTGTCTACACTTGACAGACTCGTAGATGAGTCCCGAGATGACGAAGACAGGGAAGAGGCAGACGAATTGGATCGACGCATGATTCTTCAGTACGCTGCAACAAGTTGTTTGACGAGGCAATTGATGGATGCCTACGCACCTTAACGTTCTCCAGGAGTTATATATGGCAATTCCAAGCCAGGACGCTCGATCCCTAGTACCGACAAGAACTGCTCGAGCTTAGCTGCTGCTGCAGGCAATCCTATCGGAATGGCGATGCGTAACCTGACCTGCCTCGACCGAAGCCATACCCACGGAATGCGAAGATTGAAACCTCAACGTTGCCGGGACCAGACTTGATTCGGAGGACACGGGTCGAGACCTAAACATGAAGCGAGACCGGGCTCACTATTTCGCTTATGGGCCGTGGTTGACGCCTCTTGGCGCTCTCATTGGAAACGTGCATCAGCTGTGCAGGCGACATCCTGCATCAAATCAGTAGTGCCATTTCCAGAATGCTTCTCTCATTCGATCAATCGCCAAAAGAGACGAACGTTTCCGGGATCTGGACTCCTCGGGAATTGGCGAAAATGGCTTTTGATCGTGTCAACTGTATGTCGGCGGATGCATGCTGCGGGAGAGTAATCGGATTCCCACTGTGGCTTGGAAAACGTCTGGCTCTCAAGACCGTTTACACATGAGCAGCGGCCGAGAAAGTGGTGTCAGAACCATCTCAACATTAGCGGTGGCGTTCCGTAACGCTTAGGAATGATCAAGAACCCAAAAGGGCTTCCGACGGACAGGCATCTGTCGCCATCTCACATACTTTCTCGTGCAAGGCCCCGTCTCATCGTGCGGCACGGCAAAATCTGGCTGATGTACGCTAGGCAGGCGCCAAGTACTGCAATGCGAGGATTACCATGCTGCACCATCTGCAAAAGTGCGTACAGTATTGGCGAGCAGCTACGAGATGACGAATTTGCATGCGCCGAAGTGATAGTTGAAGAGAATGCATATGCGAAATGTCAAGGTAGGTCTAGCATATGGGTGTGTTCTCTTTGCAGCCCTCTGCAGCATTGGTTTGACGATGATATTATCCGCTATGATCTCCTCATCTTCCCAAGCTGTTTTTCAGAACTCGACCAGCCTTACTCTCTACCTGCCACAAACGACGAAAAAGTTACCCCACCACGCACCACCTAATGAAGGCATTCATCTTCGCCATGCTGGCGGCGGCGGCCTTGGCTTTCCCTGTGGGAGCTGAAATTGCTGCTCAAGTCCTTGACGAGCCCCTTTCAGACCTACGCTTGCCTTGCGTTTGTCCCGCGCCAAGTTGCCCGCCTTTTTTAAGCGAGAAAAGCGTGAGTGGACGTCCAGTCAGCCCTGATGGATCAAGTTCCTCCTTACAGTGATCCGGTAGCGATGCCAATGCAAGAATGCCGCCGCTCAAGCTTGTTTTTTCAAAGCTAATGGAGGATGTTCCGAGCCCAAGACGCAGGTGCGTACCATTTAGATGGCGGCTGAATCGATCCATTCTAATAATGGAATTTCCCAGGAATGCTAGCAACGCTGGCATGAATCGATTAGGCAAGGCACGGCAAGGTTAGGTCGTTTGACGTACGGCCGATGGCTCTCACGTCTCGTACTACTGCAAGACTTGCGCAGTCGACAGACAAATTGCGGTCCGGAAAATCTATACTTTTCTTGTCGTCCCGCTAAGGTTCCAGTCTGTAAACCCTGCATGCCCCGCTTGGATCGATGTCAAAGCGTGAGGGGCGGAGGGTCCGTCATCGCCAAGCAGCCACGGAACTTGAGACACGTGCGTTTTCTTGATTTCTTCAACTTCCGAATTTGAGAAACATCGCCAAGTTTTAGCGTTGAAGTGCCGTCGTTCTTGCAAGTGTGGACGGGATAAAGAGCTTCAAGCTCCGAAGCTACTTGTTCCCAATAGAGCTCGTGCAGCAAGGTTTCGGGAAGCGTGGATGCAGGATTAGCTTTTTGTTGACGTGAGCTGACACACTGAATTCAGGCACATGTCGCCGATCGCTGTGCACATGGCCTTTGACCTGCCCTATTTCCTCTTTTGGCCAACAATAGTACACAACCCAAATTCAATGAAAGCTCCGGTGAACGGGAAGGATGATGGATGCGAGGGATTCCACAAGCTGGCCTCATTCATTGCAGACCGTTTCGAATGGCGCTGTGGCGTTGGCATTCGCTCTGGGCAGATGACTTGATATCGACTGGTGAAACGGTCTCGAACGCAAGTCAACGTGCAATGCCCCGTGCGCATGGCTTGCCTGCGCTCAGTGGCTCTTTTCTTGGAACAAGGAGCGATACAGGCCTCGACGAATTTCGGTTCTGGGCACTCCTCATGCCAGGGGTCTTTGCCACAAACACGAACTTAGCGGATGTCACTGAACTCCAGCTCGACATTGCCTTCTGCTATCATTCTCTTTGGGGGTTCACCTGTGTCCAAGTACTAGCCTTGCACGCTGCTGTATAAAGCTCACATCGAGCTTAACCGTCGAAGAGCCAGCAGATTCTCGTGCCTTCACTTTTCGCACTCCGCATGAATGGCTTCTCTCAACCCTTTTAGAACGCAGCTTCGTTTAGCCGCTCTGGGGCTCGCTTTCTGGCTTGCTACTGCAGCTAATGCGCTAAGCGTAACAAGTACAGTGCTTGTGTTTGCAAGAGACACTGCTTCCGGCAACTCAGCGATATCTGGCTTGAAAGGATACGGAATACCATTCCAACTTGTGATCGTGCCACAAGGCGGCACAAGCTTGCCAGCTCTGAACGACACGACAACGCAAGGCAACTATGGTGGCATTGTTGTTCTAAGCGAGTTGGCCTACAGTTACGACGACGTATGGGCGAGCGCTCTCACGTCGTCGCAGTGGCAACAACTTTACGATTACCAGACTACTTTTGGGGTTCGCATGGTTCGACTTGATGTCTATCCTGGACCAGACTTTGGTAAGTCGATTGTCACTGCAACCGTATCTCATCTGAAGACACAATGAAGTCTAATCAGACCCTAGGTGTGGCTACGGCCATCGACGGTGCTGGATGCTGCGATGCCGGAGTGGAACAAATGGTCAGTATAAGTGATGATGCAGACTTTCCTACAGCCAATTTGAAAATGTGAGTCACCAAACATTCTTGAACTGGCAATATCATGTCCATTGACATCCGTTCAAAGTGGTGCTTCGGTGTCAACACAAGGGTTGTGGCACTATCCCGCTGTCATCACCAACTCCAGTATGGCGAAGGAAGTCGCTCAATTTGCTCCCTCGGGCTCCTTCACTTCGGAGACTACGGCCGCTGTTATAAACACATTTGGTGCTCGTCAACAAATGGTCTGGTTCAGCAGTTGGGCCACTGACTGGTCGCCGACTTCTAATTACCTTCAACACGCATACATCCACTGGTTGACCCGCGGTTTGTGTAAGTGAGGCCAATACCCTGAGTCCATTCCTGGCTAATCTAGTAATGCAGATGCCGGTCGCCGTCGCATCTTTCTTTCCACCCAAGTGGACGACGTGCATTTGGAGACAGAGCTTTACCGTCCAGCAAACACCAATTTCAGGATCCGAACTGGTGATCTGGATGCTCACGTCTCTTGGATGAGCGACATCAATTCTCGCATGCCAGCTGGATCGGACTACTTCCTGGAACTTGGTCATAACGGCAATGGCGATATTGAAGCGGCGATCGAAGGCGGAACAACATGCAATCCCGATACTGCCATTGAGTACGACGAGCAGATCGATACGCCTTTGGAGTTCCAGAAGCCACTTGGAACGGGTACCGACATCTGGCCTATGACTCCGACCAACTACACATGGAGCGAGACATGTGCTCGAGGCGACGCACTCGCATCATGGTTCATGAACTCGGCTAATCGCGATGCTTATGCTCATGTCTCTCATACCTTCTCCCATGCATCTCTGAATAATGCAACCTACGCGGATGTCTCGAAAGAGATCTCTTTCAACAAAGCCTGGTTGCAACAGATTGGCATCTCCGAGGCTACCCGATTCTCTGGTAAGGGCTTAATACCGCCAGCGATCACAGGTCTACACAACGGCGATGCAATACGGGCCTGGATGGACGAGGGTATTACGAATGTCGTTGGTGACAATGTAAGTCGTCGTAGTTGTCCCTGGAACTGTGACCTAAGCGACTGCATGCTGACATGAACTAGACAAGGCCTGTCTTGATGAACAGCGAGAATGAGTTCTGGCCTTTGATCAGCAATGTTGCATCAAATGGGTATGCAGGACTTCAAATCATTCCACGCTGGGCCACGACAATCTATTACAACTGCGACTTGCCAGACTGTACTACTCAAGAATGGATCGATACCTCTGGTGGAAGTGGCGACTTCAATTCACTTCTCGATAATGCTCGTCTGACGGCCAGCCGACACCTTCTGGGGTTGCATCATGACCCTTACATGTTCCATCAGGCGAACCTTCGCCAGATCGATGTGCCCAGCTCCACCGTTGGCTCTAAGTCTGGCCAGCTATCTTTGATCATGTCGTGGGTGGAGACTGTGGTACAAGAGATGACGAGACTCACGACTTGGCCAATCTTGACGCTCAAGCACGATGACATCGCCGCTCTCTTCATGAACAGGTAACTAGAGACGATATCAAGCCGACGTGAATGAAAGCTAATGCATCTGCTTAGGATGACTGTTGATCAGTGCGAACCAAGCCTGTCATGGACGCTGTCAATCGATGGCAAATCTATCACCGGCGCTACCTTGTCATCAAAAGGCAATAGCTGCAGCGCACCAATCCCAGTGACGTTCCCAGTGTCTGCTTCAAGCACTGGCGGACAAACGACTCGAGAGCAGTTGGGAAGTGATCCACTGACTATTTGGACCACGTTGACAGGGTCACCTGTGTCGTTCCAGCTGGATTCACCTGTTGCCGTTTGAGGTTGTTGGGAATGAGAGATGATTATGGGAGAACGACAACTTTTCACAATTTGCGCATCTTGTATACATATCTGTATTCTGTCCCTCTATTTCCTTTTCGCCCTTCCATAATACGGTCGTATGCCGTGGGTCACTCGCGGAATTGCAACTCCTGCTGCTGGCCATTGACGGACGATCGACCCTTGAGTAGCCCAACAATGTTCGAAAAGTCGCTGTAGATCATGTGCTGCCACGAGACTTCTCCAGCTTTGTGTTGTGTATTTTCGGGTGCTGCGACATGCGCTGTTCCAATACCAACCAGTTGATACAGTAGCGCTGCTGTAGCACTGCGGGGTTCCTGCAAGCTCCGCACTGAGCCCTGCGGAGAATGCTAGTGTAACGGTCGGTGCCGTCCTCTACACCCCTGCATGAGGGTCCCCGGATCGCACGGACACCCAAGCCGGGCGGGTACAATTTTAGCATTCACTGCGCAAAGTCTAGAGCGTCGCCTGCCGCAGCCGCCGGCTGTGTTTGGAATTCCAATTTCTGCGGCCGCCAGGCGAAGCGCACCTCAGAAGGCGACCATCAAAATGTAGTCTTGGAACTTGCTCGTGCACTTGCTGCGCCTACGTCGGTCTTGGCGGCTTGTCAGTCAGGCGTTTCACCGTGGTCAAGAAGGGCGGCAGCGGTGTCGACTTGCCTGCCTGAACTTACCACCTCGTTTCCTCGTCGCTGTCACTTGTGCCTGACTTTACTACTTGAGCAACTTCAGGTGAACACGATCGGCAGGTCTTGCAATGGAGAAGCTCGCCGACTCTGAGTCCCCACGCGGGGGATGCGTCAGACGTCTTTCGCGCCGCACTCTCATCCTTGTGTCTGTCCTTCTTGCTCTGCTTGTCATCGGCCTCGCAGTGGGATTGGGCGTCGGCTTGGGTCTTACCGGTGATAGTGAAGACAGTGGCAATGACGACGACGAGATCCCCTCACCTGGCTCTAGCAGCACACCATTACCAACACCGCCGGCCAATGGAAGCTTGTGGCAGCCTGCCGTGAATAGCAGCTGGCAGATCGTCTTGCTCAACCCTTTGTCAGTCTCGAAATCAGCCACATCGATCTCGCCTGACGTGGACATCTTTGATATCGATCTCTTTACGAATGACCAGAGCACAATTGAGAAGCTGCATCAATTGGGCAAGAAAGTCATCTGCTACTTCAGCGCTGGCTCTTATGAGTCGTACCGTCCAGACTCCTCCGAGTTTCAGCCCTCGGATCTGGGCAAGGAGCTGGACGGATGGCCCGGAGAAAGATGGCTCGACATTGGTAGCTCTAATGTTCGAAGAATCATGGCAGCTCGAATCGCGCTTGCTGCATCGAAAGGATGTGATGCGATCGATCCTGACAATGTTGACGGTTATGTATGAATACCCTGCAGGCGAGCCACATACGTGGTCAAACAGACAAGTCACCCAAGCCTGACGCTTCGCAGTCCAACGAAAATGGCCTCGGGCTTTCCGAAGAAGATTCGATCGACTTCTTGCAGTTCTTATCGAACCAAGCACGCAACCACACCCTCGCCATTGGGCTGAAGAATGCCGGAAGCATCATCCCTGACGTTTTAGACATTATGTCATTTAGTGTGAACGAACAGGTAAGCAATTCCCGAATTGTAGCGAGGTACCCTTTTGTGACAGTCTAGTAGTGCGTGCAGTACAGCGAGTGTGGGACATTTGCACCCTTTGTTCACGCAGGAAAGCCTGTCTTTCATATCGAATATCCCAACGACGAGTCTTTAAATAATGTCGCCAAAAGTGCGGTCGAAGACCTTTGTTCCGGCGAGGGCTCAGCGAGCGGCAGCACAGACTTCAGCACGGTCATCAAGAACATGAATCTCAACGGATGGGTAGAATACTGTAATGGGACGACAGCGGACACTGCTACTTCATGATGAAGTCTGTTGATTTGAGCGCTTTTCTGTAGAACATTACATCCTTGCCGATCTTGCTCGTCAAGCTTAAAGCAGACACATCTTTCTTCAAAGAACACTGCCGCGAAAGCCCTATGGTGTCTCGAAGTACGTCATATGGTATCCTCGGTATTTCGTTTGAACGTCCTACGTAGGGTGAAAAGTGTGTGTCGGACTCGTTGGAAGATCGATGTGCTCGAACACGAAGCATGTTCTCAATCAAAGGCGTCGACTAGCAATGTACCAATGTAGGGAACACCATGAGTACGAGAAGGTAAGGAAGCCAGTAAGACTTTCACAGGCCGACTTTACTGTCTGTAGGGCCGCTCGGAAAGACTATGTCTCGCATGTATATCAATGTCCCAATTCAGTTGCGATAGCAAGTATAGAGCACCTCTTCATAATTCAAATGTACTTTCAATACGATTGGGATTAAGTTGAGCAATGAAGAGGTGCGCTATATGCGACACGCAACGCTTCATGTAATATAGTCAGATCTATCACGGGTCGAACGTTGTATGCTTGTTGCGCAAATGACGAGATGCCTCTGGATCTTTGATCGATAGACCTCGAACGCAGCCGGGTTTTCTGGAGCCTGCTGTAGGTAACGCCATTCTAGATCCAATTATGGAGGCAGTTTTGGGTGTGCCATTCATTGTGAAATTGACGACCAGTTTTATCTATGCATACAGAATCCCAAAGTCCCTCAGAACTTGAATATACGGGTCATTTCCAAGATTCTGTCATTTCGGCAGCGAGACGACGCTGCGGCTCCATGCGTCAGTCTCGACTCCTCGCGCTCGCTGGTTAGGGAAAATTGAGGCTCTTGGAAGCTTGCTAGATAAGATGGACGACGGTTTTGCCTCCATGGAAGCTCATAGTGTCGCTGTAATCAATGCTCAACTTCCAAAGACTTTTTAACTTGTGCAGGTCTAGTCAAGTGCAGCTTCTTTTTCTTTCTAGCATTACGGCAGATTAGTGTTTTCACAGGTCTTCCAAAGCACCGTCAAAATGTAGAATGAAGCGACTCATGTTTAGTAATTCGAGAGTCTGGTAAGCCCGCAGTCCTAGTAGCTACCTTTTGCGAGCTCTCGAAGCTCAAGAAGCTGTGAAATGTTGATGCCGAATCAACCTCTCGAAAGCCTTTCTTGCACACTACCTCGCAGCAAGGGCTCTTACAAAAGCACCGGCAGCGGCGGCAAAGCAATGCATTTTCAATCCATTGGAGAAGGCTTCATCTGGAGAATCAAGCTAATAGCGGCTGTTTGACTTAGTAATCCGGTACTTTGACGTTTGGTACAAAAATAATAGAGGTCAATGCAGTTCAGCGCTCTGTAAAGTGTGATTTGGTACAGCAGAGATGAATTGTCGTAAATCTCAGGTATAAATGGCGAGCTCCATGAGGCAGTCACTGGGCAAGAATGGCAGGGAGTCCTTAGCAACCGAGCATTGAAGAGGTTTACTAGAGGTCAGTATTCACCACCGCCACCACCAGTACCCTCACCTCTAAACCACCGTGAATATGTTCAGTATAGGACCAGCTAGTACAACGTTCAAGTCAGAGCTTGAGAGACTGTTACTACCGAACCACTGTACCCACTAGACGGTCACTGCAATCCTCGCCGGTGAAAAGGTGCCCGGAGACCACAAGAATTTTGCGAAGGTGGGGAGATTCGAAAGACTTGTCTCTACTTGCTCTGCAAAGCGGCATATTCTCCAAGCCCAAGTCAGACTTCTCGAGCAGGCCTCGGCATAAGAACATGAGGTACTTGCTCCCCAATACCTGAGCTAGGAAACAGAGCGTTATATGCACTGCTTGACTAAATGTTTTGAAAAGTAAGGCGGAATACCTATGCCTAAGTATAAGCGAAGCTCCGTGTGAGCTTTACCAGAGTCGGAACTGCCGTTCTTAAAAGACATTTGACTAGAAGACTACTATGAGTTGCGCACGGACGTCATGAATGAGTTGAACTCTTCTCGAGCATTCGGAGGCATAATCTTTCCTTCTCTCTTTTTTTCTCTCTCTCTTTTGTTTTTTTGGTCGCCCTGCGACTTTCGCCACTTGCTTTGTAGAGCGGCGCTGCCCATGATCGTGTGTACTGTCCGTCGCACAATACACGGAGTCGCTGGCAATGGCTCTGATGTTATTCACCTTTGTTTATTGGATGCCGACTTTTCAAGTCTACGGAACAGCATTGTTTCATATCACCATGGGTTGGTCTGTTGTGGATAGAAGCTCAAAATGGATAATACTTCTTTCTGGCGTTCACTGCGACTCTTGCAACTAGGGAGACGTGTTGACCGATGTGGCCGTGTGTCTGGTCTACCGTGAGTGAAATATAACACCATATACCATTTTCTTTACCCAGCTTTTCGAATTGTTGTGAATGAAGTCTCGAGACGTATGCGGTACTTTCGAGTCCATGTTGCTTAGTAAGTCGATAAACCACGCGGGGCAAACCACGTGCAAACTTGGCGAAAGTCGTAAGTAAAGCTTGTTACGTACAGGGTTCTCGGCGCAAGCGACCGCTATCGCTTGGTTTATCGAAGCCTGGCCCGAGTTAGGCTTCGCCGTCTTGGAACCAAAGCTTGTGACAGGCTCGCTTGTCTGTTCCCGAGGCGCATTCACCTCCTCATGCTCCCTCTTAATCGCGCGCGTGACGCTAGACTTCTCTTATCTGCGAGTATCAATCCTTCATGTGTCACCACCTGCCATTCACGGCCGGTGACGCGCACCAGGTATGCATATATTGATGCAACCTTGCCTCTGCTGCGAATCCGTCGCGTCTCCTTCATAAATCTTTCCCTTCTACCCTGATTGTCTTTCCTTACAACTTGCTCGTGTTGGATCCGCAGTCGCCATGTCTCCCCTACACGAGAGCCCCGAACTCGAGAAGAATCAATACAACGCCTCTCCCAACGATTCCGACTTCGACAAGCAGCCAAAGGGACGTTTGTCTGAAGATGATGGCATCGTGGATAACCTGGCCGTCGGCCAACAAAACGAGCTCCACCGCAGTCTCAAGGGTAGACACATGCAGATGATTGCCATGTTGGTCTCGCTCCTCTCCTTTGACTCGCAAGACACAAAACTAACTAGAGTGTAGCGGCGGCGCCATTGGCTCCGGCCTCTTCATCGGTTCCGGAGGTTCCTTCGTCGATGGCGGCCCAGCCTCTGTGATCATTGGCTTCTTGGCCATCGGAGTCATGATCTACCTCATGATGCAAGCCCTTGCCGAGCTTGCCGTCATGTACCCAATCAACGGCGCCTTCACCATGTACATCTGTCGTTTTGTCGACCCCTCCTTCGGTTTCGCCTGCGCCTGGGAGTACGCCATCTCCTGGCTCACTGTCCTCCCCTTCGAGATCTCGGCTGCCTGTAATATCATCCACTACTGGCCAGGGTCGCAAGGTATCAACAACGCTGCATGGATCACTCCGCTCCTGGTAGCTTTGATCGCCATTCAGTATTTCGGCGTGCGCGGTTATGGCGAGGTAAGTTATACCACACTCGCACATTCTCAAGATGTTAACGCTGCGTGCAGGTCGAGTTCGTCCTGAGTATCATCAAGATCACTGCTTGCATTGGCTTTTCCATCCTCGGCATCATCATCAACACCGGCGGAGTTCCAACTGATGACCGTGGCTATATCGGCAACCAATATTTGTAAGTCAACGTAGCAATGTTCGCAATGCATAGGCTGACCTATCATACAGCAATCTACCAGCAGAACAAAATGAACCAGCCGTTGTCATGGGCTTCAAAAATGGCTTCCATGGCTTTTGCAGTGTCTTTGTCAATGCTGCCTTTGCTTACACAGGCACCGAGCTTACTGGTCTCGCCGCCGCCGAAGCCGCCAACCCTGCCAAGGAGATCCCAAGGGCATCCAAGCAAGTCGTCTGGCGTATCCTGGTTTTCTATGTCGTCAACCTTGTCCTGGTTGGCTTGGACGTACCTTCGAGGGCCGCTATCTTGACCGGTGACGGTCCAGAATCTCGTTTCTCGCCCTTTGTCATCGCGATCAGACTTGCAGGCATTAAGGCACTTCCTTCGATCTTTAATGCCGTCATCCTCCTGGCAGTCATGAGTGTCGCCAACTCGTGCATGTTCGGCTCAACACGCACAGTTCAAGCATTGGCTGCAAATGGTTCGTACTTCAGTCTTTTTCATGCAATGCTCGTGTGCTGACTCCGCTCCTTCACAGGCATGGCGCCCAAAATCCTCGCGTATGTCGATCGTAAAGGTCGTCCAACAGCTGTAATCATCTTGCAACTTCTTTTCGGTCTTCTGGCCTACATCAACCTTGCTGACAACGGCGGTACAATCTTTGACTGGCTTCTGGCTTTGTCTGGAATTACTGTCTTGTTTGTCTTTGGATCGATTGCTATTGCTCACATCAGATTCCGCATGGCTTGGTAGGCGTTTGCTCTGCACCGAAGAAGACGTCGTGTCTCTATGCGCATGTACTGACTTTCTCCAGGGCCCACAACGGTCACAGCTTGGACGAGTTACCCTTCCGCGCCGTCTTCGGTGTTTGGGGCTCTTGGATTTGCCTCCTCATCAACGTCATCGCCCTAATTGCCTCGTTTTACACGGCGCTCTACCCGCTGGGCGGCACTTATCTCAGCGCCGAGAACTGGTTCATGTCCTACCTCGCTGCACCATTGCTCGTCTTCCTGTACTGCTGCTGGAAGGTCTACAGCTGGTTTGTCTACCCCGAGCACCGACCGCTGTACGTCAAGATCAAGGACATCGATATCTATTCCGGCATGCGCGAGAGTCAGAGACGTGTAAGCGGCATAGATGTGTCTGACGAGCAGAGGCGTTCTAGCATCTCCGAGATGGAAGGTACAAAGGGGAGGAAGGGTGTAAAGGGTTGGATGATGGCAGGCGTGCGAAACCTCATTTGAGTCGTGGGTTGTAAAGGTCGAGGCATCCGTTGAGTCTTGACGGCACCTATCTTAGCGTAGCTGGTTCGAATAATGCATACCCTTCTCCAGGATGCAGCAGTGACCGCCGCATGCAGCTGATGAAAAGTTTTTTTTTTTTTTTTTTTTTTTTTTTAGATCGTGACCACGGTACGTGGCAAAGAGGATCTACCCCTCCATCTCCGCATCCCCCTCAGTCTTTGGCTTTTCAGCCTCACTGGGAGGTTCGGGTGTTGGCTGGGTCGGATCTCTCACGATCTTCCCCTCGGCATCTTCGATGAAGCCCGGTGGCGGCCAGACTGACTTCGCTTTGAGCAGAGCCGAAAGCTCGTCGTCCTTGTGCCATGGCTGTCTGCCTTCCACCTGGGCGTTGAAGTGTCGAGTCTTTTTCGCTCTGAGGTTGCTCGGCAAAGAGTTGGACAAGCCAGCATCTGACCACTTCTTGGCTTCAGGGCCGAACAGGAGAAGGGCTAAAGGAACCTTGTTTCGCTCCGGCTTTCCATCAGGCTGACTACCTTTGGCATCTGCTGAGGCTTGCGCGTCTGCATCTGCTTTCGGTGGTGGTCCTTCCGGTGCTGGCGGAAACTGTACCCCTTGCTCAGCCAGGTCCAGCATCAACCTCAACTGTGCTGCCTGAGCTTGCAGCTCGGCGACGGTTTCAGTCTTCTTCAAGAGCCTAGCCTGCAGGTTGGCAATCGCTTGCCTCTCCTGGTTCTGCTTCTCTTCTTGGGTGACCGGGTACACGGACAGCGCGTGCGGACACGGCAGCGTGGCATGCGAACGTTGGCAATGGACGCAACTGTTCGAACATGTGCTAAACTCATGTCCGTACTGCGTGCAAGTGTAGCAGTACACTGATTCATTGCTTTTCGATTGCTGGGGTGCCATCTTGAAAGCGTTTCTGTTTGTGTCTGAACATCAAAAGCAAACGTGAGGGACTTGGGAACAATTAAATGATCAGTCGAGCGGCGGCGCGGCCCGCTGCAGCTGCGGCGGGAGTACCCGCTTGCCTGATGTGTAGGACGCGACTCATGCTCACATCAAAGCATTCCTCATCACAAATAAGAACAACTTTATCATGTCGGACGATACGATACCACGAGAAATTTCAGACTCTCAAGAATCCGAAGACGCGATCACAGTAGCCCCACCGGCGCAGAACCAGCCGTCAGCTCTCAGGAGCCCGACGCGCGCTTCTCCAGCCAAAAGGCGGACTGTACAGACGCGTACCTGGTGCAATTGCGATGGAGACGTCGAGGATGACACTACTGTCGTCTGCAACGGCCCGCATCATGCTCAACCGAGATACTACCATGTGGAATGTATTCCGGAAGAGCTGGAGGCGGATACCGAATGGCGTTGCCCGCATTGCATTAGCAAAACGGCTGGAACATACTCACAAGGCTCTTCGCTAGGAGATGCGGCGTTATGGAGTTTCAAAGCTGGTCGTGACACAAGACAAAGTACCAATGCTGGAGACTCAGAAGACGAGGAAGATGACGCGACTCCCGTGTCAGCATCTGATTTCACGTCGGCTGATGTTGAGGCGAACAATCCGTACTGGAGCCATTTGGAGCTTGGTTATGAGTCCTTCGCGCGGGCTTTGTGGCAAGACGCTACATTGCATTCTGCAGCAAAGTACCTGCCAAACTTTGAGGTTTTCAGCACGATATGTGAACAGATTCTCGCATCTGTCCCAGACCCCATACTTCGCTCTGTCTGCGATTCTGGCTTGAAGAAGCGCAAACTCGTTGACTCCCGGCTGCAGAAGTTCCTGAATAGGAACTTTCGCAAAGGGTCGTCTCGTCCTTGCATCTACATGTTTGAATTCGTCGACGAGGAAGGATTAGGGCCTAGCATAGCGGAAATGCGACGCCTAATCGAGCTCGCCTGGCAATATGTCAAGCCGGAGACCCAGGAAGACATTGATCTTGCGATCGACGTCGACGAAGTCAAAGGCAGGCTCTCGATGGACGAACGCACCGACTTAGCGAATGGATGGCGCAGGTACATTGATGGTAGCGAGAACACAAGGCAACGCATTACTGCTTTGCTGACCGAGCTTACCAATCAGCTGGACGCTTTGGACATATCGGATACCGATAAGGTCCCCTTCCTAATTCGTGACATAGGGTACACGGATAATGCCGAACGCCGTATCAACGAGCAGCATGCCCTCCACAATTCGTCCAATAAGCTTATGAACCTCCTCGAGGCGATTTCGCTTTCCGACAAGTTGCTGGAGCGTAAGTACTCGTTTGAGGCAGACGTCATTTTCTTGTGTTACCATTACACTCACGCCTGTTGGGGTGAGATTATCTTCTCACTTCTTGCCCAGTCCTACGTTGACGGGAATAAAGGTGTTAATGGCAAGCAAGCTGGCCTTAACATTACCTCTAACAACCGATGGACAGTGCAAGATTGGCAGAATTGGGCAAGCGAGACTTTTACCGAGTCACCGCTCATACCTAATCTTAAAGCCGAACGTGAGAGAAGACGAGCTCGGCGCCAAGAGCATCAGCAAGTCCTTTCGGAAATTGCTCAGCTCGAACGCGCAGAGCGTCAGACAGTAGCCAATGAAATTCAGCGCGTGATTAATTCGGAGCAAGATGCTTCTGATGCCTATCGGGCTTTGGGACATCTTGGGCTGATATAGTTCGTGTTGGCTGTCTTTGGCGAGCCTGCAGGCATACATGCCAAAAGGGGAAAAAAAAAAAAAACCCTCTTTTCATCACCTCGCCAGCACTCGCTGAGTGGCTGGGCGGTGGAGAAGACGACATTGATGAATTACGCGGAAGCTCTAGAATTGTTATGTAGTCCATCGAAGCTTCGATCCCTTCCGATACTGATTTGTCACAGCAAAACCTCTCTCCGGGCTCGTGTCCAGTGTCCTTGTGGCACAGCCACGGCTCAGGGCACTGCTTCTAGAGCAAGCTCTTGCCATCATTTTGCGATAGTCTCGCGCTCGCCATTTTCGCATCTCGTCTTTGATGCTTCACCGCCGCATTGCTACCCTCTCCAGGCCCGAGTCCATGACCCAAGCACTGATGAGGGCACGACTTCTCGAGCAAGCTCATGGGTGAACCCCCCGAGCAGGAGAAAAGCCGGAATCACGAGCCTTGCAGCTCGCTCATGGGCACATCCTTCTGCTCAGATGTGTCTGACTCGGCATTGCGAGCGTTCCCGATGACCACGTGCGACTCTGGGGCCGCCTGGGAGTCTCGAGCAAGCTTCGCTTTGCTTTCAGCCTCATTCTTCCTCTGATCGGCTTCATGAACAAAACGCTGAGTATGCGTTGGCAGCTGGTTGCCATCGCCCACCCAGTCATTGAACATTTTCGAGCGGAGGAAGTTGTCGGACCACTCATGTGAATAGTCGCATTGATTGCCCTTGGCGCAACGACCATTCAAAAAGTAGTATTTGCAGCACAGCTTCTCTTCCTTAGGCTTCGGGCGGGTCGGCATCACGACGGCCACCGGCTTGTTGGAAGTTGAGCTACTGGGTCTATCTGAGAGCACATCGGCCCAGCTCTGTCCCGAGGCAAGAGGCTTTGTCGCATCCGGATCTTTCTGCTTCGCCGCAGCGGCGTGCTGACTTGCAGGGCGATCTTTCTTCTTTGCCGCCGATTGCAGATGATGGTCAATCTGCCGTTCACTCAAACCGGCTTTGACCAGCTGACCACGAAGGTCGCGGATCTCAGCACTGGCTTGAGCTTTGAGGTTCAGTTGACCCTTGCCCATCTCGTGCAAGTCGGACAGCATGTTTCTTTGTGTCACTGCGGTATGTTAACACGGTACGGCAGACCTAGGGCGCTGGAGATGCATACTTTGTTTGGGGCGCTTTTGAGACCCTTGGGTCTCAACTTCGGGAGCAGAACGTTTCGGCATGCTACGTATGTTAGCTGAAGCCGATGTATGGGGTAGGGGTGGTCTCGTACTTGATGTTTGTCTTGAGAGTTGAGTGGGCTTGCGAAGCTTGGAAACCGATCAAGGGGGCGGACGTCGGTCGCTCCTTCCACCTGAATGCTCCTGCCGTTTCGGGGCTTGGGCGCCCGCTCAAGAAGCTTTGCGTTCACATGTTCTGAACCTACCGCACAACACGCACGTAATAAGCATCATGTCGAATCCTTTTGATAACATTCCCAAACTCCAAGCACCCGAAAGGCGTGGCTATGGCGGCGACGAGAATATAGAAAAGAGTTCAGATCGAGAATCGGTGTCTGACAGTGAACGTGAAGATCCGGAGCAAGACGCCAGGCGGTCACCTGTACCAAAGGCGAAAGCTACGACTACTCGCGAGCGCAACACCGATCCCTTCGCCGATTACGAAGCAAATCCGCCTCAGCCCAAGTATGCAGAGATCGCTTTACAAACCATGCAAAGCGCTGTGCGAGAGGTGGATTTGCCTGATAATCCGGAAGATGCCCTCAAGCGTCTGGACGAGCTCCGTTCAAAAGAAGCAGCAGGATGGATCTCTTCTCAACCCTTTCGGGAAAAGAATGAGTACCTGCGCTCCAAGCTGAACGAGTTCCAAAAGCTACGCGAGGTGCAGAAGGAAGTCTCCGACTTTGACGAGTTGCAGAAGCAAGTGTCCGAGCTGCAGCAGCAGAACTCAGACCTGCAGAAACAAGACGCAGAATGGCAGAAGCAAGTG
Organism: Hortaea werneckii; assembly: GCA_037044905.1. Lineage (NCBI taxonomy): Eukaryota > Fungi > Ascomycota > Dothideomycetes > Mycosphaerellales > Teratosphaeriaceae > Hortaea > Hortaea werneckii. The sequence continues at coordinate 26,201 of JBAOKB010000086.1, read as the reverse complement.
TCCGAGCTGCAGCAGCAGAACTCAGACCTGCAGAAACAAGACGCAGAATGGCAGAAGCAAGACGCGGAATGGCAGAAGCAAGTGTTTCAGCTGCGAAAGCAGAACTCAGACCTGCAGAAGCAAGCCGCCGTCCAGCAGAAGCAAAAGCAAGATGTCGGGCACCAGGACCAAGCGGTCGAGCTGCGAAAGCAACTCGATGAGGCGACCACTGCGTTGTCAGAGCTTGAAAAGTGTCTGAAGAGAACGCGCAATCAGCGCGATAGACTCAACGTCATGGATGATGAACACTTTGAAGAGGCTGAGCGACTGGCACAGTTGTGCCGTGACAATGGCATCAACCCGTACCCTCGTCAGTCCTAAAAAGTCGACCACGCCAGCGACGTGAAGTCAAAAAACCAAGAAACAAAAAAAAAACTTTTCATCAGCGGGCTGCCATTCCGGCGGCACCTGGAGAAAGGTAATGGGGAAAATAGAAGAGGGTGATTGAGAAGCTCAGATAGAGCGGCGGTATCTTGTACATGCCTCGAGGACGTCTTAGTCTTTAAGTGTACCGTGGAGCGAAACTGTACCTAGGTGGTAGGAGGTAGTGAAGTGACATCTAGCGCGACATATCGTATCCAGCGCGACATCGTATCCAGTGGCGGGAAGATCCGTCTTCGGTTTCCCAAATTCAGCTCACGACTTCGAATCTCCACACGGCACTACACAACATTAGCAGCCGTAATGGACTTCACAAAGCTCATCGCAGAGACAGATCGAATCACTGAACTCACAGAAACCAGAATGCAGCGTACGCAAGAGCGTGATCGTGCACGACGCGCCGCGCCGGCACCGCTGCCAGCACCGCCGCCAGCACCGCCGCGCCCTACCGGCTCGCGAATGAGAAGGGGATCCAGCGAGCAATCGCTCACGTCCAACCTCTCTCGCGCGCGGCTTAGCGACGCTATGGACCTGGACCCGCCAGTGAACACGCCAAGATCGACAACCAGGGTGTCGCAGCGTGGCAGTCCGGCCAAAAGAGTAAGCGAGGGCCCGGAGAAAGAGCAGCGGCCTCAGAAGGATAGGCGGGTGTCCAGCTCCAGCATGTCCAGAACAATGCAGAGCTTAGACTTGCCGCTGGAAGAGGCTGAGGCTTCTCTCTCGCTCGCGCGCTTGCTCATGCCCGATGGCTCGCATCGACCCTTGTCCGATCTCGACGAAGATCGCATGCAAGCGCTCGAAACGTCCTGGGACACGTTCACCTCGAAGACCGAGCCTTTCCGCCGCTGGTGGGCCCTTATGGGGTCTAAAAATCAGTGTTGCGGGGGCAAAATCATCTCGAGGATGGACGCAGACCGGGAAGAAGGGCGTTTTGCTTGCAAGACTTGCCCGAAGTCAAAGCCTCCTCGTCCCTGTCTTCGGCTCACCACACCTGTCAGCGAAGATGGTCAACGTCTTACGCGCCTCGTGGAGGTCATGCCGGAGAAGGGCAAGGACGGCTTGCATGCTTTTGAATACTTCTAGCCAGCCAGCCAGCATCTCTGCACGGATCCCCGATCCCAGCGAGTGTGAGCACGCCGCGCGACGAAGTTGGATGACGGCCTCCAGGCCTTGAATATTTCTAGCCGCGAGCCAGCCAGCATCTCTGCATGGATCCTCGATCCCAGCGAGTGTGAGCACGCCGCGCGCGACGAAGTATGTGACCAGAAAAGAAAAGAAAAAAATCTTTCATCAGTTGTTGGGCATCCGCCCGGCTCTGGAGGAGGATTTGTTACGCCTATTGCTCTTAGTGTAATCTCCACAGCAGTCATCTTGGACAGATTTGCTCGCTATGGGACACTCGGACGCTGTTCAGCCCCTCGCCGCCTTCTATACCCGCCGCACCTTCTGACGTCGATTATGCCCTTGATCCAAAAGCGCCTCTTTTGGCATAGTCTTGTGTCTCCTTCGTTCTTGGTGCTTCACACTGTAAACCGCATTGCTAACTTGTCCAGGCCCGATAAACATAAGCGCTAATTAGGGCGAGGCTGTAGTGCGATGTTTACCAAACTTCTCGAAATTCGAATACCAAATTACCTTGACTTTGTTTTCGTACAAGTCGCCCCATCCAAGCGACGTCGATCCAACAGAGAACGACGGAGACAATGCGATAGCGACTACAGTACACCATATCCTGAAAGTCGGTAATACCCACCATAGCTGCGTCCGTGAGCGGAGGTCCGCGAGGTGTAGATGCCATTGCCACTCCCGGCTCAGTTACTAGAGCGAGGTTCTGCCCGTTTCTCGATTTCGTGTCTGCTCCCGGCGACCAAGACGGATCTTAGTTTCTGCAACCGCTTCCTGGGCTGGGTCAATTTCGAGCCATGCCGAGGCACCGCTCTTGCCCTTATTTCGACTGTCCCATCGTGAACGCACCATGCACAAGGTTTGTGACATCGCTATGTTGTTGCTATTGGCATGGCGATATTGGGAAAATCACATTTGCCTTTGCAAAAGTCTAGTCGATGCTGCATGCGTAGTCGATCTTCAATGTTGCCTCTGCGACTCTTTGGGACTCTCCGTTTGCTATCATCTCGGAAAGCTTTTCTCTCAAGCAGCTTTCTCTTCTGCCCAGAGCTGCAAGCTCGCTTGCCACCTTCCCCACTCGTCTTGCCCTGTGTATCCTTGCTTACTCCTCGAACGTCTTCATGCTAACGCATGTTTGAGTTTGCACTTCGATCGAGTTTGCTACTTGTATCGCTCCCGAGCTCCTATTGAGGCCGGTGTCGCATTTCGTGTTAATTTAGGACAAAGCCTTTTTACGACCTATTTGGTTAGCTGTACGTCCTTACGCATTTACGTCCTACCCTCAATCCTACCCTCAATCCTTCAAAGAATCCGGGGCGGATTCCATGATAATGCGTGGGGGGCACGGGCCACCGAATTCGCCGGAGGGGGCAGATTCCATGAAAAACCGGGGGCAGAAGGAATGAAAAGTACCGGTCGGAATCGTTTCAAACTCGGTGAGTTTCCAATCCGTAGGCACTTTACTCGTGAGTTTTCAACATCGGAGCGGGAGACCCGCGTGGTGAATTGTTATCGCGGTTCGAAAATCCCGACATTCTGTGTGAAGTTCCGCTCGCAAAGGCTTAGGGTTAGGGTCGGCGGGCGTAACGGCGGTTCGGCTGGAATTGAGGGACCGCCGGAAGCGCAGGCTGGACGCTCGCGAAGAGGTAGGGTAGATAGAAATACACCAACAAAGGTGCAGAAAAGCACCCAGCAAGACCACCGACTCTTGTAGCATGTAGCTAACGTTCAACCCCATCATGTGTGACCGCGCCATCGCGACAGGGATCGCGAAAATTCTGTGACAGGGGTCGGTGCAGCTGAGCCCAGGCGAGGCCGCCGACCGAAACATCAGGACAGACACGTTGCTCGACAGCTAATACACCATGGACGCTTTTGAGAGTCTGTTCGTACACTTCCAGAATTTTCAAATCATCGTTTGTAGAGATTGCAAGTTTGCAGTGGTTCCAGACCAAATCAAGGCGCATCTCAGCCAAAGTCACCAGACGCTAACAGTGAGCACTAGGAAAGGAATAATCGAACAAGTGGAAAAACTCGACCACGTCGCTTATAGGTCAGAAGACGTCGTGTACCCCGCCGCCGAACAGGAAGCGATCCAGGAGCTCGGCCCGGTCATCGAGCAATGCTCACAGTGCAAAGCGTGCGGGTTGCTGAGGGAGAGTAAAAAGGGGATCGAGGCGCACTGTAGAAAGGAACACGGCTGGAACAGCGCCAAAAGCAGAGGAGGTCGAGGGAGTTTGAGGAGTCGACCCGCCGCAAACCAGCCGTTCACGGAAGGTCACTGCTGTCAGAGATTCTTCAAGTATGCGCAGTGGACTAAGCTCTTTAAAGTGCTACCGCCAGCGCCACGGATGCTAGGAGGCGGTCATGGCTGCGAGCCCGAGGACAGGGCGCAGAAGTTGACAGATGAGGTAGCCGATGGACTCAAGAGGAAGCTGCGGGAGGCGCACCATCACAGGAAGGTGAACGTCAGCAATGTCAGGTCTGAAATGGATCCATGGCTGGAACACACCAGCTGGGCTCACCATCTGGCTGGGTTTGAGAAAGAAGAGCTACGGGCTAGTCTAAGTGCGGCGCCAAAGCTTGAGGCGGACGAGCGGGGGATAGAGAGCGTGGATGAAGAAGAGGAGGCGATCGAGAGAGCTTGCAGAGCGACCGGCAGGGTGATCAAGAAGGCCATGGACGTCAGCAGTCCGCGGACGATCCCAAGGTCCGCTCTTCACTACGTGAACAGGAAGGAAACCGGGGCCGCGAACAACGAGACTCCATTCTACAGCAAACACGAGGCCAGTACGAAGAAGAAATACTCCAGGGTCTGGGTATCAATGCTGAGATATCTTTGGAGGAGTCAGACATGGGAGAACAAGCCAGACTACACGTTGACGGATGGGCAAGCGAGGAGGCTGGGAGCAATGCAAAGTCTCGCCAGACGAGAGACCGCCGCTCTAGACAAGGGAGCCAGAAAGGTCTGCGAAGACGAGTTACAATGGTCCATCGTTCTTTTCTGGGCCAGCATGCTCGACCAGGAGCTGCTAGACGACGAGTTCCAAAGCGGCTTTCTGTCCGCATTGGCAGTTCTCGGCTTGGACACCGAAGACGCAGGATGGGTAAGCGTGTTCAACTTCACGCCGAAGCTGGCGGCCATCGTCACGGTCTGTAAGGCTCTGGTGGTGTTCATGGCTTACAAGCAGAGGCAAGACGACATCGACCGGCTGATCGGAGCCGGGATAGGTGAGAGTGAGGCGAGAAAAGAAGCGGTCAGCATTGTAGAAGGGGTGCACGATATGGTGCCCAGGCTGTTGTGTCTTCAGGAATACGGGGGACCAGCGAGCCCGATGGACAGGGTCTTGCACATGAAGACTTTTGGAATGAGGATCAGGTTCACGGAGAAAGCCGGGGCACGGGTCACTTGGATGAACAGATGCCAACAGGTCGCCATCGACAAGATCAGCTTCAGCATGGGAGATCTCAGAGATGCACTACACTCGCTGTGGGAAAGGTGTCTGGGGAGGCTCACGAAGCGGTTGATGTTCTTACAGCAAGAGGAGGAACTGCCGATCTTGCATCTGGACAGACTGTTCGACAACCCAAGCGATCTCACCGAGGGTTGGAGCTTCTTGGACGATGAGAGAAACGATGAAGTCTTGGGCAGAGTCAGGAGGCCGGACGGGAAAGACGTGGAGAGCAGGAAGTGGTTGTGGAGCCGGGCCATGAGAGAGGACCGAATAACCAAGTACTTTCTACAAAATATCGACATGAGTGAAGTGAGGGACAGGAGTGAGCTAAAGTGGAACACGACCAAGGTGGAGCAGTACTTCCGGGAGGTGACTCTGTTCAAGGAGGAGCTGATAGTGTTGTGTCACATGGCAGGGGGAGCTCCAGCCAGAGGGACGGAAGTTGTCAGCATCAGGACCGAGAACGGAGAGAGTGCGCGAGCGCAGAGGGGTGTTTTTGTTGACAATGGCATGGTCGAGCTGGTGACGGGCTACCACAAAGGCTACAGCAAGAGCGGCGAAGCGAAGATAATCCACAGGTATCTGCCGCAAGAGGTGGGAAAGCTGTTGGTGTACCATTTGTGGCTAGTGGAACCGTTCGTGCACATGCTCAGGTGGGAAGTCAGGGGCGAGTTCGACTTCAGCAAATATCTGTGGGAGCCGGAGCCGGAAAAGAAATGGGAAGGCGAGGTCGACGGAGTCAGGGAGGAGGAGGAGAGTGGGAGCGAAGAAGGAGGAAGGGAAAGCGACGGGGAAGAGGGCAGTTCAGGAAGCGAGAGCGAATCGAGCACAAGCCCGAGCAGTGAAAGCGAGGCGGATGGAGGTGATGACGAAGGAACGGCAGGAGATCGGATGGTCAGTGGGAGGGAGGCGCGAAGCAGGCCGAGGAATGGAGGAAAAGCGAAAGAGGGCAAGCTGCAGGCACTCAGCATAGACGGCTTCTGGAACACAGAGAGGCTGAAGAGGGTGATGAAGAGGGAGCTATCAAAATGCCAGGCCGGATTCTTTGTAACGCCGTCGACATGGAGGCAGCTATACCCAGCCATCCAAAGGGTACACTGCCCAGAGGAAGAAGTGACAAAACAGCTCGATCGGTTGTACGAAGGAGTAACAACAGAAGATAGGCAGATGCAATCCGGACACAGTAAAAGGATGGAAGAGTTGATCTACGGGATCTTGACGACAGAGAACCCGTTCAGCACGCAGTCCGAGCAGGCATCGTTCAGAAAGGTGAGCGTGTCATGGCACCACTTCATCAGGTGGCCGTCCACTGCGACAGGTAATGGAAAGCCGACGATCGATCTGGAGAAATACAGGAAGATGGTAGAAGAAGAGAGGTGGGCGAAGTTGAGGAGGGCAGACTTGAACGTGAGTCTGAGGGAAATGCTGGGGCCGAACGCTTCATTTAGAGGCTCACAACTGGAAGGGCTAAAGGCAATCGTATCGGGCGAGCCGAAGGTAGTAATGGTCATGAGGACCGGAGGAGGCAAGAGTCTGATGTTCATGCTACCGGCATTCTGCTCAGTCGGAGGGGTGACGGTGGTAGTGGTGCCGTTGATATCGCTAAGGAGCGATCTAGAGAGGAGATGCAAGGAGATCGGACTCAACGCCGGGAGATGGCCCGACCAGAGCGCCAGGCACGCGAGGATCGTGCTAGTAACACCCGAGAGCGCAGTAACGAAGGCGTTCAACAGGTTCATCAACGACAAGCTACCCTCAATCCTTCAAAGAATCCGGGGCGGATTCCATGATAATGCGTGGGGGGCACGGGCCACCGAATTCGCCGGAGGGGGCAGATTCCATGAAAAACCGGGGGCAGAAGGAATGAAAAGTACCGGTCGGAATCGTTTCAAACTCGGTGAGTTTCCAATCCGTAGGCACTTTACTCGTGAGTTTTCAACATCGGAGCGGGAGACCCGCGTGGTGAATTGTTATCGCGGTTCGAAAATCCCGACATTCTGTGTGAAGTTCCGCTCGCAAAGGCTTAGGGTTAGGGTCGGCGGGCGTAACGGCGGTTCGGCTGGAATTGAGGGACCGCCGGAAGCGCAGGCTGGACGCTCGCGAAGAGGTAGGGTAGATAGAAATACACCAACAAAGGTGCAGAAAAGCACCCAGCAAGACCACCGACTCTTGTAGCATGTAGCTAACGTTCAACCCCATCATGTGTGACCGCGCCATCGCGACAGGGATCGCGAAAATTCTGTGACAGGGGTCGGTGCAGCTGAGCCCAGGCGAGGCCGCCGACCGAAACATCAGGACAGACACGTTGCTCGACAGCTAATACACCATGGACGCTTTTGAGAGTCTGTTCGTACACTTCCAGAATTTTCAAATCATCGTTTGTAGAGATTGCAAGTTTGCAGTGGTTCCAGACCAAATCAAGGCGCATCTCAGCCAAAGTCACCAGACGCTAACAGTGAGCACTAGGAAAGGAATAATCGAACAAGTGGAAAAACTCGACCACGTCGCTTATAGGTCAGAAGACGTCGTGTACCCCGCCGCCGAACAGGAAGCGATCCAGGAGCTCGGCCCGGTCATCGAGCAATGCTCACAGTGCAAAGCGTGCGGGTTGCTGAGGGAGAGTAAAAAGGGGATCGAGGCGCACTGTAGAAAGGAACACGGCTGGAACAGCGCCAAAAGCAGAGGAGGTCGAGGGAGTTTGAGGAGTCGACCCGCCGCAAACCAGCCGTTCACGGAAGGTCACTGCTGTCAGAGATTCTTCAAGTATGCGCAGTGGACTAAGCTCTTTAAAGTGCTACCGCCAGCGCCACGGATGCTAGGAGGCGGTCATGGCTGCGAGCCCGAGGACAGGGCGCAGAAGTTGACAGATGAGGTAGCCGATGGACTCAAGAGGAAGCTGCGGGAGGCGCACCATCACAGGAAGGTGAACGTCAGCAATGTCAGGTCTGAAATGGATCCATGGCTGGAACACACCAGCTGGGCTCACCATCTGGCTGGGTTTGAGAAAGAAGAGCTACGGGCTAGTCTAAGTGCGGCGCCAAAGCTTGAGGCGGACGAGCGGGGGATAGAGAGCGTGGATGAAGAAGAGGAGGCGATCGAGAGAGCTTGCAGAGCGACCGGCAGGGTGATCAAGAAGGCCATGGACGTCAGCAGTCCGCGGACGATCCCAAGGTCCGCTCTTCACTACGTGAACAGGAAGGAAACCGGGGCCGCGAACAACGAGACTCCATTCTACAGCAAACACGAGGCCAGTACGAAGAAGAAATACTCCAGGGTCTGGGTATCAATGCTGAGATATCTTTGGAGGAGTCAGACATGGGAGAACAAGCCAGACTACACGTTGACGGATGGGCAAGCGAGGAGGCTGGGAGCAATGCAAAGTCTCGCCAGACGAGAGACCGCCGCTCTAGACAAGGGAGCCAGAAAGGTCTGCGAAGACGAGTTACAATGGTCCATCGTTCTTTTCTGGGCCAGCATGCTCGACCAGGAGCTGCTAGACGACGAGTTCCAAAGCGGCTTTCTGTCCGCATTGGCAGTTCTCGGCTTGGACACCGAAGACGCAGGATGGGTAAGCGTGTTCAACTTCACGCCGAAGCTGGCGGCCATCGTCACGGTCTGTAAGGCTCTGGTGGTGTTCATGGCTTACAAGCAGAGGCAAGACGACATCGACCGGCTGATCGGAGCCGGGATAGGTGAGAGTGAGGCGAGAAAAGAAGCGGTCAGCATTGTAGAAGGGGTGCACGATATGGTGCCCAGGCTGTTGTGTCTTCAGGAATACGGGGGACCAGCGAGCCCGATGGACAGGGTCTTGCACATGAAGACTTTTGGAATGAGGATCAGGTTCACGGAGAAAGCCGGGGCACGGGTCACTTGGATGAACAGATGCCAACAGGTCGCCATCGACAAGATCAGCTTCAGCATGGGAGATCTCAGAGATGCACTACACTCGCTGTGGGAAAGGTGTCTGGGGAGGCTCACGAAGCGGTTGATGTTCTTACAGCAAGAGGAGGAACTGCCGATCTTGCATCTGGACAGACTGTTCGACAACCCAAGCGATCTCACCGAGGGTTGGAGCTTCTTGGACGATGAGAGAAACGATGAAGTCTTGGGCAGAGTCAGGAGGCCGGACGGGAAAGACGTGGAGAGCAGGAAGTGGTTGTGGAGCCGGGCCATGAGAGAGGACCGAATAACCAAGTACTTTCTACAAAATATCGACATGAGTGAAGTGAGGGACAGGAGTGAGCTAAAGTGGAACACGACCAAGGTGGAGCAGTACTTCCGGGAGGTGACTCTGTTCAAGGAGGAGCTGATAGTGTTGTGTCACATGGCAGGGGGAGCTCCAGCCAGAGGGACGGAAGTTGTCAGCATCAGGACCGAGAACGGAGAGAGTGCGCGAGCGCAGAGGGGTGTTTTTGTTGACAATGGCATGGTCGAGCTGGTGACGGGCTACCACAAAGGCTACAGCAAGAGCGGCGAAGCGAAGATAATCCACAGGTATCTGCCGCAAGAGGTGGGAAAGCTGTTGGTGTACCATTTGTGGCTAGTGGAACCGTTCGTGCACATGCTCAGGTGGGAAGTCAGGGGCGAGTTCGACTTCAGCAAATATCTGTGGGAGCCGGAGCCGGAAAAGAAATGGGAAGGCGAGGTCGACGGAGTCAGGGAGGAGGAGGAGAGTGGGAGCGAAGAAGGAGGAAGGGAAAGCGACGGGGAAGAGGGCAGTTCAGGAAGCGAGAGCGAATCGAGCACAAGCCCGAGCAGTGAAAGCGAGGCGGATGGAGGTGATGACGAAGGAACGGCAGGAGATCGGATGGTCAGTGGGAGGGAGGCGCGAAGCAGGCCGAGGAATGGAGGAAAAGCGAAAGAGGGCAAGCTGCAGGCACTCAGCATAGACGGCTTCTGGAACACAGAGAGGCTGAAGAGGGTGATGAAGAGGGAGCTATCAAAATGCCAGGCCGGATTCTTTGTAACGCCGTCGACATGGAGGCAGCTATACCCAGCCATCCAAAGGGTACACTGCCCAGAGGAAGAAGTGACAAAACAGCTCGATCGGTTGTACGAAGGAGTAACAACAGAAGATAGGCAGATGCAATCCGGACACAGTAAAAGGATGGAAGAGTTGATCTACGGGATCTTGACGACAGAGAACCCGTTCAGCACGCAGTCCGAGCAGGCATCGTTCAGAAAGGTGAGCGTGTCATGGCACCACTTCATCAGGTGGCCGTCCACTGCGACAGGTAATGGAAAGCCGACGATCGATCTGGAGAAATACAGGAAGATGGTAGAAGAAGAGAGGTGGGCGAAGTTGAGGAGGGCAGACTTGAACGTGAGTCTGAGGGAAATGCTGGGGCCGAACGCTTCATTTAGAGGCTCACAACTGGAAGGGCTAAAGGCAATCGTATCGGGCGAGCCGAAGGTAGTAATGGTCATGAGGACCGGAGGAGGCAAGAGTCTGATGTTCATGCTACCGGCATTCTGCTCAGTCGGAGGGGTGACGGTGGTAGTGGTGCCGTTGATATCGCTAAGGAGCGATCTAGAGAGGAGATGCAAGGAGATCGGACTCAACGCCGGGAGATGGCCCGACCAGAGCGCCAGGCACGCGAGGATCGTGCTAGTAACACCCGAGAGCGCAGTAACGAAGGCGTTCAACAGGTTCATCAACGACAAGCTACCCTCAATCCTTCAAAGAATCCGGGGCGGATTCCATGATAATGCGTGGGGGGCACGGGCCACCGAATTCGCCGGAGGGGGCAGATTCCATGAAAAACCGGGGGCAGAAGGAATGAAAAGTACCGGTCGGAATCGTTTCAAACTCGGTGAGTTTCCAATCCGTAGGCACTTTACTCGTGAGTTTTCAACATCGGAGCGGGAGACCCGCGTGGTGAATTGTTATCGCGGTTCGAAAATCCCGACATTCTGTGTGAAGTTCCGCTCGCAAAGGCTTAGGGTTAGGGTCGGCGGGCGTAACGGCGGTTCGGCTGGAATTGAGGGACCGCCGGAAGCGCAGGCTGGACGCTCGCGAAGAGGTAGGGTAGATAGAAATACACCAACAAAGGTGCAGAAAAGCACCCAGCAAGACCACCGACTCTTGTAGCATGTAGCTAACGTTCAACCCCATCATGTGTGACCGCGCCATCGCGACAGGGATCGCGAAAATTCTGTGACAGGGGTCGGTGCAGCTGAGCCCAGGCGAGGCCGCCGACCGAAACATCAGGACAGACACGTTGCTCGACAGCTAATACACCATGGACGCTTTTGAGAGTCTGTTCGTACACTTCCAGAATTTTCAAATCATCGTTTGTAGAGATTGCAAGTTTGCAGTGGTTCCAGACCAAATCAAGGCGCATCTCAGCCAAAGTCACCAGACGCTAACAGTGAGCACTAGGAAAGGAATAATCGAACAAGTGGAAAAACTCGACCACGTCGCTTATAGGTCAGAAGACGTCGTGTACCCCGCCGCCGAACAGGAAGCGATCCAGGAGCTCGGCCCGGTCATCGAGCAATGCTCACAGTGCAAAGCGTGCGGGTTGCTGAGGGAGAGTAAAAAGGGGATCGAGGCGCACTGTAGAAAGGAACACGGCTGGAACAGCGCCAAAAGCAGAGGAGGTCGAGGGAGTTTGAGGAGTCGACCCGCCGCAAACCAGCCGTTCACGGAAGGTCACTGCTGTCAGAGATTCTTCAAGTATGCGCAGTGGACTAAGCTCTTTAAAGTGCTACCGCCAGCGCCACGGATGCTAGGAGGCGGTCATGGCTGCGAGCCCGAGGACAGGGCGCAGAAGTTGACAGATGAGGTAGCCGATGGACTCAAGAGGAAGCTGCGGGAGGCGCACCATCACAGGAAGGTGAACGTCAGCAATGTCAGGTCTGAAATGGATCCATGGCTGGAACACACCAGCTGGGCTCACCATCTGGCTGGGTTTGAGAAAGAAGAGCTACGGGCTAGTCTAAGTGCGGCGCCAAAGCTTGAGGCGGACGAGCGGGGGATAGAGAGCGTGGATGAAGAAGAGGAGGCGATCGAGAGAGCTTGCAGAGCGACCGGCAGGGTGATCAAGAAGGCCATGGACGTCAGCAGTCCGCGGACGATCCCAAGGTCCGCTCTTCACTACGTGAACAGGAAGGAAACCGGGGCCGCGAACAACGAGACTCCATTCTACAGCAAACACGAGGCCAGTACGAAGAAGAAATACTCCAGGGTCTGGGTATCAATGCTGAGATATCTTTGGAGGAGTCAGACATGGGAGAACAAGCCAGACTACACGTTGACGGATGGGCAAGCGAGGAGGCTGGGAGCAATGCAAAGTCTCGCCAGACGAGAGACCGCCGCTCTAGACAAGGGAGCCAGAAAGGTCTGCGAAGACGAGTTACAATGGTCCATCGTTCTTTTCTGGGCCAGCATGCTCGACCAGGAGCTGCTAGACGACGAGTTCCAAAGCGGCTTTCTGTCCGCATTGGCAGTTCTCGGCTTGGACACCGAAGACGCAGGATGGGTAAGCGTGTTCAACTTCACGCCGAAGCTGGCGGCCATCGTCACGGTCTGTAAGGCTCTGGTGGTGTTCATGGCTTACAAGCAGAGGCAAGACGACATCGACCGGCTGATCGGAGCCGGGATAGGTGAGAGTGAGGCGAGAAAAGAAGCGGTCAGCATTGTAGAAGGGGTGCACGATATGGTGCCCAGGCTGTTGTGTCTTCAGGAATACGGGGGACCAGCGAGCCCGATGGACAGGGTCTTGCACATGAAGACTTTTGGAATGAGGATCAGGTTCACGGAGAAAGCCGGGGCACGGGTCACTTGGATGAACAGATGCCAACAGGTCGCCATCGACAAGATCAGCTTCAGCATGGGAGATCTCAGAGATGCACTACACTCGCTGTGGGAAAGGTGTCTGGGGAGGCTCACGAAGCGGTTGATGTTCTTACAGCAAGAGGAGGAACTGCCGATCTTGCATCTGGACAGACTGTTCGACAACCCAAGCGATCTCACCGAGGGTTGGAGCTTCTTGGACGATGAGAGAAACGATGAAGTCTTGGGCAGAGTCAGGAGGCCGGACGGGAAAGACGTGGAGAGCAGGAAGTGGTTGTGGAGCCGGGCCATGAGAGAGGACCGAATAACCAAGTACTTTCTACAAAATATCGACATGAGTGAAGTGAGGGACAGGAGTGAGCTAAAGTGGAACACGACCAAGGTGGAGCAGTACTTCCGGGAGGTGACTCTGTTCAAGGAGGAGCTGATAGTGTTGTGTCACATGGCAGGGGGAGCTCCAGCCAGAGGGACGGAAGTTGTCAGCATCAGGACCGAGAACGGAGAGAGTGCGCGAGCGCAGAGGGGTGTTTTTGTTGACAATGGCATGGTCGAGCTGGTGACGGGCTACCACAAAGGCTACAGCAAGAGCGGCGAAGCGAAGATAATCCACAGGTATCTGCCGCAAGAGGTGGGAAAGCTGTTGGTGTACCATTTGTGGCTAGTGGAACCGTTCGTGCACATGCTCAGGTGGGAAGTCAGGGGCGAGTTCGACTTCAGCAAATATCTGTGGGAGCCGGAGCCGGAAAAGAAATGGGAAGGCGAGGTCGACGGAGTCAGGGAGGAGGAGGAGAGTGGGAGCGAAGAAGGAGGAAGGGAAAGCGACGGGGAAGAGGGCAGTTCAGGAAGCGAGAGCGAATCGAGCACAAGCCCGAGCAGTGAAAGCGAGGCGGATGGAGGTGATGACGAAGGAACGGCAGGAGATCGGATGGTCAGTGGGAGGGAGGCGCGAAGCAGGCCGAGGAATGGAGGAAAAGCGAAAGAGGGCAAGCTGCAGGCACTCAGCATAGACGGCTTCTGGAACACAGAGAGGCTGAAGAGGGTGATGAAGAGGGAGCTATCAAAATGCCAGGCCGGATTCTTTGTAACGCCGTCGACATGGAGGCAGCTATACCCAGCCATCCAAAGGGTACACTGCCCAGAGGAAGAAGTGACAAAACAGCTCGATCGGTTGTACGAAGGAGTAACAACAGAAGATAGGCAGATGCAATCCGGACACAGTAAAAGGATGGAAGAGTTGATCTACGGGATCTTGACGACAGAGAACCCGTTCAGCACGCAGTCCGAGCAGGCATCGTTCAGAAAGGTGAGCGTGTCATGGCACCACTTCATCAGGTGGCCGTCCACTGCGACAGGTAATGGAAAGCCGACGATCGATCTGGAGAAATACAGGAAGATGGTAGAAGAAGAGAGGTGGGCGAAGTTGAGGAGGGCAGACTTGAACGTGAGTCTGAGGGAAATGCTGGGGCCGAACGCTTCATTTAGAGGCTCACAACTGGAAGGGCTAAAGGCAATCGTATCGGGCGAGCCGAAGGTAGTAATGGTCATGAGGACCGGAGGAGGCAAGAGTCTGATGTTCATGCTACCGGCATTCTGCTCAGTCGGAGGGGTGACGGTGGTAGTGGTGCCGTTGATATCGCTAAGGAGCGATCTAGAGAGGAGATGCAAGGAGATCGGACTCAACGCCGGGAGATGGCCCGACCAGAGCGCCAGGCACGCGAGGATCGTGCTAGTAACACCCGAGAGCGCAGTAACGAAGGCGTTCAACAGGTTCATCAACGACAAGCTACCCTCAATCCTTCAAAGAATCCGGGGCGGATTCCATGATAATGCGTGGGGGGCACGGGCCACCGAATTCGCCGGAGGGGGCAGATTCCATGAAAAACCGGGGGCAGAAGGAATGAAAAGTACCGGTCGGAATCGTTTCAAACTCGGTGAGTTTCCAATCCGTAGGCACTTTACTCGTGAGTTTTCAACATCGGAGCGGGAGACCCGCGTGGTGAATTGTTATCGCGGTTCGAAAATCCCGACATTCTGTGTGAAGTTCCGCTCGCAAAGGCTTAGGGTTAGGGTCGGCGGGCGTAACGGCGGTTCGGCTGGAATTGAGGGACCGCCGGAAGCGCAGGCTGGACGCTCGCGAAGAGGTAGGGTAGATAGAAATACACCAACAAAGGTGCAGAAAAGCACCCAGCAAGACCACCGACTCTTGTAGCATGTAGCTAACGTTCAACCCCATCATGTGTGACCGCGCCATCGCGACAGGGATCGCGAAAATTCTGTGACAGGGGTCGGTGCAGCTGAGCCCAGGCGAGGCCGCCGACCGAAACATCAGGACAGACACGTTGCTCGACAGCTAATACACCATGGACGCTTTTGAGAGTCTGTTCGTACACTTCCAGAATTTTCAAATCATCGTTTGTAGAGATTGCAAGTTTGCAGTGGTTCCAGACCAAATCAAGGCGCATCTCAGCCAAAGTCACCAGACGCTAACAGTGAGCACTAGGAAAGGAATAATCGAACAAGTGGAAAAACTCGACCACGTCGCTTATAGGTCAGAAGACGTCGTGTACCCCGCCGCCGAACAGGAAGCGATCCAGGAGCTCGGCCCGGTCATCGAGCAATGCTCACAGTGCAAAGCGTGCGGGTTGCTGAGGGAGAGTAAAAAGGGGATCGAGGCGCACTGTAGAAAGGAACACGGCTGGAACAGCGCCAAAAGCAGAGGAGGTCGAGGGAGTTTGAGGAGTCGACCCGCCGCAAACCAGCCGTTCACGGAAGGTCACTGCTGTCAGAGATTCTTCAAGTATGCGCAGTGGACTAAGCTCTTTAAAGTGCTACCGCCAGCGCCACGGATGCTAGGAGGCGGTCATGGCTGCGAGCCCGAGGACAGGGCGCAGAGAAGTTGACAGATGAGGTAGCCGATGGACTCAAGAGGAAGCTGCGGGAGGCGCACCATCACAGGAAGGTGAACGTCAGCAATGTCAGGTCTGAAATGGATCCATGGCTGGAACACACCAGCTGGGCTCACCATCTGGCTGGGTTTGAGAAAGAAGAGCTACGGGCTAGTCTAAGTGCGGCGCCAAAGCTTGAGGCGGACGAGCGGGGGATAGAGAGCGTGGATGAAGAAGAGGAGGCGATCGAGAGAGCTTGCAGAGCGACCGGCAGGGTGATCAAGAAGGCCATGGACGTCAGCAGTCCGCGGACGATCCCAAGGTCCGCTCTTCACTACGTGAACAGGAAGGAAACCGGGGCCGCGAACAACGAGACTCCATTCTACAGCAAACACGAGGCCAGTACGAAGAAGAAATACTCCAGGGTCTGGGTATCAATGCTGAGATATCTTTGGAGGAGTCAGACATGGGAGAACAAGCCAGACTACACGTTGACGGATGGGCAAGCGAGGAGGCTGGGAGCAATGCAAAGTCTCGCCAGACGAGAGACCGCCGCTCTAGACAAGGGAGCCAGAAAGGTCTGCGAAGACGAGTTACAATGGTCCATCGTTCTTTTCTGGGCCAGCATGCTCGACCAGGAGCTGCTAGACGACGAGTTCCAAAGCGGCTTTCTGTCCGCATTGGCAGTTCTCGGCTTGGACACCGAAGACGCAGGATGGGTAAGCGTGTTCAACTTCACGCCGAAGCTGGCGGCCATCGTCACGGTCTGTAAGGCTCTGGTGGTGTTCATGGCTTACAAGCAGAGGCAAGACGACATCGACCGGCTGATCGGAGCCGGGATAGGTGAGAGTGAGGCGAGAAAAGAAGCGGTCAGCATTGTAGAAGGGGTGCACGATATGGTGCCCAGGCTGTTGTGTCTTCAGGAATACGGGGGACCAGCGAGCCCGATGGACAGGGTCTTGCACATGAAGACTTTTGGAATGAGGATCAGGTTCACGGAGAAAGCCGGGGCACGGGTCACTTGGATGAACAGATGCCAACAGGTCGCCATCGACAAGATCAGCTTCAGCATGGGAGATCTCAGAGATGCACTACACTCGCTGTGGGAAAGGTGTCTGGGGAGGCTCACGAAGCGGTTGATGTTCTTACAGCAAGAGGAGGAACTGCCGATCTTGCATCTGGACAGACTGTTCGACAACCCAAGCGATCTCACCGAGGGTTGGAGCTTCTTGGACGATGAGAGAAACGATGAAGTCTTGGGCAGAGTCAGGAGGCCGGACGGGAAAGACGTGGAGAGCAGGAAGTGGTTGTGGAGCCGGGCCATGAGAGAGGACCGAATAACCAAGTACTTTCTACAAAATATCGACATGAGTGAAGTGAGGGACAGGAGTGAGCTAAAGTGGAACACGACCAAGGTGGAGCAGTACTTCCGGGAGGTGACTCTGTTCAAGGAGGAGCTGATAGTGTTGTGTCACATGGCAGGGGGAGCTCCAGCCAGAGGGACGGAAGTTGTCAGCATCAGGACCGAGAACGGAGAGAGTGCGCGAGCGCAGAGGGGTGTTTTTGTTGACAATGGCATGGTCGAGCTGGTGACGGGCTACCACAAAGGCTACAGCAAGAGCGGCGAAGCGAAGATAATCCACAGGTATCTGCCGCAAGAGGTGGGAAAGCTGTTGGTGTACCATTTGTGGCTAGTGGAACCGTTCGTGCACATGCTCAGGTGGGAAGTCAGGGGCGAGTTCGACTTCAGCAAATATCTGTGGGAGCCGGAGCCGGAAAAGAAATGGGAAGGCGAGGTCGACGGAGTCAGGGAGGAGGAGGAGAGTGGGAGCGAAGAAGGAGGAAGGGAAAGCGACGGGGAAGAGGGCAGTTCAGGAAGCGAGAGCGAATCGAGCACAAGCCCGAGCAGTGAAAGCGAGGCGGATGGAGGTGATGACGAAGGAACGGCAGGAGATCGGATGGTCAGTGGGAGGGAGGCGCGAAGCAGGCCGAGGAATGGAGGAAAAGCGAAAGAGGGCAAGCTGCAGGCACTCAGCATAGACGGCTTCTGGAACACAGAGAGGCTGAAGAGGGTGATGAAGAGGGAGCTATCAAAATGCCAGGCCGGATTCTTTGTAACGCCGTCGACATGGAGGCAGCTATACCCAGCCATCCAAAGGGTACACTGCCCAGAGGAAGAAGTGACAAAACAGCTCGATCGGTTGTACGAAGGAGTAACAACAGAAGATAGGCAGATGCAATCCGGACACAGTAAAAGGATGGAAGAGTTGATCTACGGGATCTTGACGACAGAGAACCCGTTCAGCACGCAGTCCGAGCAGGCATCGTTCAGAAAGGTGAGCGTGTCATGGCACCACTTCATCAGGTGGCCGTCCACTGCGACAGGTAATGGAAAGCCGACGATCGATCTGGAGAAATACAGGAAGATGGTAGAAGAAGAGAGGTGGGCGAAGTTGAGGAGGGCAGACTTGAACGTGAGTCTGAGGGAAATGCTGGGGCCGAACGCTTCATTTAGAGGCTCACAACTGGAAGGGCTAAAGGCAATCGTATCGGGCGAGCCGAAGGTAGTAATGGTCATGAGGACCGGAGGAGGCAAGAGTCTGATGTTCATGCTACCGGCATTCTGCTCAGTCGGAGGGGTGACGGTGGTAGTGGTGCCGTTGATATCGCTAAGGAGCGATCTAGAGAGGAGATGCAAGGAGATCGGACTCAACGCCGGGAGATGGCCCGACCAGAGCGCCAGGCACGCGAGGATCGTGCTAGTAACACCCGAGAGCGCAGTAACGAAGGCGTTCAACAGGTTCATCAACGACAAGCTACCCTCAATCCTTCAAAGAATCCGGGGCGGATTCCATGATAATGCGTGGGGGGCACGGGCCACCGAATTCGCCGGAGGGGGCAGATTCCATGAAAAACCGGGGGCAGAAGGAATGAAAAGTACCGGTCGGAATCGTTTCAAACTCGGTGAGTTTCCAATCCGTAGGCACTTTACTCGTGAGTTTTCAACATCGGAGCGGGAGACCCGCGTGGTGAATTGTTATCGCGGTTCGAAAATCCCGACATTCTGTGTGAAGTTCCGCTCGCAAAGGCTTAGGGTTAGGGTCGGCGGGCGTAACGGCGGTTCGGCTGGAATTGAGGGACCGCCGGAAGCGCAGGCTGGACGCTCGCGAAGAGGTAGGGTAGATAGAAATACACCAACAAAGGTGCAGAAAAGCACCCAGCAAGACCACCGACTCTTGTAGCATGTAGCTAACGTTCAACCCCATCATGTGTGACCGCGCCATCGCGACAGGGATCGCGAAAATTCTGTGACAGGGGTCGGTGCAGCTGAGCCCAGGCGAGGCCGCCGACCGAAACATCAGGACAGACACGTTGCTCGACAGCTAATACACCATGGACGCTTTTGAGAGTCTGTTCGTACACTTCCAGAATTTTCAAATCATCGTTTGTAGAGATTGCAAGTTTGCAGTGGTTCCAGACCAAATCAAGGCGCATCTCAGCCAAAGTCACCAGACGCTAACAGTGAGCACTAGGAAAGGAATAATCGAACAAGTGGAAAAACTCGACCACGTCGCTTATAGGTCAGAAGACGTCGTGTACCCCGCCGCCGAACAGGAAGCGATCCAGGAGCTCGGCCCGGTCATCGAGCAATGCTCACAGTGCAAAGCGTGCGGGTTGCTGAGGGAGAGTAAAAAGGGGATCGAGGCGCACTGTAGAAAGGAACACGGCTGGAACAGCGCCAAAAGCAGAGGAGGTCGAGGGAGTTTGAGGAGTCGACCCGCCGCAAACCAGCCGTTCACGGAAGGTCACTGCTGTCAGAGATTCTTCAAGTATGCGCAGTGGACTAAGCTCTTTAAAGTGCTACCGCCAGCGCCACGGATGCTAGGAGGCGGTCATGGCTGCGAGCCCGAGGACAGGGCGCAGAAGTTGACAGATGAGGTAGCCGATGGACTCAAGAGGAAGCTGCGGGAGGCGCACCATCACAGGAAGGTGAACGTCAGCAATGTCAGGTCTGAAATGGATCCATGGCTGGAACACACCAGCTGGGCTCACCATCTGGCTGGGTTTGAGAAAGAAGAGCTACGGGCTAGTCTAAGTGCGGCGCCAAAGCTTGAGGCGGACGAGCGGGGGATAGAGAGCGTGGATGAAGAAGAGGAGGCGATCGAGAGAGCTTGCAGAGCGACCGGCAGGGTGATCAAGAAGGCCATGGACGTCAGCAGTCCGCGGACGATCCCAAGGTCCGCTCTTCACTACGTGAACAGGAAGGAAACCGGGGCCGCGAACAACGAGACTCCATTCTACAGCAAACACGAGGCCAGTACGAAGAAGAAATACTCCAGGGTCTGGGTATCAATGCTGAGATATCTTTGGAGGAGTCAGACATGGGAGAACAAGCCAGACTACACGTTGACGGATGGGCAAGCGAGGAGGCTGGGAGCAATGCAAAGTCTACCCTCAATCCTTCAAAGAATCCGGGGCGGATTCCATGATAATGCGTGGGGGGCACGGGCCACCGAATTCGCCGGAGGGGGCAGATTCCATGAAAAACCGGGGGCAGAAGGAATGAAAAGTACCGGTCGGAATCGTTTCAAACTCGGTGAGTTTCCAATCCGTAGGCACTTTACTCGTGAGTTTTCAACATCGGAGCGGGAGACCCGCGTGGTGAATTGTTATCGCGGTTCGAAAATCCCGACATTCTGTGTGAAGTTCCGCTCGCAAAGGCTTAGGGTTAGGGTCGGCGGGCGTAACGGCGGTTCGGCTGGAATTGAGGGACCGCCGGAAGCGCAGGCTAGACGCTCGCGAAGAGGTAGGGTAGATAGAAATACACCAACAAAGGTGCAGAAAAGCACCTAGCAAGACCACCGACTCTTGTAGCATGTAGCTAACGTTCAACCCCATCATGTGTGACCGCGCCATCGCGACAGGGATCGCGAAAATTCTGTGACAGGGGGCGGTGCAGCTAAGCCCAGGCGAGGCCGCCGACCGAAACATCAGGACAGACACGTTGCTCGACAGCTAATACACCATGGACGCTTTTGAGAGTCTGTTCGTACACTTCCAGAATTTTTAAATTATCGTTTGTAGAGATTGCAAGTTTGCAGTGGTTCCAGACCAAATCAAGGCGCATCTCAGCCAAAGTCACTAGACGCTAACAGTGAGCACTAGGAAAGGAATAATCGAACAAGTAGAAAAACTCGACCACGTCGCTTATAGGTTAGAAGACGTCGTGTACCCCGCCGCCGAACAGGAAGCGATCTAGGAGCTCGGCCCGGTCATCGAGCAATGCTCACAGTGCAAAGCGTGCGGGTTGCTAAGGGAGAGTAAAAAGGGGATCGAGGCGCACTGTAGAAAGGAACACGGCTGGAACAGCGCCAAAAGCAGAGGAGGTCGAGGGAGTTTAAGGAGTCGACCCGCCGCAAACCAGCCGTTCACGGAAGGTCACTGCTGTTAGAGATTCTTTAAGTATGCGCAGTGGACTAAGCTCTTTAAAGTGCTACCGCCAGCGCCACGGATGCTAGGAGGCGGTCATGGCTGCGAGCCCGAGGACAGGGCGCAGAAGTTGACAGATGAGGTAGCCGATGGACTTAAGAGGAAGCTACGGGAGGCGCACCATTACAGGAAGGTGAACGTTAGCAATGTTAGGTCTAAAATGGATCCATGGCTGGAACACACCAGCTGGGCTCACCATCTGGCTGGGTTTGAGAAAGAAGAGCTACGGGCTAGTCTAAGTGCGGCGCCAAAGCTTAAGGCGGACGAGCGGGGGATAGAGAGCGTGGATGAAGAAGAGGAGGCGATCGAGAGAGCTTGCAGAGCGACCGGCAGGGTGATCAAGAAGGCCATGGACGTTAGCAGTCCGCGGACGATCCTAAGGTCCGCTCTTTACTACGTGAACAGGAAGGAAACCGGGGCCGCGAACAACGAGACTCCATTCTACAGCAAACACGAGGCTAGTACGAAGAAGAAATACTCTAGGGTCTGGGTATTAATGCTAAGATATCTTTGGAGGAGTCAGACATGGGAGAACAAGCTAGACTACACGTTAACGGATGGGCAAGCGAGGAGGCTGGGAGCAATGCAAAGTCTCGCTAGACGAGAGACCGCCGCTCTAGACAAGGGAGCTAGAAAGGTCTGCGAAGACGAGTTACAATGGTCCATCGTTCTTTTCTGGGCCAGCATGCTCGACTAGGAGCTGCTAGACGACGAGTTCCAAAGCGGCTTTCTGTCCGCATTAGCAGTTCTCGGCTTGGACACCGAAGACGCAGGATGGGTAAGCGTGTTCAACTTCACGCCGAAGCTAGCGGCCATCGTCACGGTCTGTAAGGCTCTAGTGGTGTTCATGGCTTACAAGCAGAGGCAAGACGACATCGACCGGCTAATCGGAGCCGGGATAGGTGAGAGTGAGGCGAGAAAAGAAGCGGTCAGCATTGTAGAAGGGGTGCACGATATGGTGCCCAGGCTGTTGTGTCTTTAGGAATACGGGGGACCAGCGAGCCCGATGGACAGGGTCTTGCACATAAAGACTTTTGGAATGAGGATCAGGTTCACGGAGAAAGCCGGGGCACGGGTCACTTGGATGAACAGATGCCAACAGGTCGCCATCGACAAGATTAGCTTTAGCATGGGAGATCTTAGAGATGCACTACACTCGCTGTGGGAAAGGTGTCTAGGGAGGCTCACGAAGCGGTTAATGTTCTTACAGCAAGAGGAGGAACTGCCGATCTTGCATCTAGACAGACTGTTCGACAACCTAAGCGATCTCACCGAGGGTTGGAGCTTCTTGGACGATAAGAGAAACGATGAAGTCTTGGGCAGAGTTAGGAGGCCGGACGGGAAAGACGTGGAGAGCAGGAAGTGGTTGTGGAGCCGGGCCATGAGAGAGGACCGAATAACCAAGTACTTTCTACAAAATATCGACATAAGTGAAGTAAGGGACAGGAGTAAGCTAAAGTGGAACACGACTAAGGTGGAGCAGTACTTCCGGGAGGTGACTCTGTTCAAGGAGGAGCTAATAGTGTTGTGTTACATGGCAGGGGGAGCTCCAGCTAGAGGGACGGAAGTTGTTAGCATTAGGACCGAGAACGGAGAGAGTGCGCGAGCGCAGAGGGGTGTTTTTGTTAACAATAGCATGGTCGAGCTAGTGACGGGCTACCACAAAGGCTACAGCAAGAGCGGCGAAGCGAAGATAATCCACAGGTATCTGCCGCAAGAGGTAGGAAAGCTGTTGGTGTACCATTTGTGGCTAGTAGAACCGTTCGTGCACATGCTTAGGTAGGAAGTTAGGGGCGAGTCTGACTTCAGCAAATATCTGTGGGAGCCGGAGCCGGAAAAGAAATGGGAAGGCGAGGTCGACGGAGTTAGGGAGGAGGAGGAGAGTGGGAGCGAAGAAGGAGGAAGGGAAAGCGACGGGGAAGAGGGCAGTTTAGGAAGCGAGAGCGAATCGAGCACAAGCCCGAGCAGTGAAAGCGAGGCGGATGGAGGTGATGACGAAGGAACGGCAGGAGATCGGATGGTTAGTGGGAGGGAGGCGCGAAGCAGGCCGAGGAATAGAGGAAAAGCGAAAGAGGGCAAGCTGCAGGCACTTAGCATAGACGGCTTCTGGAACACAGAGAGGCTAAAGAGGGTGATGAAGAGGGAGCTATCAAAATGCCAGGCCGGATTCTTTGTAACGCCGTCGACATGGAGGTAGCTATACCCAGCCATCCAAAGGGTACACTGCCCAGAGGAAGAAGTAACAAAACAGCTCGATCGGTTGTACGAAGGAGTAACAACAGAAGATAGGCAGATGCAATCCGGACATAGTAAAAGGATGGAAGAGTTGATCTACGGGATCTTGACGACAGAGAACCCGTTTAGCACGCAGTCCGAGCAGGCATCGTTTAGAAAGGTAAGCGTGTTATGGCACCACTTCATTAGGTGGCCGTCCACTGCGACAGGTAATGGAAAGCCGACGATCGATCTGGAGAAATATAGGAAGATGGTAGAAGAAGAGAGGTGGGCGAAGTTGAGGAGGAGGCAGACTTGAACGTGAGTCTAAGGGAAATGCTAGGGCCGAACGCTTCATTTAGAGGCTCACAACTAGAAGGGCTAAAGGCAATCGTATCGGGCGAGCCGAAGGTAGTAATAGTCATGAGGACCGGAGGAGGCAAGAGTCTGATGTTTATGCTACCGGCATTCTGCTTAGTCGGAGGGGTAACGGTGGTAGTAGTGCCGTTGATATCGCTAAGGAGCGATCTAGAGAGGAGATGCAAGGAGATCGGACTTAACGCCGGGAGATGGCCCGACTAGAGCGCTAGGCACGCGAGGATCGTGCTAGTAACACCCGAGAGCGCAGTAACGAAGGCGTTTAACAGGTTCATTAACGACAAGCTAGCTACCGGAGAGCTAGACAGGATAGTAGTCGACGAGAGCCACATCGTTCTGGACTCGACAGAGACATGGAGGCCGAAAGTGCTCGAGCTAGCGGAGTTCGCTAGGAAGGGATGCCAGATAGTGTATCTTACGGCAACGTTGCTACCGAAGGAAGAGTCGAGCTGGCTCGAAGCGATGGGCTTAGAGAAGAGGACGGTACGGATAATAAGAGACTCGACGACGAGGAGGAACATCGCTTACCAGGTGGTCGAGTACGACCGGCGAGAAGAAGAGGAGAGGGTAGCGGAGTTAGTAAGAAAGAAACTAGAAGAACACGAGGAGGGACAGATTATAGTGTACTGCCGGAGGGTAGAGCAGTGCAAGAAGATTGGAGAAGTGCTGAGGTGTCTAGTGTACTACAGGAGGGTCGGAGACGAAGAAATGAAAAGGAAGATTCTAGAACAGCTGGTTAAGGGGACGCACAGAGTGTTCGCGGCGACGACAGCGATAGGAATGGGGGTGGATGCACTACACATTAGGGTGGTAGTACACGTAGGAGTGAAGGAATTAGTGAGGGATTACGCACAGGAAAGTGGAAGGGCAGGAAGAGATGGAGAGGCAAGCGAGGCGATCTTAATAAGAGGCTACAACATAGTAGGGGGCCGGAAAATCTTGGAGAAGGGATTCGTGATGGAAAGGGGGATGCACGAATATCTGGAAGGGGAGAAGTGTAGGAGGGTTGTGTTAGACAGGGAGATGGATGGGAGGGCGGACAGGATCGGATGCGAGAACGGAGAGAAAGTGTATAATGTATGTAGAGGGTTAACAAGAACGGGAAGGAGGGCGAGGGTTGTAGTAAGGACAGGGGGGTTCGTTCCATTATAGCAGCATAGAAGGAGGGAGCAAGAGGAAGCAGACGGGTTAGGGTTAGAGCCGATGGAACAAGGTAGCGAGGATGGAACACCGAGAGGCTTAGAGTTAGGTACGGACAACGTTGACGACGAGGGAGAATTAGGGTTAGGGTTGGCCGAAGCTGGGGATGAGTGTGAAGAGGCAGCAAAGGAAGGAAGAGGGCTAAAGAGGGCAAGAAGTATAGGAGAGAGAGAGGAGAGGGAGCGAAGCATAAACGAGGCGAGGACAGGAATGAGTAGAGAGGGAGAAAGAGTGCAAGCGCAGAAGAGGTCGAGGTTAGCGGAGAGGGCTAGCAGAGAGCTAGACAGAGACGAGATGGTGAAGAGGCTAGAGGATTGGACGAAGGTAGGGTGTTCGGTGTGCTGGGCGCAAGGGCAGATACAACGGGCGAAAAGGGCTCGAGGGTGGGAAGAATGCAGAGGGCACGGGAAGGAGGCAGGGGAGAGGATGGCGGAAGTAAAGAAGAGGATGAAGCGGCTACAGATGGCTCGATTTAGCGGGTGCAATTTCTGCTGGGTGCCGCAGAGCATATGTCAAAGATGGGAAGAGAAGACGGCGGCGTGCGGGAGTAAAACGGCAGGATATTAGCGAAGCGGAGTTGCGGGGGCAGGATGCCAATACAAGGGAGTGATGGAGGACATAGGAGGGGCGGTAATTAGCCAAAGGATGTGGGGGAGGGAAGAGAGGGAGGGAAAGGAGTGGGAGTGGGGGTGGGTAGAGGGGGAGATGGAGAGGAGTTTGGGATTTTGGGAGGGGGGAGGGTTGGAAGAGGACGAATGGGGCCGACTATGGAGGTGGGTGATCCGGAAGCGGGTAACGAACATGATGGAAACGAACGAGTTGGTGAGAATGGTGTATCATATAAGCTGAGATAGAAGAGGGCAGGAGGGAGGAAGGAGGCTGAGGGTTAGGGTTAGCTAGTACAGGGCGAAATGTTAGTGAAATGTAAAAGAGAGAGCAAGCCGTTCAGGGCGCCGACGCCAGGGCCGCCGGAGGCAAGAGGGTTCCAATTGTCGGGAGGAAAAAGAGAGAGAAAAGGAAAGGGGAAGCCGTTCAGGGCGCCGACGCCAGGGCCGCCGGAGGCATAGGGTTAGGGTTAGGGTTAGGGTTAGGGTTAGGGTTAGGGTTAGGGTTAGGGTTAGGGTTAGGGTTAGGGTTAGGGTTAGGGTTAGGGTTAGGGTTAGGGTTAGGGTTAGGGTTAGGGTTAGGGTAGGTGCTGTTCAGGGAACAAACCAAGTTACGTTTAACCTTAGCAAT
>JBAOKB010000085.1:0-73518 GCA_037044905.1 Hortaea werneckii | reverse complement strand
TTGTAATAATTGCATCAAATGTAAATAATAAGGCCCAGAGAGATGAAGGCGAGTACATATTCGATTCCAGCCGGCACAACGCCCATGTCCTCGTGTCCCCATCTGATTCAATCTTCACCTTTATCCTCTTATTACTGGTAGATGTCTAACAGCGTCATGGCGACCCTACAATCCGCAGTGAGCCACAAAGCGGCACATCAAGCAGCCACTTTGTCCAACATAAGCAGAAGGACGATTGTATCTGTTGCTACAGATAGACGGGCGGAACTAGGTACCACGAGGAGCATGGACTACTTCCCGCACCTTTTCCCTATCCACTGCAAACCGCGGACTTCCGGGGCTGAGAAGCGAAGCCTGAAAGGTTCGTCTCCGGTCCGGCGAGAGTTCCACTCTGCCCACAGATCTCTGTATCGGCAGCCAAACCCGGCCAACCAGCATGCGATCGCATCGGCCACTCAGCAAACCTCCAAAGATGTGAGACCGCGAGGCAGCCAGATCATTTCTGAGGGCAACTTAATCAAGCCGGAAACCATCCAGCCCGGTGTAAACAAGACCTTCAACCGCTTCGACATGGCTGGTACCGCGACCATTGTGACGGGTGGCTCGCAAGGTCTTGGACTAGCAATGGCCGAGGGTCTAGCGGAGGCCGGGTCAAAGGTGTACTGTATTGATCGTGGCGACCAGCCCTCTCAGCACTTCAAGGTAGCTTCGGAGAGATTGCTGCCTTACGATGGGGGTCAGCTACATTACCGCCAGGCTGACATCACGGACACCAAAGCCCTTGACAATGCCATTGCAGACATTGCGGCCGAGCACCAAAGATTGGATGGCGTGATTGCTGCAGCCGGCATTATGAAGGTCTCTCCGGCTCTTGAATATGATGTGGAGGATGCTAGGAAAATGCTGGATGTTAATTGTAAGCATTCAGGACTTCGATATCGAGGATGGCAGAGCTGACTTTTGTGACTAGTCACTGGTGTGCTGATGACAGCTACCTCTGCCGCACGCCAAATGATGAAGTACAAAACGCAGGGCTCCATTTGCCTTGTGGCGTCCATGTCCGGTCTGATTGCCAACAAGGGGCTCATCTCGCCAGTATATAACGCCTCGAAAGCCGCTGTCATTCAGCTTGCCAGATCTCTGTCGATGGAATGGGGACGAGGCGGTGGTGAGGAAGGCGTTGATGGCATTCGAGTCAACTGCCTTAGCCCCGGCCACATCGTCACGCCCATGGTGCGGAAGAACTTGGAAGAGATCCCTGGGGTGAGGGAGACGTGGGAGAGCGAGAACATGATGGGACGGATTTCCGAGCCCGAGGAATTCAAGGGTGCTGGGCTGTTCTTGCTCAGTAAAGCCAGCAGCTTCATGACTGGCAACAACCTTGTCATCGACGGCGGTCATACCGCGTGGTAAATCTCCTTATGCACGGGTTGTAATGGCAGTAGCTTCCCCGCGACCTCACCGAGTGCTCGTATAGTCGCTCATCGAAGAACAACATAGACTGTTTCCAATGCCTCGACGGCGCCTTGGCTCTCGTCTGCTAGTCAGTAAGCACGGCAGACTAATTTGTTGGTACGATTGATGCAAAACAATTCAGAGCTGCTGTGTCTCGCGTGTCTGTCGGATCTCGCCTATAGCAACGGACGACAGGGAAGTCGCTCGTCTAGTTCACTCCCACCGCACCGTCCATGTGCGCAAACTTGCAGGCCCCATTGAACCAAAGAATGTTTCGCAAACGCTCCAGTCAGTTGGTATTGTGCGGCGAATGTCTTGACCGATTGGGTCTCGTCAAGCGATCCCCAGCCGTCCTCACGCGAGAGATTTTCTCCACCATCACAGCCATTGGGTCTGGGTTCCGAAGCCATTATAGACTCTTGTCGTTGAACAACACTTCAAGCCGGTGAGTCCTGATAGTCCCGGCTATACTTGACATTGGCCGTCTATTTTGATTGCAATTGGCTGGTCTTGCTCCTTCTTCTCTACCTGATTCAGTATAAGCAGTATTGAACCTCAAGCTAGTGGATATGTGTAACTTCTTACTCTACAGGGACTGCGCCAACTGAGGCCTTGAAGATGTATGGCTTATCAGAAGACACGGCAGAGGAGCAGAAGCCGCCTGAATCCTCGGTCTCGCCGTCCCTGGTACACTAGTCTTCGAGCGTGGTCGACACGTACACCGAATGTGTACATTCGCCGGCTGATGAACTTGCATTGTTCAATTCTAATGGCTTTGCGTAAACAGCACTCGGGACGACACTCCTATCGCTCCTCTAGACGAGCGATTGGCTTGAAAAGTCATTCTTCCGGGGAAAGAAGGGCGTTGGGAGAGATAAGAGATGCAGACGGCGTTGATCATGTGTAAGCATGTCGTATACTGTTCTATTATTCGTAGCGTAATGTCGCCCATTGTGTGCTCGCTGAAGATATTGTTGGAGTGCTAATAGTACAGATTACTGGTACATCCGGAACGCGTCAAGAAGCAAATGTCCGCACCCTAGGGGTATCAATCAAGTAACTCGTTAACACGCAATCCGCCCATGCTCGCTGAAAATCCAATATGTGCTGAACGCCGATTCGAATGGCTGGTGCCTTCAAGTATATCAAGTAAACTGTGTGCTTGCCGCGCTGCTGCGCATAAGAATTATGAAATGCAGAAAGCATAATACCTCCAAGAGGTGCTTGCCGGTGGTGGCTTCAAGTTTCGGCTGAGATGCGGAAATACGCTAGGGTCGGAGCCTCGGTCCCGGCCAACGTCCGGGCGGGGGGACTTTCCAGACAGTAGTAGGAAAGTCAAAGCGGATTTGACTTGCCGTGTTTTCGCCAGCGAAAAACCTTCGGCAAGGTTCATCACGAGATTTCGGTTGTCGCAGCCTAAAACGGGCCTCCGTTTTTTTCGCGCTTGCGCAAAGGAGATCATCTGTTCTGTAAACGTTGTTCTTGGTGTTTGCAAGAACTTCCTCCCAAGCGGCTGTTTCTCGGTAGACTGCCGCAGAATGAGATCACAGCGCCTCCCGTCACACCGAGTCTGGGTCGCAGACAAGCGGTTTCCGTCGGCAATGTGGTTGGTTCAACATGTTTAGAGTGTTGACCAGGAGATGTAGCGGTAGCCTGCATCCAAACACGCGCAAGCCGCGTCTCGGACTGTTGTGAGGCGCTCAGAGATCCCCATCTTAAGCCGTCGGGTAGTGCGAGAGAGGATAGCCTCTACCGTCATCGCGATAAGACACCTGCGCCTGTGTTGTCGCAGGCGGCTGGCTTGCGTATTGTTGGTGCTCGTGCGATGGCTGTCCGTAAGTAGGGTGCGGTAACGGAGCTGAGGGCAGTTGACTATCGGAGGTTGGGTACTCCGCAGACGCCGGGGGGACTTGTACTGACGGAATCTGATATGCTGGCTGCTGAGAGTATCCTTGCGCATAAGCATGTTGGGCTTGTGGGGTATGGTAAGGTTGTTGGTGAGGTAAATGTGGCGGTGCCTGTTGCGATGGAACCGGGTACGTCGAGGGACTGGAAACTGCCATCGCCTGGAATTCATTTTGCGGAGGCATGTGAGGAGCCTGATAGCTCTGTGCTTGAGGAGCTGGTGCTGCCGCGTACGTTGGAGCGGAAGGCTGGCCGTATGCATGCGGGCCGACTGCAGATGGTTGCGTTGGTGGGTGCTCATACTTGATAGCAGGCTGCTCCTGGGCACCGTACTGATATGCTGGGCCGGATGGTGCCCAAGCCATTGGTGGGTGGTGCTGCAAAGAGGTTTGCATGGGCACCGAGTGTGTGTTGGGCATGCTTTGGGCACTATCCTGTGGCCTCCATCCTGGGAGGTGCTGTGAGCTGACAGGAACGCTCGATTGATTTACCGGAACTGTAGAGCCAGGCACAGCAGAATGATACGGGTTCTGATGATGGAAAGATCCATGCCGTGAGTCCGACGAATGTGATGGGGCCATGGACATGCTCCTTGGGGAGGAAGGCGATGGCCTGTGGAGGCTTGAGTCGGGGACCGATAGAAGCGGCGCATCGCTTTGGCGGTGCTCTGCAACAATGTCAGCTTGATAGATCAAGGATGATCAAGAATCGAGGCGACGGACGTTCTGGGGGTGGAAGAGCAAAGCCTGCCTCATTCAACTTGTTCCGAAGGTAGCGATTCTCATCTTCCAGCTCGCGATTGCGTTGCTGCGTGGTCGTCACGAGCTTCTCTCTGGATTCATTCGATTCGCGAAGATCGCCAATCTCCTTTTCAAGACTCTCAATATGATCTTTGGTTCGCTGTCGTATAGCACGCTGGGCTTCGCGATCGTTCGCTCTCTTGCGCTCAAGTTGCGCTGCTGACAACGTGCTTACGCTGCGAGTGCCTGCTCGGGAAGCTCTCTTCTTTCCCAAAGGCTTCCTCGATTCGGAACCTGAAGATGTGTAGCCTTGTGAGGTCTGTCTCTCAAGGCCATAGTGGTAGGTCTGGACGTCAGGGTTCATTGGGGACCATGAAGTGCTGTCGGTGAAGGGATGCCAGGTTGACGCTATTACGCAAGTCATGGGGAGTAGTCAGACATATGTCAAATGGCGTGATGTTGGTGGAGGTTCCAGACGTAGCAATAGAGGGCGTAAATGTAACTGACGTCGTGAATGAGTTCTGTGAAATAGCAACAGTTGCAAAGAATCGTTCGGGGTCTGAGGCCCGGGTTTATGTTGCAAGTGCACAGGGCTGATCGTGCTGCGTCAAGTTCGTTGCAGGGAGTGCATGGATACTATTCCTAGTTTCATCTCTGAAGAAAGGTTCGTCAACGCGTAGCGCGACCTCATGGTCTCATGCTAACAGACTAGTTGCACCTGACGAAAGCAATGACCTCCCCAAAACGTCGGTACATCATGGCGCCACCGCGCGATTGTGTCACAGAAGAGGTGAGGCTAGTTTGTGATGCGCTGCTGCCCGATCACTGCCGCGTGGTCGTGCAGACGGTTCACTTCCCTTAACCCACGGCCGGCCAGTAAAGGTAGAGCGCCACAGACCCTTGTCTCTGTCACCGCCTGGGCATTCTACAGTCGGCGTTGGCTTTTCGAGAATGCGAAATACCTACGGTCTTTAGCCGGGTTTGTTGCTGCCGCACGATTGCATTGATTGCACGCCGGCCCCAGAGCTTCTGCAAGACCCAACGTTACAACCAAAGCAACTGCATGGACATGTGGATCGTCGCATGGGCTGCCGCCCTCAGCGCACCGCACATGGCCCTTGCAGCAAGCCCCGGCTCGAGCAAACCTAGCTCCCTCTTCAAATCCCCTTCTAGCGGTCGGACGTCGTTCCGGAAGCGGACCTTCAAGATCTTCCGTCCTTCGATCCAGCTTCCATTCCCATGTTTTCGCTTAACACCACGTGCTCATCTACATGCTGTGGGCCTTGCCGAGTCTTTCTCTAGTGATCCTATCGGCAGCCACGCCGGCCATCCGATTCTTGAAACATGATGACCAAACCACCTTTCGTGGACACTGTAGGAAGTCAATCCTCATGATATCCGCCACCGACTCGAGCTTGTGTCCCTAGGTACAAAGTTGCCATGAACCGGGCGTGATGGAAGCCTGGCATCGGATAAAATTTGGGGCCCGTCCTTCACATTGCACTTGGACCCAAGCGTTTGACTTTGGATTCCTCGAAAGCTGTTGAGCTTCAGACATTATTTACTCCAAGCGCTGACGAAGTATTGCCGGAGCACGGTGGGAGTTGGCCTCCTCTTCCTCCACAAGGATTGCCAAGATTTCTGCATCGCGCCGATCGCGACAACTCTCTCATCAGCACTATTTTTCTTCAACATCTGTCGTAGTCTATTCTAAGCTCCAGATTGCGGCTTCGACGGCTCATCCGTTCACCGCCGTAATAATGAGCATGGTTTGCTTTGGATGGCAGTGGCTTTTCGTTCCGCTCAGGCACCGCCAAACCACATAACCCTCCCTCGTCCGCCAAGCCAGCGTGTCTTGCACAGATAGCGGTTTAAGACGCCGCATGCTCTAGAGTCTGCTGGTGCATGCCGGCCTGCCATGTCTCACACTCATGCATTCACAGCAATTGGCTCCTCTTCCCGACGCATCCCTAGCCTTCTTGCTTGCCGGTACGAGACCTGGATCGAACGCAGACCGTCTTATCTGACCGACAGTGGTCCTAGTTCCTTTGGCTACGAGGTGGGCATGGTGCCCCGCCGCGGGCTGAGCAGACCGCAGTGGCTGCCACGCGAACGTCTGGGATCAATGCGGTGGGCATTCTAGAATGACGATAAGCCTGAGCTCGGACGGTTGATGGCCTTTGCTCAGCTATCTACGGTTTCGCTGCGTACCACTGCGAACACGCTGCAGGCATAGAGTTGATCTTCGTCAATGTTACAGCGGGCTTGCAACCCAGCGAGATCCGACGTGTGATCGATCAAGCTACAAGCGGTAAGTTGAGCCTTGTGCGGTGACTGTGGAGGTGGTGTAGGCGGTCATGCACAATTATTGTGGAACAGGAGGGAGCACGCAAGCGTTCAAAGGTGGAGAACGTTCCCGTCTGATACCGGAGCTTTCCTCCGAGCCTCTACCTGCGCTAGTGCAAACCTTATAGACACCTCCAATTTCCCACCTCGCAAGGTTCACTACGACACCATCTCTTCTGTTGCTCGTGCTTTATACAATGCAACAGCAATATTCCATCGCTCGTTATCAGGCGGCAGAACGGAAGCGAGGCTCCACTTCTACATTGTTGCATGATTGCCCAGCGCACGCATACACTGCGATCTTCACCACACCTTACTCTGCGGGTGTCCGATCATTACGCCAGCTGGCGTTACCACGGGAAGCAACAATACATGGGCAAAACCGCCTTTCCCTCGCCCCACAAACCTTCATATGCATCTTGTGCAGTCCAAGGTGTGCTACTCTGCATACGCGCCTGAACCAGAACCAACCTTAGAAACACATTTTGTGTCAATGGTAAGCGCCGGCTCCAAGGCCGAAAGTCTAAGTCGCCCCTCTCGGGCGTCCGTCTTGCATATTTCCCCATTTCCGGATTTCCATCAACCGTCGAGATATTTCCGGACCTCGGGAGTATTGCTCACCAGAGTACAGGAGCGTGATGCTCAATCGTGTGATCGGGGTGTCAAGGCCTATCGCTCGATCTACTGCATGTCACATCTTTCGCAGGCACGACTGGGGAAATTGGTTTCTAAGTTGGTATGGATGTGATGGCTGATTCACCGCGTCAACCAGGATGAACAAGGGCAATGACAATCGGCCGAGAAACTCTCTGTCCTTGTCACTTATAGGGAAACCGAAACACACGCGCAGTGCCTTTACTAAGGTTTACGAGACTGAAACAGTAGGCTCCGGCTCTGAATTGACAAATATACCACGAGGCGGCATAGCACCGTCACGTGTCCCCACGGGCTCAACTTTATTTCAGACTTCAATTACATCAAGCGGGAGCGAAAAACAACCACGGTACGGCGAACTTCGACCGTCGAAGGCACTAAGAATGGCATTGACAGCTTCTGCGCTACGGCATGTCCGTTGGCGGCGTGGGCCATCGCGGTTTCAAGCTATCTGGTGTATAGACCCTCTCTACCACTGCTTGCGTCCCAGCTGGCGTAGTGGGTAAGGAAAAGGGGACTCAGCTCTGGGGTTACCTTTTTCAGCCCGTGCCGGAAGAATAAGGCTGGTCTGATCTCGCCGCGCCTGGGAAATACGGCGAATAATCGCCCCACGAGACACCGCCCAATGCTTGGACCCTCTCAGACAACCACAATCTGCAACCTTCGCGACGTTCGTTCTTTTGAGGGTCACCGTGTTCTTGAGTCATGCCTTTGGTGTCTATTGTTGGGTGTTGATCATGTTGTGCTCCTTGTCACACCATCTATGCCTCTCAACCAATAGCATCTTGACATCTATCGTCATGCTCTCGACTTGATACTCGGTAGCAGCCTACTGAAGCACGTCTGTCGTCATTTCAACCTGCTCTTGTGAAACAGTGAAACAGGCCCAGCCTCCTGCAAAGATTCACAAGGCTGTGTGGTTGGTTTTCGCTCCGAATCCCCAGCGACTTCTCCGAAGGCGATCGTGCTCTTGGGCTTGGGGATTTCGGCGCGTCGCGAGATCGCTTGAAGTCTCTTTCCAGTTTTGCGTCAACCAACTTTAATCTTTGTTTTGTGGGTACCGAAGGTTGCCATGGACCGCTCCACACCAGGAGCATGGCAGATGTGACGTTTGTCTCCTGCCGGGTGTGGTGGTTGCGGTCCTGTATCAAAGAAGGTTTCTGCTTTGTTCCAGAACACGACTGGAAAGACCAAAATATGACCTCTAAAACTCATAATGTTTGAACTTCGTCCTGGAAGGCAGACACCCAGTGCCAGTGCTGTTTTGAATGGCTTCTAGAGATATCTTCGACCCGCATGTTCATCTCCTGCCGGGCCCAGCCTTCCCATGACTTGTTGTTAACGTCGGCAATCTTAGACAGCCGTTGGATTGGCGTGGTTTTTAGCTCGATCGACCGCTAGCAATCATACAGTACGCAACTACCGGGCCTCACAAGCGTCTGTTCTACAGACTCATTGGCGTCAAGATCGGCGTAAATTATTACTCACGTAGTTGCGATGCTCGTAAACAATGATGATTTCAAACAATTTCATTATGCTTGAAGCTATTTGGAATCATCGCTGGGCTACAAAAACTTAGGTCTCTACTCTCCGTCAAAGGACACAGATGCCGATATTGTAGCCGCGATGGTCGAGGTCATTGTCGTCATGATTGCTGTCTTGGCCATTCACGCGCTGAAACAGTGATACGATGTGGACACTGGCCAGATCTACAAGCACACGATTGAGTCTCGACTTTGACGATTGCCTTGGAAGTAGGGCAAAATGCCCTGCTCGACTTGATCCATACTGCAATAATGGCAAGGTTTGAAGTCGTACCCGACGACCGCACTACGGCAGTACAAATCGGAGCCAAGAAATTCGTCAGTGCTTCATAGCCTACTACGTGTTGTTGATACAGAGACGATCTTAAAGTACGCGATGGGCTCCAAACACTTCCGACTCCCTTGCCGAACTATGGTCGTACGGAACGTCATCAGGGTCATTCTTGGGTCTCCGCCTCTTCACGCCGTCACCTGACTTCCCTCCCTGCAAGGAGCACAAGGCCGTCGATGTGACCCTCTCTTTCCCCTTTGCAGCAAGAAATGCAGTTGCGATAGTACTTCCGGCCCCGATCTGAAGGTGTAAGCCTTACCAAGGTAGAATTTCATGCACTGCTTCCCAAGCCAAAGGGACAACGAAGCACGGGTCCGTGAACTTAATGATCACCGGCATCAACATGTTGTGGAAGGTAGGCAACATTTCAAGCGAGACGCTGAAAGCCAAAATTTTCGAAGCAAGTGAGACAGAAATCCCATCAGAAGCTGGGCTACTCAGTCTCGCCAATCCCGGGCCCACTACATAATATACCCATTACGGAGAATACTCGCCATTGATTCTTCATACCAGAATTCGCCATTGATTCTCATTTCATTCCATTCTTCTTTTTCTCTTCCGGCCAGAATCTACCGAACCACACCTTATGCCAGCCTCCCCCACCCCCCTTTCTCACCCTGAAGACCTATCCAGTTGCGAACCGTATACAGTTCGAAAGGACGAATAGCCATAGGGATTTGGGACAAGAACGATAAGAGGAACAATTTCGGTCAAAGTATTCAAAAGTTGGAATGGAAAGGCTGTAGGAAGGGAAAAGAGGGGGAAAAGAGAGAGGGAAGTAGGAGAGGAATGGCAAAGTAACGGGCTAGGGAGAAGGAGAACAGAAGGATGGCAGATAAGACATATGGTCTTTCTTTCTAATGACCAAATGCCCTTTACCCCTGGCAATTGAAGGACGAGACAATTGAAGGGCGGGAAAAGAGGAAAGGAAAGCCCTTTTTTCCCCCAGGAGAAGGAAGGGAAGAAAGAGAGGAAAGTAAAATAGGAAGGCAATCGAATTGAAACGACGAAAGGAAGTTTGATTTCTCCAACCTCATCATCTCTAACAACTCTTTCCCATCAAGTTCCTCACGTCCCACCCACCCACCCACCCACCCACACTTATCCCTGTCCCTCTCCCCCTCCTCTCTTTACCAACTCATCTGCCTCTCCCCCCATCTCCAAACACTCCACCAACACCTAACCTCCGTAAAACTCCTCCCGTCCTCCCCTCCGGAGCCCCAATCATCATACCCGACCTCCTCCCCTTCCCCCAAGACCCTTAACCCCAACCCCTGCATCCGCGTGCGGAAATCTTCCCGTTCCGACGCGAAACCCTCGCGGATGGGCATTTCAACCAGCACGCGCGAGAGCGCGGAGTGCAGGGTTAGATGGGCGCCGATGGCGGTTGTGAGGAGGGTCGGGTGGTCGGGGGAGTAGATGGGGTCGGCGGCTAGGATGAGGGGGAAGGTGTTGGGGTTCCAGGTTGTGGACTGGGGGGTGGAGTCGGTGAGCGGGGTGCCGTCGACTTGATTCTCGTGCTCATGGGAGTCGTAAGAGCCATTTGCTGTCGTTTCGGTGGGATTAGCGGAAGGAGAAGGAAGTGTAGAAACTTCTTCCTCCCCCTCCAGCTGTGATTGCTTATTTCGGCCGGGAAGCACAACGTTCAAGGGATCCGACCAGTCCAAAACCGCCGTTTCCATCCTCTCCCTCCTCATCATCTGCTCCACCTCCCCTTCATCTCCCTCCACTACTTCCTTCTCATCGCTCCCGCTTTCGCGACTAAGCCCCGCCACCACCTTCCAATTCCCCCGCACATTCCTCTCCAAATTCCCGACAATCCCTTCTAAATCCGTCAACCAGACTTTCCTCTGCAGGATTCTCGCGGCTGCCATTCCGACTAGGCCTGTTCCGGAGCCGAGTTCGAGGATTTCTGCGTCTGGTGGGAGGGTGGGGAGGAGTGGAGGAGACTGGGGGTTGGTGATGGTGGTGTCGCTTTCGTCGTTGTCGCTGCGTAGAAGGACAAGACGTTTGGCGAGGAGGTAAGAAGACGCCCAGGTTTTCAGGCCAAGGTTGTCGGCTGTGAGGGCTGGTTCGTGGAGGTGGATCGAGAGGACCTCATCGTCTTCATCTCCTTCCTCTGCGTCTCCTCCTTCTGACCGTCCGGTATGCGAGCCATCTTGTGCCGTAGAATTTGTGACGGAGATTGTATCGGTAACCATATGACCGACCTCGATGACCCCTCCGTCCTCGCCCGCCTTCATTTCTGTTCCCACCGGCTTAGCAGCAGCCGATTTCTTCAGCGGAATTCCCAAACGCCTCCATAGAGCCCCCATACCCGTCCTCCCACTCCGCTCGCTTAGCCTCTTAGCCGCAGCTTCCCAGACTTTCTCCTTCTCGTCCTCGTCTGCGATCCATGCGAGTGGACTCGCGATAATCCTAGTCAGATAGCGAGGGAGGCCTTCGCTCCGGACTTTGAGTTTCTTCCGCGAAAGAGGTCCTCCGTTTTTGGGCTTGTTCACAGGAGACGATGTCCCGCTGCGGGAACGCGGGCTGCGAGAGTGGGGAGTGGTTTCCCATGATGGAGGTTCATAGGAGAGGTCTTCGAGGACGGTAAGCAGGGCGGACGCGGGGGGCTTGGTGTATAGCTGTGGCAGATCGAGGACTGGGGGACGATTGTGTTAGTTTAGGTCTGGCTGACAGGCGGAGAGGATTCGATTGGGTGTATCTTACCATCCAACACAGGCTCATCGTCGCCGTCGATGCCGAGATCGGCTGCTCGTAGGTTGGTAGCGTCTATCGTCATGGTGTCCGGCCTTCATACTCTATATGCGATATGAATGGCAGCAGAGAGACAGCAGCCGTATTTTGAGATTGCGGCACTGGTTCTGGAACTTTTTGGAGGCGGAGGGGCGGTCGGCCCGCTGAGTCGGGATGCCGAGATATCGCCGGTGATGCCGATCCGAGTGGAGGTGCAGCCATGCTATGAAGACATTTTCGTCCGTTCTTCACTGTCGCATACGAAGAATATGCATGGCTGACCATCACCTGATAAAAATCATGACAGTGACCATTACCATTACTCCAAAGCCCCCTTAAACCCCTCATACGCATTCCCCAGATCAAACTGCAAATCCCTTGCCTGCTCGCTACTCAACTCCTCGGCCGCCCGCATCTGATTCAAGGTGATTAGCCACTGCACAATCTTTCCTTTGCTCTCAAAATCTCTGTCGGTGACTTTATTCACGGCTTGGATGATTTCGACCAAGATGGGATGTAAGGTATCCTTAGAGAGCATGTTCATGCGGATCGCATCGAACAAAGTAATGAAATTTTCCGAGGCGGTGACCAGGTGTTGGGCAGCTTGCATGCCTGAGCCCGCAGACGAGCTGCCGGGGTTGGCATTGGGGGTGGACGACCCGCCATTGCCTACGCCGGAGGCCGTGGAAAGTGGTCGGTGAGAACCTGCTGGGGCGGTTTCCACGGTGGCGGGAATGCCAATCTTCAAGCGCTCGGTGGCTTTGGGGACGTCCAGCCCCCATTCCTGTTTGAAGGCGTCGAGAGTGCCAAATGCATCGCTCACCCGGTCATCGGCGAGGTTGCTCCGGTACTGTCGCAGGAGACGGTCGCATGTCTCGGTATATTCGCTTTCCTTGATCGAGTCGCGAAGGTAGGCTTTCTCTACCGCGTCGAGGGTGATGATGATGCTGTAGATTTCGGCGAGTGATTCATACAGTTCGCGTTCGGCGGCCGAGTCGGCGAGCTTGACTTCAGCATCGAGGTTGGTGGTTGCAGTGAGATTGGAGGAAGGGAGGTGTGAATATGGTGTGGGTGCGTAAGCTAATTGGCTGGGAGTATACATTATACTGATCAAGCACCAGTCAGGCCGACTCCAGCTGGCCACGCCTGGGGAGGATGGGAGATGGTGATGCACTTCATGCACCGCGGAGGAAGCTTGTCTCGCTTGTGAAGGTGGAGCCTCCTCCGCATTCTCGCCAGCTGCCCGACGGAATTTCTTCCGCTGTCGGCGATGAATTCGAGCTCGAACTTTTTGCTTTGCGACGCATGTGAACGAGGCCCGATAGCATCTCAGCTAGGCCGGGAGTAGAGAAGGCACATCCCCTCTTTCACCATGGCGCAACCCAAGTCGCAGAAGAAGTTCGAGAAGAAACATCTCAAGGATACGCTGGAGCGTCGCAAGGGCCTGAAAAAGGTCAAACAGAAACAGCAGCTGAACGCCAAGAGGAAGGCTCGTCGTGCCGAAGAGCAAGGCCGGGATCCTGACGAGGATGATGCGAGCGCAAAACCGGTGCAGAATGGTGGCGACAAGAAGGCGGGCGAAGACAAAATGCAAAACATGAGTGTCGACGATTTCTTCCAGGGTGGGTTCGAGGTGCCTGAGATGCCGGCGCAGAAGAAGAGGAAGCGGCAGCAAGCTCAGCCCGAGGAGGAGGAATCGGAGTCGGAAGATTCGCTAGCTGAAGAGCCAGTCGGGGGCGATGGCGAGGACGAGAGCGAAGACAGCGACGACGAGGATCCAGAAGACCACAAGGCCCAGCTCGCTGCTCTGGCAGAAAAGGACCCCGAATTTCATAAGTACCTTACGGAGAACGAACCGGAACTGTTGGGTGGTGAGTTGGCCGATATTGGCGACCTGAGTGAAGACGAAGAGGAGACGCCCAAGAGGAAGAAGCAAAAGAAGGGAGGCCAAGCCGACTCGGACGTCGACGAGTCAGACGATGAAGAAATGCAGGGTGCCGGCAAGAACGAACTTGACAAGGCAACGGTGAAGAAGTGGCACAAGGCATTGACTGAAGAACATTCCATGCGTGCTGCTCGCGAAATCGTCCTGGCCTTCCGATCCGCTGCACACGTATCCGAGGACGACGAAGGCAAGGATTTCAAGTACTCCATCTCCGACCCGGACGTCTATCACCAGCTGCTCACAACGGCCTTGAAGAATGTTCCGGGCATTTTCGAGCATCATCTCCCTGTGCAGGAGAGCAAGAATGGCAAACTTCACATTCCGACCGAAAGTAAGAAGTTCAAGACTCTTGCGCCCGTGCTGAAGAGTCACGTCACCAGTGTAGTCCATCTGCTGGACAACCTCAGCGATGAAGCCACCATCAGGCTCACTCTCGGCTCCACACTGCCTCTGTTGCCGTACATGCTCAGTTTCAAAAAGCTAGTCCGGGATGTCAGCCGAGCCGCAGCAAACGTCTGGTCGACCAGCAGCAGCACCGAAGCTACTCGAATTGCTGCCTTCCTGGTCCTCCGCCGTCTCGTTGTCATAGGCGATGCCGGTATTCGCGAGAACGTCCTCAAAGCCACCTACCAAGGTCTCGTGAAGGGTTCCCGCAACACCACCATCCACACCCTGGCCGGCGTGAACCTCATGAAGAACTCGGCCGCAGAACTCTGGGGCCTTGCCTCTTCTGACGTCGCTTACACCACAGCCTTCACCTTCATCCGGCAACTCGCCATCCACCTCCGCTCCGCCATCACCCACTCTTCGAAGGAAAAGGAAGCCTACAAAACAGTCTACAACTGGCAATACACCCACAGCCTGGACTTCTGGTCGCGTGTCGTCTCCTCCCACGCCACAACCCAGAACTCCCCCTTACACCCGCTCATCTACCCCCTCGTCCAAGTCACTCTCGGCGCGCTCCGCCTCATCCCAACCGCCACCTACTTCCCACTGCGCTTCCACCTCCTCCGCTCCCTCCTGCGCATCAGCCTAACAACCTCAACCTACATCCCCCTCGCCCCAAGCCTACACGAAGTCCTCCTCACCACCGAAATGCGCAAACAACCCAAGCCCTCCACCTTGCCGCCCCTGGACTTCCCCACCCTCATCCGCGCCCCGAAATCCTACCTCCGCACCCGCGTCTACCAGGAAGGCGTCGGCGAGCAGGTCGTCGAGCTGCTCTCGGAATTCTTCCTCCTCTGGACCAAGAACATCGCCTTCCCCGAGCTCGCCCTGCCCGTCATCATCCAGCTCCGGAAATGGATCAAGGAAGTCTCCGCCCGGCAGTCCGGGAAGGGGAATAAGAACCCCAAGGTCAACAACGCGGTGCAGCTGCTCGTGCAGAAACTCGAGGCGAATGCGAGGTGGATTGAGGAGAGGAGGGGGAAGGTGGAATTCGCGCCTAATGATCGGAAGGGCGTTGAGGGGTTCCTGAGGGATGTGAGTTGGGAGAAGTCGCCTCTGGGTGCTTTTGTGAAGGGGCAGAGGGTGCAGAGGGAGGAGAAGAGTAGGGTTGTGGAGGAGGGGAGACGGGAGGAGGAGAGGAAGAGGGAGGAGAGGAGGAAGGTGGAGAAGGGGGAGAGGGAGAGGGAGGCGGAGGCGGGGGTTTTTAGTGCGGAGGAGGATGAAGATGATGAGGATGAGGAGGGGGAGGGTGAGGATGAGGAAAGTGATGTTGATGATGTTGTGGTTGATGGTGAGGGGAGTGACTTGGATGCAATCGATGAGGACGAGAGTGATGAGTAAGGAGGGCCTTTCTATGTTCTGCTGT
Organism: Hortaea werneckii; assembly: GCA_037044905.1. Taxonomy (NCBI): domain Eukaryota; kingdom Fungi; phylum Ascomycota; class Dothideomycetes; order Mycosphaerellales; family Teratosphaeriaceae; genus Hortaea; species Hortaea werneckii. Next base: position 58,046 of record JBAOKB010000085.1, on the reverse strand, counting down.
CGACTCGAGCATCCCGGAATCGTCAGTTGACTGGAAGCTGCGGGTTCAAGGAGCGTCTGAAGTGTTTTGCAGCGCTGTTGCATGTATAGCAAGGTATTAGTCTCTTATTTTGTGTATGATCTGTCTTTAATTCGGATTTCGAGACAACCTTCTAGGACATTTCACGTTTTTCATTCTCTTCATTCTCTTCATTCTCTTCGTTTTCTACTTTTTCCTTCTCCCCCCCCCCCCCCCCCCCCCCCCCCCTCTCTCTCTCTCTCTCATTGTTTTGCCTCAATATATGGCCATTCTGAGTTCAGGTATTTGCTCTACTAAGTCTAGACACTGCCTCAGTAACAATGGGCGGTGAAGAAATCTTGCCAAAAACATGGTAGGGTACCTACAGTAGGTATGTGGAGAGAGAGTAGCAAATTGCGGGTTCCCGGTGGGGTTCGATTTTCAAACGCCGATGGGGGATAAATTGCCCTGAGAGAAAGTCCACCGACTCCAGGTGCACGGGGCATGCGGCTGAATGCAGAGCAGCTCATTGCCGGATAATCATTCGATCACCATCACATGCTAGCAACCTGGCAATCCACACTTTTTTTTTTCTTCGGTCGGTCGTTGATACGTCAGTAGTAGTGGGAACGCGATGTAGTCTCACCGTAAACTTTGTATCTTTCCCAAGCTAAGTGTTCTGTCTGTTTGGGTTTGGACAGGTGTTTCCTTTTTCATTAGCAGTATCTGTCGCTTTTTGGAGAGCGGAGAGGGTTGGAGACATTGTCACTAATACCGTTCCATATCGATCATCATGGGCCAAGAGGTATGTCAGACTAAGACAGACACAATCAACGCCAACTGAGAGGTCGCCCGCAAAACCATCAGAGCAACCGATCAACATTGATGGTCCCCCGCTGACCACTATCTTCCTCCCCCGTTGCAGAACCTTTCCTTCATCCTTGAAAAGGCCGGCAGCGTCAAGTTCGAAGACCGCCCGGTCCCCAAGCTCGACTCCCCCTACGATGTCCGCGTCAATGTGCGCTTTACGGGAATCTGCGGCAGCGATGTCCACTACTGGAGCCACGGCGCGATCGGCAACTTCATCGTCAAGTCGCCCATGGTCCTCGGCCACGAATCGAGCGGCGTGATAGCAGAGGTGGGCGAGAAAGTCTCGCACGTGAAAGTCGGCGACCGCGTCGCCATCGAGCCGGGTATCCCGTGCAGAAGATGCGTGCGCTGCAAGGAGGGCTACTACAACCTGTGTGTGGATATGCGGTTCGCGGCCACCCCGCCGATCGATGGCACCCTGGCCAAATACTATTCCGTCCCGGAGGACTTCTGCTATAAGCTGCCGGAGTCCGTGTCATTAGAGGAGGGTGCGTTGATGGAGCCGCTGGCAGTCGGCGTGCACATCACGCGCCAAGCGAACGTGAAGCCCGGCCAGAGCGTGGTTGTGTTCGGCGCGGGACCGGTCGGCCTGCTCTGCATGGCCGTCGCGAAGGCCTACGGCGCAGACAAGATCGTCGCGGTGGACATCAACGAGGAGCGGTTGAAATTCGCAACCTCCTACGCAGCCACCCACGCCGTCGTGTCCCAGAAAATCCCCGCGCCGGACGCCGCCGCCCACATCATCCAGGCCGCCGACCTCAGTCTCGGCGCCGACGTCGCCATCGACGCCTCCGGCGCCGAACCCTGCATCCAGGTCGGCATCCACGTCCTCCGCACCGGCGGCTCCTACGTGCAAGGCGGCATGGGCAAGTCGGACATCACGTTCCCGATCGGCGCCATGGGTTCCAAGGAGCTGAACGTCAAGGGCAGCTTCCGGTATAACAGCGGAGACTACTCGACCGCTGTCGGGCTGGTGACCAACAAGCGGTTGAGTGTTAAGGAGCTTATTACGAATAAGGTGAAGTTCACCGACGCTGAGTCCGCTTTCCAGGACGTCAAGGCTGCTAAGGGGATTAAGATTCTGATTGAGGGGCCTCAGGCTTAAGGGCGTGGGATGCTTATGGGGCATGGGGTTCTAGATGTTTGGATAGACGAGATAGAAGATAGACTCTACAGATAGAGATAGAGATAGATTCCATATATATCCCTTCTCTCTAACCACAGAACATGGAACATTATATTTGCTGAGTCAACGCTGTTTTTGGCCTTTTATCTACAATTTCTATCTTGGGCTGACGCCACTGCGAGTGTTGTAGAATAGATAGCAAGCTCTTAAGTGCAAGCGTGTCTGCTGGTTCAATTTTTCCCGTGGCATGTTGCTGGAATTTCCGTTCCGAAGTCATTCCTCGATGCCCAAGAATAACTCTATCCTAAACCTCGTAGCTAGTCACATTCCGTATCCAGCCCATATCCATCCAATCTTGGAAAGCATGCTGATATCGATATATCTCTCTCTGCTTCGCGATATGCACGTCACGCCATGCGGAAATATTGTTAACTTGCCGTGAGCGTTCTTCCTCGTCCCTCCCGCCCTTGGCACCCATGGAGCTCAGATTGTCGCGAGTGCAAAAAAATTTCAAAAAACAAAAACGAACAACAGCTGGGATTCTCAACTGGTCACCCACGTTAATACTAATCAGCCGGTTTGCAGCTTAAGTACAGGAGAGCGGACGGGATCCTCTGTTTTCTGCAACCTGTGGTCGTTCGTGGCTATTGGAGATTTTGAACACATTATGATTATGGACAATTGAGGCATCGTCCAGGCAGAAGCATCGCCTTTGCATATAGGAATGTTTCCTCATGCGGTGTCCTTTCGGTTAGTCGGACCTGATATCGTCCATCAGGCGGAAAACAGAAAAGTTATTCCAGTCCTAGGATTACAAACTCCACTAGCCCTCAGGAACGCGGTTCTACAGTGGCCTCTTTGCATCGTGAGTGCGGTGCACGCTCCTCTGAAGTGGTAGTCTTGATGTGGCTTTGAGAACCACGGCAATGCGGAGATGGGGAAAGTTGAAACGCTGACGGGAAGGTAATCGAAGCTTTGAGAGAAGCTCGGGAGTGTCTATAAGACAGTGTGCGATCTGCTTGATCTCCCAGGTCGTGTGGTCGGGCTCTGTTGGGTCATGTCCTTCAATTGATGGGTTGATCCCATTGCTTGATGCGATCATTTCGACATCCCAAAGAGTATCCATTCTCCTCACGTCTGAGAGTATGAGTCTGCTGGGGGCACGAATGCTATCAATGAGCCATGTAGCTCCTACGCGATTACCGATTCCAAGGCAAAATCCAGGATGTCTGATGGGGGGGGGGGGGAAGGAAGTGAAGTGGACTTGAGACGGGAAGCCGATCGGAGGTTCGGGAATGAAAGCCGACTACCTAGTCTCGCCGCTGAACTCGTGCATGAGCATCCCCAGCTGTCAGGTATTGTTCTCTACCTAGGTAGCCCAGTCCGCCTCATCAACAACAAGTATAGCATGCTATGGCAACCTCAGTGACCTCCCAATCACCAGCGGACCCGCCGACCAAGGCGCCCGCCTTATCCCCCTCTCGCCAGCCCCTCCCCCTCTCCGCCAGTCAAGAGTCCCAGGTCCGAGAGCTATACCACAAACGAGTACGCAACAAATGCGCCGACGAAGTACGAGGTAAGCCATCACCGACATTCCTCTCAAACAACAAACTGCCCGGTAACGGACATGACTAACCAAGACCCACAGACTTCGCCTCCTGCGCCATGAACCACACCTTCACCGCCACCATCATGTGCCGCAAGGAGCAGAAGGCGATGAACACGTGCATGATGAAATACGCGAACCAGGCCGAGATGGACGCCGCGCGGGCGGAATGGTTCGCGACCATCGACCAGCGCAAGCAGCAGCGCGAGGAGAAGGAGGAGAAACGCAAGAAGGACGAGGTCTTCTGGCGCCAGTGGTGGGATAAGGATCTTAGTAAGAAGCCGGGCGAGGCGGGTGAGGGCAAGTAAAGGTTGTGGATCTCTGCGGTAATGCTACTTGAAAGCCCATCGGGAAGATTGGGGAGTATGGGGGCTCTTGTCACTGGAGTGGACGGACGGTATGCTCTGACCACCGCAGGCTTTGTCACTGGAAGGCAGCCGCACAGCGGCGCTGATTCATTATCGCTCTGTTGGAGATACTACTCGACTCGCATACCACCTCTCTCCTCCACCACCTCCGGCTCTACCGCCTGCGACCGCGCAAGCTCCGGTCTCGCCGTCCGCACCTCCCGTCTGCGTTCGGGACTTTCTCGATGCGCGCACACTGGCGATTCGGATTCGGGTCCCGAACAATGCTCTTGCATGGCTTCCTCATAGGTTGGCGATGGAAGTGCCGGAGTCTCGGGATCGATGGGTGAGGGGATGGGCTGCCAGTGCAGCAAATCTGGATTAGCGCGTACGCTGCCGCGCCAGCGGCCGTATGCCGGTGGCGGGTGGGGGAGGATATCGATGTCCTTGTTCCAAGCGTGGGGGGATGCGTCATGGGTTGTTGGTGGTGGAAAGCTGTCCCTCGCTCCTGGACGAATCTCGTCGGCTGCGACGTGGACCTGGATTGGGGTTGGTGGGATGTAATTGGCATCCGCGATTTCCGGAGAGGCTATCCTCTCACACTGCCTATAGCCATGCTGACGGTGCCGGCGTTGGCGACGTTTCAGACGGTCGTTGGACAGCACGTCTATGCGGGGAACCTTCGATTTGCCATGGCGCCTGAAAATGCACGCTTGGGCTAGCGAGTGCACGAAGACGATCGTGGACATCAAAATGCCGAGTACGAATAGAACGTGGAAGGTTGACGAGGTTCCCGTCGAGGCTGTGGAAAGCACGAGATCTGCAGTGCTTATTAGCTTCCCCCTCTCTTTCTACGCCTTTCCAGGGAGGACGACTTACAACTGGCGACTATGGCAATCAAAAGCAATCCACTGACTAGGCACAACGCCCATCGAGAAGTTCTTTTGCGGTGGCTTCGATGATGCCTTTTCTGGTGTCGGGACCGTTTCCATGCGCGCTTTTGTCTGTTCTCTTCTTTCTGCTGCAGTAGAGCTGCAATTGACGAATCGCTCATGTCTGGATGGCCGACTAGAGCTTCCTGTGGAGTGTCGCTCAAGCTTGACCGAGGCACCTCATCTCGCGGGGCCCTCTGGTGATGTGCCAGAGGCGGAAAGAGAATGCCTGGGACGTCGCGATTGGTACGAGGGTTCGAATCGGACGAGGCGCTTGTCGGTAATGGTATTGCTGGGTCGGCTTCCTCATGTGGAAGAAGCAGATTCAAGTGGGATCGATGGTGATTCTCAGCGCAAGCCTGTCGAACTTCCGTGGGCGACGCAAGAGGCGATGGGTGTGTTGCCAAAAACGGATTCGAAGAGCGCAAGAGGTTCCGGACATTATTCTGTACACGTGAAAGCCGTGAAGGCTGTTGATCTTCGAAGAGGCCCGCTTCGAGCGTTGCAGAGTCCGGTAATGGGCTGTGCATGGCAAATGCACTTGACAGCCCAGAGCTAAACGAGCAACGAGCACAATGGGGGTCTTGCAAAAGACGAATTCTTGAATGCCCCGTATCCCGGCCTAATAAAGTAAGACCTATTACTATGTACTGTGTATATAATTGCCCAAAACCTTAGCCACAGCTCCTCCTCCCATGTAAACAACCGCGATCGTCCATCCTTGCAGAGAACCTGGCAGGCTTTCATATCCTGTCGTTCCCTCGCCGCAGCCGCATCAGCAGACACCACCCTGGGTCTTTGCTTGGGGGGGTTCGCCCACGTCGTACAGATCCATCTCCGCGACCACGGTCTACGCAAGGCCCAGAATTAAAAACGCCTTGTATCAGGGCTCCCGTCAATCTGTACCTGCATATCCTCTCCCTCTCACCACTGAAGGGAAGCATCTGACAACCTGCAGAATCTCCCAGCGACAGCCTCCTATTGTCAGGGTTTCAGATTCTGGAGGGTACATGAGGAGGGAGGATAGGGTGGTTTGCTGCGAGACTTTTGGGGGGAAAGAGAGGCGCAAGGCTGTTTGGGGATTGGAGGTGTTTCAGATTTTTGGCCCCCGGCTGGGATCGCTTGCCGCCGCGCTTTGCTGACTGGGTGGGGGGAAACTACTGAGGATCAAGCACAACCAATCGTTGGGGAGTTGTGAGGATGATTGTGCAATTGCAGGTACCTGACCCTACGCAACGGTTGCAACGATGGGTGTGTGTGTGTGTGGCTGCAAAACCCTTCCCAGTGGCAAAGCGCGGACTGTGGTGTTTGGGATTGGTTATGTTTCAGTCCCCGCTCATGCGAGTGTGTCGGTATATGTAGTATTCCTGTGAGTTTTTCCGTTGGCGGTTGAGGATTGGTTACCGTGATTTCGCAAACAGGGTTTTATTCACTTTTTAACTATGACAAGGGTAGGTGCTATGTACTGGCATCTGGGCAGCTTGAAAGTGACCTTGTCACCGGTGTTTGGGCTTGCAGCTTCACATGCTGCATCGAGAACCGTGTGACGGCTTGCAGATAAATGTCTACGGTTGAACTATATGCTCGAGTATACCGGCCCGTGACTCTTGAATCACGCTCTTTGGCTCAGCGTAACTGCCCAAGAATTGTATTTGACATGATATTTCACAGCTGTCATGACGCCTGTTCGTCAGTCCCCCGGGGCGTTCCCGCTCAAGTCGAAAGAGCAAAATGTTCAAAACTGCCTCTTGACTTTCCCAGAGTCGATTGGCTATACAGATCACGGTGAAGTCTTAATCCACGATTGTCATGGTATCTTCGACGGCACCGTACCAATCACCCACCCGAATGACCATGTCGCTCAGCTTACCGTATCGACTAGTCCACAATCCCCGTCCTGCATAGCATCCCCGACACCATCCACAGTCAACATTGCGCTGCCACAACGTTCTGCCATGTCCTTCCAAAGAGTAGTAATGTCATATTACAGGCTCCAGACGAGCTCAGATGCCGCTGACACAGTTCCCTCCGCCAACTAGCAGTATCCGTAGTGGTGACTCGACGGGACATCTTTATCATCTCGATTTGCTGATTGCAAAACTTCCTATTCGGTCTTACGCTTGGCCGACCATTCCGTTGCCTGCAGAGCTTTGCGTTGCCACCCCCTTAAATCATCTCTGATAGCTTGAAAGAGAGAGAGAGAGAGAGAGAGAGAGAGAGAGAGAGAGAGAGAGAGAGAGAGAGAGAGAGAGAGAGAGAGAGAGAGAGAGAGAGAGAGAGAGAGAGAGAGAGAGAGAGAGAGAGAGAGAAAGGAAAAAAAAGAAAAAAAAGGAGGGATTTCCCAGTAATATCCTCGACCAGAGGAATTTCAGTCAAAGCCATCCCAAAAATCTATTGAGAAAACGAACAATGCTTCAGGAGGATATAATGTTAAAAAAAAAAAAAAAGAACCAGGAAAAAAGCCGGTCCTCAAATCCCCCCCTCCCCCTTTCCCTTCCAAAATTCCCTTCCAAAATTCCCATTCCCATTCCCATTCCACCCTTCGCCCTCTCCCTTCCCCCTTCCTTCCTTCCTTCCTTCCTTCCTTCCTTCCCGCTCCTCACCCCTGCACCCAAAATCCCTTCCGCCCACAAACGCAATTTCCCTTCCGTCGATTCTTCTTTTGAAGGGGTGATAACCATTGACGTTTCTCTCTCTCTCTCTCTCTCTCTCTCAAAAAAAAAAAAAAAAAAAAACAAACAACCCCCCCCCCCCCCCCCCCCCCCCCCCCCCCCCCCCCCCGCCCCGCTACCCGCCCCGAAGAGAACTCCTTGCTAAAATAAAAATCCTTGAGGAAAAAAACCATCTCTCTCTCTCTCTCTCTCTCTCTCTCTCTCTCTCTCTCTCACAAAAAAAAAACCCCCAAAAAACTTCTTTTGCCTTCCCAAGGGGAAGGGGAGGGAAGCAAGGACGAGCTAGGCTCTCTCTTCTCTTACCCCGCGATAAAAACGGGGGTGAGGGTGGCTTCCTTCTGCTCCCGGAACCCAACCTAACCACCTAGCTCAATCCCACTCTAGCCAGCACAGCCAGCCATGTAAAGCAGGTCAGGTGGGGTGTTTAGAATGGGTAGAATAAAAACCAGGAGATGAAAAAAAAGCGCAGCGGGGTGGCAGGGTGCGGGCGTCGGAAGTTTCTCCCCGAAGAGAAGGGAAAGAAGAGCCGGCGGGACATGTCCTGGAGTGAAAGGGAGGTAAGGAAGGTAAGGAAGGTAAGGAAGGAAAAAAAAGGGGGGGAGGGGAATCACGCAGCCGCTGCCCCGCCCCTCCCCGCCGTCGCCGCCGTCATATCCCCACTACTCCTCTCCCTCCTCCCCACTACTCGCCCCGCCACTGCCGCTGCAGACGCCGCCGCCGCCGCCGCTGTTGCGGGAGAAAGCAGCGGTCGCGGATCGACGAACCCCGCCGCCGTCGCCGCCGTCGATAACCCGTTGTCATCCCCCGCCTCTTCGCTCGCGTGGTCCTTGAGGAACTGTTCGAGTTCGGGGGGAAGTTGATGGCCTTGTTCCCATGCTGTGAGGATCTGCGAGGGGATAGTCGTGAGGTGGGAGTCGTGGGGACGAAGGGAGGAGGAGGAGGAGGAGATGACTTGGTGGTGGGTCTGGTGAGGGTGGTGGTGATGGTGGTGCGGTGAAGGGAGGGTAGTGTCGGAGTCGGTCTCGTCGGAGTCGTCTTCGGAGGCGAGGGAGTCGGAGTCGCTCATTGCTGCGTCCGGGACGGTGTTGTGGTCGTGATGGTAGTGGTGATGATGGCGGGGATGTAAAGATACACTGTTGTTGTTGATGTTGTTGTTATGGGAGAGGACGACAGGTCCATCCCTCGCCTCCTCAACCAGAACCTCCATCTGCGTCTGTCGGGTGATTTTCCTCCTCTGCTCGTCCTGCACTCTCCGATCCCTGCGGTCGATAAAGGGCGCGATATCATCACCGGTCGTATCCAGGACATAGATGCCTTCGTCCTTCTCGTAGCGTTCGCGGGCCCATTTCGTGCCCTCCCAGCAGCAAAAGTCCTGGATTTCGTTGTAGGTTAAGCCCAAGTTGTCGAAAGCGTCGAAGAGGCGGCGATGGTGTTTGAAGCGGCCGAGGCGCATGCGGTGAGGTGGGTAGCAGTAGTTCAGGCCGGGGTAGCGGGCTTCGACGCTGTTGAGGTCGCCGTAGAAGGTGGAGACTTCGATGCGGACTTCGGGGACAAGGTTGCGGGCTAGGTGGGCGGCGAATGAAGGGGGGTCGTTGGGGGTGGGACGTGGGAAGAGGTAGTTGTAGAGGAGGTGGGCGATGGGGGTTTGCCGACGCATGGTGGACGGCGTTTGCGGAGCGGTAGAGAGAGGATAGAGAGGTTGGCCTCAGCCAGAGACGGTAGATAGTGGGCGGCCAGGAAGAGTCGCTAGCGGGCGGAGAATGGTCGGCGACGAGTAGCAACAGGTGTAGTGTCGTTGGCGGTGGTGGTGGTGGTGGTGGTGTTGTCGGAGGTGAGGTGAAGTGAGGTGGAGCGAAGTGGAGTGAGTTGCGAGCAGGCCAGCAGGCAGACACACGTGGTTGCTGCAAGGGGTGGTGGGTGACTTGGCGACAGCTGAGTGGATGTGAATCCGCCTACTACTGTACCCAAGGTAGGTAGGAAGGTGTGTACGTGGAGAGGGATAGATGGATGGGTGAGGCGGATGGAATGATTCCTATACCTCCGAGGTATCAGAAGGGAGGAGAGATGAGAAGCGCAGCGAAGCAGGAAAGCGGAAACAGGGTAGAGCGAGGGTACATCGTTCGCCTGCAATTCTGAATCATGTCTGCCAGAAATGCACAGGGTTCTCTATTCGTGACGAGGTCTTCAAAGACGAGAGGGCTGGGTGTCTTCCCGTTTCCTCAGCTCGCACAGCCCTCTCATTGGCTGGAACGAAGCCGCCTAGCTATGCGCCGTACCAACTTCACCCGTGAACTCGTAGTCCGTCCAACATTCGAGACCCAATACACACAGACGTGACAAGAATTGAGTCCAGCTTGGAACCATCATCCGCCCTTTGCAAAAGGCTACAGAGTTATACTAGTAATATTGGCTGTCGTCGTTCAATTGACGTGGCGGCAGCCAAACACGACCAAACGCATCTGAAGGTAAAATCTTGCGCGGTCCAGAATTTTTTTGCCGCGATTCCTATACCTCTGCTTTTTTGCCTCCCCCCATCGAATTGCGGCCGAACGAACCAGAACCCATTTTCCGCGTCATAAATCTAAAGTTCTGTACACCAGCGAATATTAGGCCATTCTAGAAATATATCAGAGTCAAGAGAAAGAAAAGTAAACCAAAAAAAAAAAAAAGTAAAATCAAAATAAGAACGTAACCTCCCCCCCAAAAAAAAGGCAAAAAAAAAGGAAGAAGAAGAAGAAAGAAAACCATGGCCAAACCAGTCACATCATCCACCCTCGGAAGCGAACCGGACACCTACTTCTACTCCCTAGCCCGCACCGGTTCCTCCCTCGCGACCATCGGCTCGGACGACACGCTCCGGATCTTCGACCCGACCACCCTCCGCAGCATCACCACCGCCCTCGTCCCCGGAAGCGGCCCCTCCAGCCTGCAACCCATCTCCGACCACGTCCTAGCGACCGCCGGCCGCGACGGCACCATCCGCCTCTGGGACACCCGCAGCAGCAACAGCGGCGCTTGCAAACCTACCCTCCAAATCCCCGAGCCCCACCACCGTCCCTTCTCCGCCCTCGCCAGCCACTCCCCCATCCTCGCCGCGGGAACCGAAAGCGCGAAAGAAGGACTCGGCGACGTGAGCGTACTCCTCTACGACATCCGCGGGAACCCGGACGCGCCGCTAAGGGAGTACGCCGAGTCCCACACGGACAGCATCACCGCGCTGTCTTTCCACCCGGCGGACCCCGCGTGCGTGATGTCCGGCAGCACGGACGGCCTGGTGTCGGTGTTCGACGCGAATGAGAGGGACGAGGAGGAGGCGTTGAAAGTCGTGTGGAATCCGCGGAGCGCGGTGCATTGTGCCGGATTCCTTTCCCCCGACGAGGTCTGGGTCTTGACGACCGATGAGCAGTTTGTGGTTTATCCGCTGCCGACGAAGATGAGTGAGGGAGGGGATGTAGGAGGGGACGGAGCAGGGGAAGGAGGAGCAGGAGGAGGAGGGGGAGGAAGGGCAGAGCAGTGTTTCGGGGATGTAAGGGAGATGTTGCGGTGTATGTACGTGATTAATCTGCTGCGACAGCCGGGGGATGAGCAGCCGTTGATTGCGTGTGGGCATAACGAGCAGCAGCGGTTGGAGGTTGTGCAGTTATCGGCTTCATCATCATCACCAGGAGGAGGAGGAGGAGGAGGGCAGTGGGAATTCGGACCCAGGGTGGATTTCCCCGGCGCGCATGGCGAGGAGGTCGTGAGGGATATGTTGCTCGGCGATGGGAGGGCGTGGAGTTGTGGTGAGGATGGGTGTGTGAGGGTGTGGAGATGGTGAAGTCCGCCGGAGGAAGGGAAGGGAAAGAACTGGCGTTTGGGGTCGGGTGGGGGGGAAGGGTAGAGAATGAGCTATTTGAGGAAGGGGTGGGGGGGATAAGGAAGGTAGAAGAGGAGGCATTGAGACTACTTTCTGTCGGGCCTCGGGGGCTAGCTCTCTCGTCTAGCGAAGGGGAGGGAGAGAAGGAGAGAGAGAGAGAGAGATTCGTTAGTAAAAAAAAAGAACAAGACCGTTCTTCTTTCCAAATCAGATTGAGGCTTAGCTTTCAGGCTTTGAGTGCGCCTTTCCCCCCTATTCTTTCTGGTTTCCTCCCCCTGTTTAGAGGAGGATCTCTTTTCTATTGCTTCTACATCCACTTCGTCTCTTTTCCCTGTCCTTTCTACTTTTCTTCTTCTTTTTTTCTCACTCTTTGCCTTTTTGTTGGCTTTCCTCTTCCTTTCTTCCAATCTCCATTTCTTCTTATATCCTTGTGCGTTGTACTTCAAAAAAGAAAAAGACCTTCCAGACTGGGATTTCGTCGAGCCAGGGGATTGATGAAACCCCCTGTCTCACATCCCACGGAAAAGAAACCGAAGAGAAAAAAGAATAAAGAGAGAGAGTACATCCCCCCCTTCCTCTTTTCTACAAGCGCTACTATCCCCTCCCCCTTCCTCCCTTTCCTCCCTTCCCACCACCCCCTTACGAACCAAAAACCCCCTCCCGATAGAGATTCCCCGGCCGCGCCCTCCCCCCCTCATACCTCTCCCGCAAAAACCTCTCACACTCGTACCCGAACCCGATCAATTCATCCTCGCCACACCACTCCCCCATCCCCATCATCCCCACCGGCACCTTCCCCCCTCCCCTTCCTTCCCCCTGCGGCGCCACATACCCCACCGGTACACTGATCGCAGGACATCCCGTGAAGTTCGCCAGCCACACGTACTCCATATTCCGGATCTGCATGTTCGCGTCCGTGCTCCCGTGCACTAACTCGGAAGGGTGGAAGGACCACCCGGCATTGGGAGTTGTCGGGGTCAGGATTATGAGGCCCGGATACTGCGTGAAGAGGTGGGCGAGGTGTTGCATGAGCACATTCCGGAGTTTTTGCGCTTGGAGGAAGTCCGTCGCGGGCGTGCGGCTGCCTACGCTGAGGAGGACTTGGTTCGCGGGCGAGAGTTGGGTGATTTGGGAGGGCTTGAGCCCGGAGATCGCCTCCGACATGATCGTCATGGCGTGTGCTAGTTGGCCGGAGTGTACGAGGGGTAGCGTGATGGGGACCATTGTGTAGCCTAGCTCCGTGGTGAGGTAGTGGATTGCGGCCTGGCAGGCTTCTCGTACGGGTCCGTCGGCTGAGGCGATCCATTCGTCGTACACGCCCAGATATTTCGGCTTCCGCTTGCTGTCGGCTTCGATGGCGGTTTGGGATCGAGGGGGTGGGAAGTGTTTCGAGTCCCGGTCCAAGGGGTCCGGTTGCGCCATGATGCGGTATCCTATCTCGAGATCCACCATATTCGCCGCTATCGGTCCCGCGACGGCGGTACTCTTCGCCAGGTTCGCGGTAGGTCGGATGCTCACTCTCCCTGAGGAGGGTTTGAGGCCGTAGACGCCGCAGTACGCAGACGGGATCCGGATACTTCCTCCGCCGTCGTTGCCAATCGCAAGAGGCACAAGTCCGGCGGAGACTGCGTATGCGCTCCCTCCGGAGCTGCCGCCTGTGTAGTACCGGTCGTTATGCGGGTTCAGAGGCGTGCCGTAGGTTTGATTGTTGTTCTACACCCGAATCAATCAAATGTCAGCTTCGGGTCGTCAAATGTCAAAGCGAGTAGACTCGTTCAATCGTGTGGCAAACAGACCACCAAGAAAAGAAAGACAAGGAGTAAAAAGAAGAGGGGGTGGGGGAGGGAGAAGGAAAAGGAGTTTAGAAAAAAAAAAAATGAAATGAAATTGATAGCCCTCACATACCGTAGTATCCATCCCCAACTCATGCATATTCGTCTTCCCCACCATCACCGCCCCGCCCTCCTCCAACCACTTCCGCACACAGAAACTCGTCGCATCCTCCCGACTCGTAAAGTCGATCTTCGACCCTAACCGCTTCTTATAACCCCCGACGTCCTCTTCGTCCTTGACCGCGACGGGGACCCCATCCAGCGGACTTAGCGGTTTCCCCGATGCATACCGTGCTGTACTCGCCTCGGCGGCTTGTAGTGCCAGATCTTCCCGTGTTTGGAGGAAGGCGGTGGCGTGAGGTGAGCGTGGGTGTCTTTGGCTTCCATCCGGGGTTGTCTCGCGAGTTATCAGTGGGAGGAGGTTCTCGAGTACAGCTGTCGGGGTCAGTCGCCCGGTTTTGTACGCTTCGTGGTAGTCCAGCGCCGAGAGATAGGGACTCCGCTGCGGACGGCGGGGTGTCCAGTCTTCTTCCAACAGGAGGCTTGCGTCGTTATCCGCGCGCCCGTCAGCTCGTCTTGATCGTTCCGAGAAATAGGGATTTTTGATGACGGTTGGTTCATAGCGTGGGTCTACATTGTCCAGTTCCGGAAGGCCTCGGAGGCTTGCGAAGCCGGCATTCGACCATAGGAAATCTTGGAGAGGGCCGCAGGATGCCAGACTTGAGCATTGCGTGTCAGTCTTGATTTTTTCCTATTTTCGGTTTTGAACACCGCGTGGGTTGATTTGCATTACATTTTGGCGCCATAATACAAGGGGAGTCCCTTGACTACGGGATTATTCTGTTTGTGAGCCGGGCGATACGGCACCTCGCAAGCTTTGGCGACGGGGTAATTCATCGCTGCAGTAGAAGTGTGCGCCATTTTTCTTATTGGTTGCCTCGCTTTGTCGTCAATGTCTGGTTGTATATTAGGAGCTGATGAGCGGTGAGTTGGGTACTCGGCATCGGGCTGCGAAGCGAGGTACCCCTCATCAATTGAACTTCGCTAACGACATGGCATTAAGCGATGACTGACACCACGACTATGACAGATTACTCTTTTGGATGATTGTACTGAGATCGAATTGCTGTTCCAATTGAGTGTGTAGTCATTGATATTTCGCATAACAGTCTCATTTCATCTGAAAGAGAAAAGGCAACCGGCTTTCTGTCCTGCTACAGTGATAAAACATTTAGCAACAATCAGCCGGTTGAAGGAATTCATTTCAACAGCTACTATGGAGGCGGATGTTCGCAGACTCGCACTCCTCTTTACTGGGAGTCGCAGAAGTGTTTCGTGAGCATGAACATGGGCACGATCGCCAGTCAAGCAACAGTCTAATCGTACCATCCTCCAAAGCACATATCACACCAATAACTCGCAAGACCTTCCATCCCATCCAAGTCCTTCGATCACGTCCAATATCGCCCTTGTCGTCATTCCCCATCCTCCAGTCTTATCATCTCTAAAGGAAGACTAAATCGGTACATTTCGGGAAAGGATTCAATTAGTTCCACCCTTTGACCGCCAATGGCTCGAATGGCCAATTTCCTTGAGCTCCCCCATCCCCCGGTCGGTTGGTCGGTCTCCCAATCATTCACGCTAAAATTCGTACCGGTCTGGGGAAGGAAGGCAGAAGCGATAGGCCAATGTCTCGTATGGAGTGACCATACCGACGGGATACCACTATTGTGAAACCCTACCAAAGCTGACGCAAACCAGCCAAATTGAGGCGTCTGCGAGACGAGACTTCTGGGATATCAATGGGCGAATGTCGGACGTTGAGCCGGACGATTGCCGGGGGGAGGGAGGATCGATCAGCGTGACGAAATGGGTCAGCTTGATACATTTTGAGTTGCAGTGTAATTGCGGAGAGAGATTCCCCCGAGAATCAAACATCGTGCGCGGCAACGTTCGTAAACATAACACAAGTCGCTTAGAAAAGGTCTAAAAGGATGGTCACTTGATCGCGGTTTCTTGGCGGGGGGAATGGTATGTCTGCATGACGAGAGAGTAGTCTCATGGGAAAGGCAATACTCCATGTGGGCCCCCGACGACGATTGAATCAGGATAGCCATTGGAGAAGCGTAAGATGATTAATGAACACCGACAGTAGAGAGTTTGGCGATTACTTCGGCTTGGCCATCGCGATGATTGGGGAAAATGTTCGGTTATGTGCGAGGTCAGGCTATGGCTTCTACAATCGTCAATGAATGATGCGTGGACGATCGCGTTTGACTCCAGTAGTACGTGAAGTTGCATGTGTAGTTTGATGCTTGTCGATCTTACAGTCGGATAAATGCTGTACGAGAGCAGTGATCATTGCTGTAACAGGAAAGCGTAGTGGTTTGCGAGATCGGCCCCCGTCGGGTCACTCGAGACGCGTAAAACGCGGGTGTCGGAGCTAGAGCGGCATGTTGTTGGCGGTTGTACAGCCCCCCGCAGCCGCTCCCCTGGAGGAGGCGGGAGGGAGCTTGTCCTGACATTGTATGAATGATGATCAGAGCTTAGCTATGAAGAAATTGGCAGGAAGCGCGACAGGTAGGATGCCAAGCAGGGTTTACTGGGTTATTGTCCTTCTGCTCAAGCAGACTACGCTGAAGTCTACAGTATGTTGTACGTATCGGCGTCCGTCCGCGAGACTTCTCGTCTGAATAAGCATGTGGGTCGTCCAGTGCCGAGGATTTGTTCTGGAAGGCATCGGATTAGATGCGTCTAACTTAACTGTCCACATGACAGATGAGCAGGCTCGGCGTGGCTGCTTCGAAGCGATCGCGAGACATGTCGAAAGGTGGTCTCGGCAGCTCGTGACATTTTCACAATCCAACGTCGTAAGCGGTGTTGGGGACCTCGGTCGCTGATAGACAGAGTTGAGACCCATGCGATCCATATGGTGCGATTATTAGAACGCCCATCGTTTCGTTTCTGGACCGGCAGTTCTCCAGACATGCTAGGGTTGCTAGGATGGTTGCTGGGCTGCTTCAGGGTCCCTCTCTATCCCTGGGCGGTGCCAATGGCGCAAAGGGTCGAGCGCTGTCCATACAGCCGTTACAGTACTACGACTAGTCCTGTACAGTGGCATGGTATGCATCGGTCCAGGGGATCGGTCAGTCGGTGTAATGACAGTAAGGAAAGGATCGCACGGACTGGAGCAGCATCCAAGCCGAACGAGCACATGTGTTGCTGAAGTCAAAAGCTCCAAGGCCGGCGAAGGCCCGTGACGGCCAACGTCTGTCCAGGAAAGCTCCGAACTTACCGAGGGCTCGCTAGTGCAGCCGCGAGCGTTATCCGAAGTCTTCGCCGTTTTCAACCTTCTTGTGGTGCGGGAGCTTGCAGACCTTACCAACTCATCAGACTCCAACGGCGTCGAGCTTACCGCCGAAAGTTACCCTAATCGAAATGAGACCACTGGGTGTGAATGGTTTGTACCACACTGTTCGTTCGTCGTAAGGGGAGGCAAAAGGCGACTCGTCGTCGATCAGAATATGCTTTATGCAGCAACCCAAGCTTCATCCTGCGCTCATGATGATCAACTTCACCGACACCGCCAAAAGACACTTGAGAGGACGCGGGATGCTGTCGGCTAGGGGCGGCCATGCATGGACTCCCCACGCACGCGAGAAAGCTAAGAAAGGCAGCATGATCGCCCTCATGACGTTAGAAGGGCAGACGAGAGGTGTAGTGATGTCTTGAGTGAACTGTGTAGCAGTGTTTAAGGTGTAGATGGCAGCGTGCCGGGGCTTGGCGGGCGGGAGAGCGTCTAGAACGTGTGACGGGTCTGTTGAATGCGCATACAAATCTCGCGGTGAGCACCGGTTGATGTTCTGCAGCGAGCGTGGAGCGGGCGAGGGGTGGACGGCCATGAAAGCTTGGTCAACATGAGCAATCGAGTGGCTCGCCATCTGAAGATGCGGTTCCACAAGCGCGCGCGTTCCATCTGTCTTCCAGAAAAGGTGGCGTGCATGGACGCACGGACAGCGACTACTCCAGCGTAACCACCGCTAAGTTGAGGTAATCTGCCTTGAGCGTCTGGCAGCCGGCAGCGGTGACAGAATGGATGGCACTACCTCTGTATGAATGGATGCGTCCGTACAGGAGTTGGCCACTGTGCCAGGCATGTGGGAGCCACAGACCTCAGCAGGGCTTGGCGGTCGCGATCACAATGCTACAGCTCGGACAGTCCGCGTTTTTGGCTCACGAGAAGCGATGGTCTTTCATCATGGAAGCGCGGGGTCGCACGCCACCCTGCTCATGTTGCGCGTCGACTGTGATGACGAGTGGCAATTATCGATGTAGGAGCCTGATGCATAGCTGCTGCAACAGCCGAACGCCCGGGAGCACGCTGGCGTCCATGACTTTTGCCGCCGAGGCTGGGTACGGGTGTATACTACTCTATCAAACTACCAACCGCTACTGCAACAGGGCTGGCAGATGCCGTGGCCGGAGAGCCATAGCCATCGCCGTAGCCGCCGCCGCCGCCTCCGACATGCGACCTGCGCTGCAGTCTGGTGGCGGGCGGCCGTTCGTCGACTCGAGCAGGTTGCCGACCAGCTGGACAGGAGGGGTAAGGTCTCCGTGGGCGAAAGGCAATACCAACATAGTATGTAGACACGAACCATGGGAGAGGATGGGCCGGACGAATGACAGTCGGAGGAAAGTCGCGGCAACCTAGTACCCAGGTAGTGGCGGCAGGTGTGCGGGCATCTCATCAGCCGGAGTAGTGTCGAGAGCGCATGTCGATGCGCCTACGAGGCCTTGGAGGCCTACCGTACTCACGTACATAATAGTAACGCACGCACGGGTGTAGAAATCATCCCGCCTGAATCTGATCCAAGCGTGGCCCCGACACCGTGACAGAGTTTGGGAGCAACAGAGGATCCCTGTCCGGATGCAGGACAAGGATGGCCCAAGAAGCCCGTTCCAAACCAACGCAGGCGTTATGTCACTTTAACGATGGACAGCCATACCCTGGCCGTGATGGGGAGTGAAATAGCCATATCCACCCCGAACGTCTGCTACCACGGACGGTTCCCTTTTAGCCCAGCTGTTAGTACTCGCTAGGTCTCATTCTATGTCTCCGCCGAGTCTCATATAATAACAATCATTAAACCCGCCTCGTCCACGCTGCACCGCGACCCGGATCTTGTTACGTGATCTCGCTGCCGAGGACCTCCTCTAGTCCGCTTAGAGTGCAACGGTCGCCCACGAGTGTCTTGCCGACCGGCTTCCCACACCACGTCCCCACTGTATTCTTCTTCTGCCCTTTGAGGCCAATCCATCACTTAAGCAACTCGCACTACCGCAACTACCGCGAAAGTGGCTTCCACGCACTCTCCTCCCAGCCTCCACACCCCGAGCGCACGGGATTCGAGTGTCGAGAGCACTCCCGTGAGTACTCCGCACTCGACCGGCTTTCCTCTCCCACATTACAACACCACCACCGCCACCAAGAACCCGGCCGCCGACCGCGAACTATTCTTCAACGCGCACTTTCAGAGTGGCGGCCACGCCTGCGAGGAGCTCAGCAGTGACGAGCTCCTCTTTCCCTACGACCAGACGGACGCCGACACCGACGTCCCCTTGTATCCGTCCGCACATCCGCTCGGCCACGCCGCACCCATGGTTGGTCCGGTTGACATCGCTCCCAACTCGCGCCAGAACTCGCGCTCGCCACCATCTCAGGAACCCACACAGACCGCATCGCAATTTCAGCGCCCGAGTATCAGCGTGCGAGAGGAGCCCAACATGGAAGACGCCCGCCAGAGCGAATCGCAATATCCGGGCCTGAGGAAGGGCTCAATAGGCATGTTAGGCACGACTCCTTACGGCACGCGGTCGATTCCAGTACGCGGTGGCGATATCCGAAGAGAAAGCAATGCCTTGTCTGGAAGTTTGATGAATGGCATGAGTTGGGGTGGTATCTCCGTTGGCAGCTTCATTAAAGATGAGTATGTGTCTGATGTCCTCCTCTCGAGCACCCTAGGTCGCTTTGGCTAACCTATGCACAGCATCCTCATGGCGGGTACCTCGCCCTACAACTTTCAGTCTCCATCGTTCCACTCCTCGTCATATCTGCCAAAGATGGAGGCAAATTACATGAAGGACTACGTGTGCTGCGATATTCGCCTGGATTCCATGCACGAGCTCCTCCAGCACTACGAAGAAGCACACGCCGCGCAGCCCACACAAACTATGGGTAGAACTCCGAAGGATCAGCAGTATCCCAGCAGCCGTGCCGCCAACGCCACCAGCACTGCACAAGCAGTCCAGCAACAAAGCCAATCCCAGCAGGGTAACATCCCAGCCACCGCAAATGGCCAGCAGACCGTCGATCCGTCTAATGCCACCTCGCCGATGTTCAGCGGGCAGTCGCAAGATCAATTCGAGCTCGACAACTTGGAGGATATGGAAATGGACAACGCTCCCAGCCATCCGCCCTCCGGCGTGCAATCCCCGACATCTCAATTCCAGCCACAGCCCCAATTCGGCCGTCAACAACCACGAGGGCCGAGTTTGAATGTCAACATTGCCAACGCTTTCCAAGGTCAGGCCTTGTCGACGCCGAGCACCCCTCGACCTGGGCAGCAGAACGTGATGAACAACCCTACAGTATCCTCTGTAAACACGCCGACGATGAGCACTGCATCTGCATCACAACAGACTGCTACGCCAGATTCGTCGATGCCAGGCACGCCGGCCGAGCCGGCCGACGCCGATTACAGTCAGTTTGGTAACCTCAACATGGACTACAACCAGATGATGCAAAATGGATACGATTTCAGCAACTTCAATATGAATGGGGTGGGTAATATGGGCAACATGCAGAACTCTGTCTCTGGCACCATCGACGACCCTGCGAAGCGCTTGCTAAGCAAGCAGGGTGGCAACAAAGGCTTCCCGAACCCAGCGTTCGCGCAAAATAGCGAGCTTGCCAAACGCATTCGCGAGACACAGCTGCTCAATGGCCTTGCGGGCGTCGGTGGATTCGTCGGCGAGGAGATCAAACCGTTCAAGTGTCCCGTCATTGGCTGCGAAAAGGCTTACAAGAACCAGAACGGTCTCAAATATCACAAGCAACATGGTCATCAAAATCAGCAGCTCAAGGAGAATCCGGACGGTACTTTCTCGATCGTGGATCCGACTACTAGCATTCCATACCCAGGCACCGTCGGCATGGAGAAAGAAAAGCCGTATCGCTGCGAGGTGTGCGGCAAGCGCTACAAGAACCTCAACGGGCTCAAATACCATCGCCAACACAGCCCGCCTTGCAATCCGGAACTCAAGCTCAACGCTGCGAACTTCCAGAATGTAGCAAACAACGCACAAGGCATGGGCGTCAACGTTGCCGGTGCTGGTCTGGTCGGCATCGGCGATGGCATGAACGGTTATTAGATGACGTCGCGGAAAAAGCTTACGGCCTTGCGCGAAGGAACCGAACCGGATGTAACTCCGCTTGCCCGCTTCACTCTTAACCCTATCAGAGTGCTCATGTCTCATGCACCGCTCAACAACAGACATCACATCGCTTATTTTTGCTCATTCTCGACTTTGACGTCGAGGTAAGCACTACGACAGATTGGAATCAACGTTTTTATTGAAAGATCGCTTTTATGGGAGATAAAAAGGAACGGCGTTTGTGGGAAATCCTTCTTCCGGCGCATGGCACGATTGTTTGAACTGGCTTTTGTCAACTGAAAAACTGGGGTTTGGGAGCGGCTGGGTCTCTTTTTTTTTTTATTAGCGAGGCGTCATGGAGTCCTTTGCGATGATTCCTCTCCAAAACGAGCATGTCGCCACATCTCGCGCGCGCGCACACGCACACACGCACACATACACGCATACATGTCGCATGTCGACAAATCTTATGGAGAGGAGAACCTGGCTTCACTTCTTGCTACGATACCCTTTCAGTAGAACGTGACGCTGTTCATGGGCGTTACGGTCGACATGCATCATTGGTGGTCCATCATGGTCTAGGCGGCTTTCTCTCAAAAGGCGGATGATTATTCATCTTGTCTTCCTCCCCCCAGTCCTTGTTTGCTGCACCTCTTATGCAGGTACAGTCGGTGGCGGACGGTTGTGGGTTAGATGGTAGATAGAACGACAAAAGTATTGGTGTTACATCTCTCCCAGGGCGATCTCCCCCCCTTACGGCTCCCTCTCCGACTCCGCTCTGTGATCTCGCATCCTTCTATCCCATCCTCCTGGCTTTTCCGGCTTCCTTCTATGACAGCAGTGGTGTCACTGCTTCAGCCGCAAACATGGGGTAACAAAGTATAAAAGCTTACCTAGGCACATGTCCATGACTGGGAGGCTTGCAGAAGGCTACCGGCCCGGCGACAAGGATCTTTTGCTCTTCCACGTGCTAGTAGGGGAGAGCTGTAGGATACGTATCTTCCCTTTCCCCCATCCCAAGGTTGAGAGAGGATCTGCAACACTAGCTGGCCCTGAAGATGCAATGCCCAATGCCGGAAGTGCCGAATCCAGAAACCCGCACTTGCCTCTTTCCGCCTCACGAACTTGCTGTCCGGGCAGATCGTCGCTGTGAAAAGGCAAAGGAGATGCGTCCAGACCCGCCGCACTCATCATTGAACCAGGGTCCCATCCTGCAGGACGCTGCTCAAAGCCTCTTGGGCAACGTCGATGGGGATCTTGGTTCTTTGCTTTCGCTTATCTCCTACGAGCTTCAGCTGCTTACGCTCCTCATCACCTCGTGCTCTTCCTGGCCCGTCGCGTCGCCAAAGACATCATCTAGCTCCCCTAGCGTCTTACCCTTCGTCTCTGGCACGAAGGCCCAGGCCCATGTCAGCCCGAGGAAACACATTATTGCGAAGAATACGTAAATACATGGAGTGAACAATTTTGTTAGTTGGCCAGGCGCCGGGAACGCTTCTGTGCCATTCGTTGTCTCATTCATGAGACGAGATTGTAGGGGAAACGTACCAAAGCCCGCTTGCGAGATCATCGGCGGCGTTGCAACTCCCATAATAACGTTCGACAGCCACACGGTCGCCGTGGCGAGGGCTACGCCCTTGGACCGCTGCACCGTCGAGTAGACTTCGCTTGGCAGCGTCCAGGCCAGAGGCCAGTACGAGATGCCGTCGGCGCCGATGTATACATCTAGATTATGCAGGTTAGCTGACTTATCCCAATCCCTCATGCTATGTCTTCCTTCGTTCGCTATAGGCGCCCCGCAGGCGCCGGGTACTCACATGCCATGGCTACACAGGCCCATCCTGCTGCTTGGCGTGTTTGTCAATCGTCGCTGTAGAGTCCGTACAGTGCTGCGATGACGACGTAGAGAACTCACATTGCGAAGGCTCCCCAGGTTGCCAGGGTGCGGCGCCCGACGGCGTCGACGATGAGGAAGGCGGCTATTACGGCTACGAGTTGGCTGATGTTCAGCGTTCCGGCGAGGATGAGGGATGGGTCGGCTTGACCGAGTGATGTGAATAGAGTTGGGGCGTAATAGATGAATCTGCTAGTGGTGTCAGTAGGTTCATCTTTTGAAAAGGTGCGTCTTGCACGATTGACGCGTTGACACTCAAGACTACAAATCTGTTAGCGAAGCAGTCCATCGCCGTAAGGATAAGGGATGTGCCTTATACTGCTGGAACAAAGCAACGCCAACGCCGACTACAGTCCGTCGCCACGTCTTTTTCCTGAAAAGATCCACCCACTGCAACAGTTCCAACACCAACCCCTGCTTGACGATAACAGTCGAGTCACGATCAAAGACCTTGTTGTAACACATCGCATCTATAGCCATGCGGCTGCGGAACAACATCTTGAAAGCAAGCCGGGTAACAACGCCGTGACCGACTCAGATGCATCGTCAACGCCACTACAGTACACTGGTCTGATGCTTGCGGAAAGCAAGACTGGCCCGAAAGAAGAGAAATACATCATGATAGATTCGGAGGAAGAAGATGGCGGGGGACGTAGCAGCGGCAAAAACCTCCAGGGGCACCAAATCACTTTTGCCAGGGGCCGCTGGAAGAACACGAACGGTCCTCAGTCGTCTAGCAAGAACGTCTTGCATGCGACGCCAATCCGAATTACAGAACTCCTGATCACACTCCCTGACGAAGAGACGTTGGAAGCGGTCTTTCGATGCGAAATGGCTTTTCGGGGATTGGACGATGACGCCTTCGACGCAGCATGCGTCAATCCACGCTTTCAGACACTGACCCAGCGTGGTGTCCCGAAACTACAGGCGCAGTACTTCTGCCAATTTGGGGATCCCGACGCGGTATCGTCCCATGCATTCGCCGGCGTCGACATCCACATCATCTTGGAGTACCAAAACAAAGGGATTCGAGCCAGGTTGACCTGCGGTGCCGATTTGCTCCATTATCACAAGCGGATAGCGGCCGAGGGGATCGAGACGTTCAAGGCCGACACAGCCTTCAAGATCAAGGGGCATCCCGATGTGTATTGCCTTGAACCCTTGCCTCGGTACGGGGTGTTCTCGCCTCGACGACCTATGTCTAAGGTGTGCCTGGTGGACAGTGCACTAAAACTCGACGACACCACCCGGATAGTAAGTGAGCGAGATCCGGAGAGAAAAGAGGGGAGCGATTGGCACTTTCGAAAAGTAGAATGGGGCGCCGATAGCGTTAAGGGACTGAGAAACGAACACGAGGGACTTATTGAGTTTCAACACGAAGGGTCGGGAAAGAAGTTCCAGGGAATTCCGCGAGGCCAGCTCGTCCGCGAAGGATGCCCTACAGGCTTCGTGATTATAAGTTCGACGGTCGAGGAGGGGCAGGAAGACAAGGAGCCACGCACACTGGCCGTCCGTGACCACTATCTTCTCTGGCATACTCAAAAGGACGACGTCAGTGGCGAGCCTGGGGATGAGTTTGAGACTCCGGTCATTCTCCCGCTGGTTGAGGATGACTTGGATGCCATTTTCGAGCTCAAGTCTTCGGAAGAAGGAGATGACGAGATTGAGGCAAGGCTGATGGAATATGGAGACGGAGACAAAAAGACCGACGTCTTACCAAAGGCGACGGTTCCGGCGTAGACCTAGGTAAAAGAACAGAGCGAGGGATGACGGAGGGCTCTCGGGCATGGAAGGAAGAAGAAGAAACAGCGATCTCCATAACAAGGAGCAACCATATCTACAACTTTGTGTAAATTGTCTTTTTCTCCTTTATTTTAGTTCTCCATTCTCTTCATCTCATTCATTCCCTTTCTCTTTCCTCCCTCCGGACACTAAGTAAAGACGGAAGAGGAGTCAACCCCAAACTTCGAGCGACTACGCCTTTCTATATCTGAGGATAGAGGGACAAGGAAAGAAGAGAGGGAGAGAGAAAGAGAGGGAGAGAGAAAGAGAGGGAGAGAGAAAGAGAGGGAAGAAAAACAAAAAGGGAGGCGGAAAGAAGGGAGGGCGGAAACCAGACGAAGGAACAAAAGGAAAAAAAAAAAAAAAAAAAAGAAGAACAGTGAAAATAGAAAAGTCAGAGAGA
Source organism: Hortaea werneckii (assembly GCA_037044905.1). Classification (NCBI taxonomy): domain Eukaryota; kingdom Fungi; phylum Ascomycota; class Dothideomycetes; order Mycosphaerellales; family Teratosphaeriaceae; genus Hortaea; species Hortaea werneckii. The sequence goes on along the minus strand of JBAOKB010000085.1, from coordinate 33,295 downwards.
GATGGAAGACAAGATAAAAAAAAAAAAAAAAAAAAGCAAAGACAAAACCAAAGTAAACCGAATAAAAAAAAAAGGAACAAAAGAACATGGAAAGGAAAAAGAAAACCGTCCCCCAAAGCAATAAATTAAAACAAGAGCCCTTTCAACTATTTTGCACCCCCCGCCACTACTCCCGCCTGAAAAAAGGTGTCTAAGATCTGAGATCAGACCATTGTCGTGTCTAGGAGGGAATTGAAAAGTAAATCTACCGATTTTCTTTTTTTGTTTTTTTTTAAAAAAGAAAAATCAAAGAAGAAAACACAAAGCCCGGAGGGAGGGAGAGAATCGAGTTCTTCTCCATGCCTTCTAAGCAGAATCCGTCCGAGGACCGGACTGGACTTGACGGGCCTAGCGGAGGAGAAGGGAAGGAGGGAGGGATTGGAGGGACCGAGATGCATTTTCGAGAGTCGATCCTTATAAACCACTCTTCCTTCCTATATCCTTGAATCCCCTCCTAGCACCACTTCCTCCGTCTCCATTCCACCGATGCCTTCCCTACTATCCCGTTGCCCATGCATCGGGCAAGCTTTCCCCATCCCTATCCCCATCCCCATTCCCACCCCTCAAAACTCCGTTTTCTCTCTCTCCCTCTCTCTCTCTCTCTTTCTCTTTCAACCCTCGGCCTCAATCTCATAGCTATTACTCTTATGCTTGGGCTGGAAATTGAAATCCTTATGCGCCGGGCCGAGGAACATTTCACTAGAAGTTTGAAGTCAGCAATATGTTCCTTCTCCCCTTCTCCCCCCCACAACAAAATTGTCAATCCGCAGAAAAACCCAAGCAAAGACGAAAGGATTTAGAAAAAAAAGTACCGCGAAAAAGAAAAAAAAAAAAAAACAGAAGGAGCGAAATGAGGGGTAGGCATTGAACACACAAAGCCTCGGGTGGGGAGAAGGGGGGAAAGAGAGGGGATGGGGGGTAACACAAACCTAATCTTAATCCAATCCTTATAATTCCCACTACTCAACAACGTCTCCAACTGATCCCTGCCCCTAAACGCCGGCGGCCGATCCCCAAACCGCGGCGGCAAATACTCCAACAACCCCACGGGCACATACCGACACGCGAAGCTCAACCACTCGAGCAGGAACCTGCGCGTCGTGCCCACGCCAATCTCGTCCGAACCCCAGTATTCCAGCCCGTGGCGCACGAAGGTCTCGATGTAGCGGAGTCGTTCGGAGGAGGTCTTGTCGAGGTATTGGTTGGAGGCGATTTCCTCGAAGAGCCAGGGTTTGATCAGCGCGCCGCGCCCGATCATGCAGGTCGAGACGCCCGAGTTGGTGAGGTGCGAAGTGTAGTCTTCCGGGGAGAGGACGTCGCCGTTGCCGCAGAAGTAGGGGAGGCCGGCGTTGGAGGCGGGGACGGGGGCTTGGTCGCGGGCGTCGGGTTCGCGGACCGTGTCGGTGACGGCGGCGGTTTGGGTCCGGAGGTTTTTGATTAGGGTGGAGCACGACGCGATGTAGTCCCAGTCTGCGCTGCGGGTGTAGCGTTGTTGTTTCGACCGGCCGTGCAGCGTGATGCAGGCTACGCCGGATGGGCCTTCTTGGGCTTCGGGTCCGCCTAGGATGAGGCGTTGGCAGAGTTTTCCGGCTGTGGGTTGTTTGTCCTTGGTGCCCATGCGGATTTTGACCGTGATCGGGGTTGGTCCGCTGACGAGGTTCATGCCCCGCAGTGTCTTTTCGAGTTTGGAGTGCGTGTCTAACATGGCGGAGCCGGCGCCTTGACGGCAGACGAGGTCGATTGGACAACCGCAGTTGAGGTCGATGGCTCGGAGGTGTGGGCACAGGGCTGTGAGAACTTCGGTGGTTTTCATGGCTAGCCAGGGTTTGTTCGCTGCGATCTGCGCACCGAACTTCAAGTCCTTGCTGTTGTCGTAGTCGACGACCATGTTACCGGGTTTCGGGTTGTAAGCTGGCGGAGTGGCTTCCGACTCGTGAGCTTTCATGAGCGCCCATTCACCCTTCTCGCCTTGTAGCAGTGGCAAACCCATTGCCATCTCTGACCAAGTGACCTGCGCGCCTAGCGAAACGCATAGGCGGCGGAACGGAAGGTTTCCTTGTGTCGTCAACGGAGCGAGCACAGGTGTCTCAGGACCGTAGTAGAGCCTTCTCTTTTCGGAGGCGCGGAGAGGAGGTTCAACATAGCCTGCGCGATGATCATGCTTGGCTTCACTGTCGCCGTTCTTGACATCACCTCCTTGGGCGCCCTCCTCACCAGCAGCTGGTTTCTTGGGTGCCGATCTCTTCTCACCTCCTTCATTTTGCTTGTTCATCCACTCAAGGTATTTCTCCGACTTCGGCGTCTTGATCAGTTTCTTCCTCAACTCAATCTTCTGCTGGTTGCTGATCACGTTGACGACACCGACCCCTTCGTCCTCTTCATCCTTCTTGTCGCCTCCCTCAGCTGACTCCTTGTCAACCAAGACCAATTCTTTCCTCCCATCTTCCCTCTCCACTTCCTTCGAATGACTGCCAGCAAATCTGCACCGCCACCCGGCCGAGCACCTCCCCTTGACCTCCCAAATCGGACATAGCCCATTGAACGTACCCAGGTCTTCACGCTTGCCATCCTTCAGATAGCGTCGGATGTCATGCTCGAACTTGCAGCTGGGCCCAAACCGACAAGTCTGCTCGGCAAACTCATTAGCATGGGCGCGAGACTTGCAGAGCTCAATCTCATCGCGACTCGAACCGAAGTTCCGTCCCTTGTTCTGGCCGCGCTTCTTGCCTTCTTTCTGCTGTCCGCCGCCGCGACCTGCTACCGGCTCCTGCTCGTTGTTCTTGCCTGAGGCTTCTGCGGCGTCGTCGTCGTAGCCGGGGGCCGAAGGCTGGGCGGTGCGGGAGACGTCGATGAGGAATTCCTTCTTGATTGGCGCCACGCCTTTCTTCCTGCCTGGTTGCTCTTCGGTGGGTTCGGTAGCTTTTTCCGGGGGTGGTGCGGCGGCATGGCTGGTGGAGAGCTTGCGGCGCTTAGCCGATGGCTCGGAGTCGTCGTTGCCGTTCGCGGAGTCGTCATTGCCGTGGCGCTCGATCTTCTCGGCTTTGGTCAATTCGGAGTCGCCTGGGAGGATGGAGGCCTGAGGGTTGGCTTCTTTGGTGGTAGGGTCGGCAGTCGAAGGCTTCAGTAGCTCTTGATCGTTCAAGGGATTGGTGTCGGGTGGCGGGACGGCGGTGCCATTGTGGTCGCCATTCTCCTGGGCCATTGTTGTGGTAAAGGATGCTTGACCGTGATAGAAGATGTCGGCCAATGGGTGTGTCAGGCGGGCGCCTTCAATCCATCAGGTGAGTGACTACTTTGTGTATATCCGATGTAGTAGTAGAAAATCTCGAAATTTAGGTAAGCAGTCCCACTTTCCTATTCGAGAAGTCGGGATTCTGGGAAGCGGGAGGGACGGGAGTGACGGGAGTGACGGCATCTGACGTCGTAGTTTCCACCTCAGCCAGCAGCCAGCAGCTCAAACCAGGCAACCAGGGCCCCAGGCAAACTTGGCATGAACAGCCCACGTAACCCCGTTTGCTTTGCTCTGCTTTGCTTTGCTTTACTCCCAATTCAAGGAGCCACGTCGACGATACTGTGATCCCCTCTATTTCCATCTTCAGCTCTCCTGGCTGATTCCTACCCCAACGCCTCTTCTCCTTATCAGGGAGTGACCACGTATCCTACGATTCGCCCAAAGCAAACAGTGAGCATTGAGCACCAAACAGCGAGCAACGAGCAGTGGGACATCCCCGCGGCCGGCAGGTAATCAACAGTCACCATGACGCTCTACTACTCCCTCGTAAGTCTAACCGCTGCAGCCATTGTCTCCTTCCTCACCGCTCCCACCACCCTCACCACCTCTTCCTCTCAAGATCTCTCTACCTCCGACCTCTTCCCGCCTTAGGCACCCACCGCCGACATGAGTTTGGTCTACGCGCCCGTACTTCCCACTCAACCAAGACACACGTGACGACCTATACCAATGCTAACCACGATCTCCAGGTCTTCGGACTCCTCATGTTCGAGATGTCGGTCTTCATGGCCCTCATCGTCCCGCTGCCCTTCGACTGGAAGCGGAAGCTGTTCGAGTTCATCAGCCACAGCCCTATCGTCGCCAAGCTGCAATATGGCATGAAAGTAAATCCTCCCACAGCATCTAACTCGGAGCGCTCTCCCACTCCAACAGATATTGACATCTGAACTCCAGATCACCTTCATCTTCATCCTCATCCTATTCATCGACAGCGTCAACCGCGTCTACCGCGTGCAGATGGAGCTATCCATGAGCAAGAACCAAGGCGGAGCTGCCGCGTAAGTTCCCCCCAACTTATCTAACCCCCACCCACCTGACCTCCCCATCTAACTTGCCTATCTTCTACAGCGCCGTAGCAGGCTCCGAACGCATGGAAGTCCAAGCCCGCAAGTTCTACTCCCAACGCAACATGTACCTCTGCGGCTTCACCCTCTTCCTCTCCCTCATCCTGAACCGCACCTACACGCTCATCCTCGACACGCTGCGTCTGGAATCCGAAGTCAAGTCCCTGCGCGGCGAGAAGCCCGCCAACGATAAGACGGACCAGAAGCTCGGCGAGGCGGGTCAGTTGGGCGAAGTCGCCACGCTGAAGGAGGAGCTCCGCAAGCGCGATCAGGATATTAAGATTTTGAAGGAGCAGAGTAAGGGCTTGAGTGATGAGTATCGTCGCTTGGGCGATGAGTTTCATATTAGTGATGGGACGCCGAAGAAGAAGGTGTAAACCCCCCTTCTCGTACTTACTTCGCGTTAATCCTACTGGTTGAAGCTTGGGACACCCTCAGGAGAAGGGGGGATGGGGTTGATGGGAAGTGAGAAAAGCGGAAGTGGGACTTGGGAAGTGGGGCAGTGGACAGTGTTCTTGCTCTGCTGATTACATGCGATGAGTAAGCGGAAGAGAGAGATTGAGAGTCTGGGATCCCTTTTGACTCATGAGGAGTGAGGGATAATGAGAGGGAAGGAGGTTGGTTGGAAGACAGGCTAGAAATAGCAGTATGAGGAAAGGAATGGTGGAATTCGAGTAGGAAGGCTGCATTGTTCTCTTCTTATGCCCCGCTTCACCTCCATCTCCTCTTTGGTCTTTATTTTGTTTTTTTTTTCTCTCCTCTCTTTTTCTTTCAATTGCCTTTTAGGCTGCGCACACATTCCCCTCTTCAGGATCAGTTTAGGGAGGGGGTGTAGAATTGCCCAAATCACCGTAACCTAATCAAAAAAGTCTTTTGTTCGTATAAGTCAGATCCGCGGACTTCAAACAACAACTTTTGGCTGTGAAGGGCTTTCAGATCTCGGGGAGAAGGAAAAAAAAAAAAAAAAAAAAGAGGAAGAAGTCCTAATTGCTTAATATGTAACTTGCCAAAGCGGCACATCTAATACGCTAGGAGAACAAAAAGTCGTTGTATCCCAGAGATTAAAACTTTTACCTGACATAAGTACTAGAGAGAAGTAGACGGATATTTTGGCCGGGACATTGGGCAGATCCTGCTACGTAAACTTCTTTTTTTTTTTTTTTTCCCTTAAATGCTACCCTGTATTGCTAGGAAGAAGGAAAAGGTCATGGGCCTCGCCACTCCTCCCACTTTTGCAACTCTGATATGGAATTGTTTGGGCAAGTATATGCGCAGCCCTGAATCGCTCGGGCTAACGTCTAAGGTATGCGTCCATGATGAGGCCTGTAAAGATTGAGATTGGGGATTGGAAAGGTTATGTGCCTCGCTAGTCTTTTCTTCTGCCCGTTTTTTTCTTTCTCCTTCCCCCTCTGTTGTAGCTCTTGTCCTGGGGGGGGGGGGGGGGGGGGGGGGGGGGGGGGGGGGGGTTTTTTCCTTTTAAGGTTGATTTTCTACACTCCCGTGCCTGGGAACGCGCCGGCCTTGCTAAGGACGACGATCCCGCGCTCCCGGGCTATGTAGCCTTTCATGAAGCCCTGTGGAGATATTCATTAGCCTTCTTTTCATTTTTGTTCTTCTTCTGTTCCTCTCTCTCCCCGTTTTCCCCTCTCTTCCCTTTCGTTGATCTAAGAAAGATGAAAGCGAAAAAAAAAAAACAAGAAAAAAAAGAAGGCTAGAGACATAGTCCTGACTCCGAGATCTTGTCATCTCCCACGACCCTCGCCATTGCTTGATAGCTGGCTGATGTGAGAGGAAAAGAGACAACATGGGCAATGGCGAGGGCAAAAATGTAAGAACGTACCTTGTAAATGCAATTCGCAATCAAACACTCCACTTCATCCCCATCTACCCCGCCCTCTCCATCTCCCACCTCAGCTCCACTCACCATCAGCGCCGCCGCGAATTCCTTCACGGGGACTCGCGTCCGCCGCATTGGCTGACCCGTCGATGCTTCGCCTTCCTTCGGCGCCTCATACCCGCCCGCGATGAACACCCGTCGGAACAAGTTCCGCAGAATGATATCCCGGCCCCGTTCCAATGTCAGGTAAATCCGGCGCTTGACGAAGTCCTCCTCCCCGGCTTCCATGGCCTGGGTGAAGGCGTGTAGGGAGGCGGAGCGGATCGCGCGGGTGATGGGCGTGAAGAGCCGGTCGAGGTGGGGGGATTGCTGGAGCAAAGTGGACGTGGGCAGGCGGTGGGAAGTAAGCATTTGGGTTGGGATGAGGTAGGTTAAGATGAGTTCCTTGTTCTTGCTCGCCCGGGCTTGGCAGGTGGTGTAGGCGGCCGTGAGGTTCTGCTCCGCCGTCGCGTAGTCCTCGTCCAGGAAGGCGATGACGCCCGAGTAGTATTTGAATGTGACTTGGTGGGCGCGGGGGAAGGCGGTGAGGGGTGGCATTTCGGCGCTGCCGGCTTGCAGCGAGCGCAGGATGTTTTTGGAGAGGTTGATGCTGTTTAGTCGGAAGTAGGTCTTGAACAGCAGGTTGGCCATGTAGTAGAGGGCCCATTTGCGCGAGTCTTCTATGGGGGCTCTGTTTTTGGTTGGAGAGAAAATAGAGTCACATACCGTTTTTCTTCAATGGGTTCTTTACTTTGATGCGGGGAGAGAAAGAATATGGGAAGTCGTATCGGGTAGAGATGTGTTTTGTTTTGGTTACATACCGGTCTGAGAGACATAATGCGAAGAGCCGGTTGATTTGTCTCGCGGCATCTTCCAGCTTATCGTTTTGGCCTGCGGAGGCGAAAGCGTCTTCTTCGATCCCGCCGCCGAACGCCATACCGCTATCACGTTGGGATGCGGCCGTCTCATCGGCTTTGATAGCGAAGACGCGGAGATACTTGCCGGCGACATACAGACATGGGATAGTCCAAGCGTCGAGGACGGTGTTGTTGTAGCCGCGGTAGAGTGCTGACACGACCTCCTTCCAGCCTTCGTAGACAACAGCCCAGTCGACATCGCGGACTTTGGTGGCATTCTGGGCCTCTTCGGCAGCCAACAGCTTGCCGACGAAATGGTAGTAGGCGGTAAAGACTTCCAACCACGTGCCTGCCTCTTTCTTATCAAGGCGGAGGTCTGGGTTGTACTGCAGCTTATACCGCAGGTCTGTCTGAACTGAGTAGGCGTTGGTCCACCTCTGGAAGTTATACAGACGCGCTGGATCCGCCGCTGGAGGTTCGGGAGTGATGGTGGTGGCGAGGAGGTAGCCATTGCCCTGGTTCTGGGCGGTGACAAAGTCACGCCAGATGGGTTCCTGTGCTGCCATGTTTTTTTTAACGTATCCTCGCTGATCACCTACAGCGCCAATCTCCTCGATGCCTCATCCACGACAAGTCAATTGATGTGACAAGGACGGAGCGCAACGTAGAACATGGTTTGACGTGAAGCTGCAGTCGGTCGTGTTGACGGGAGCTTCCGTGGGGCGTAACGCATGCCTCAGGCGTGAACGACTCTTGGCTGCAGGACGGAGCAAAGCCGCGCACCCACAAGCGGAGATTGAAGATTGTATTTGCGATTTTTGCCTGCGACGGAGACTCTTCAGCCTGTGCGATACTAACCCGTCCAGCAGCCAACAGTCACAGTGAGTATTGTCGCTACATCCGCCATTGCTTGCTATCGCTAACCAGCATTCTGCACAGATGGGTAAGCATCCACCGATCATCATCGTCGCCGCCGCGCACGCCAGAATGTCCTCGAGATGCCTTTCCGAGTTGGGGTGAAGAGCCAAGAGCATGCATGGTATGGTCATTGCGACCAGATGGAATTTATACCCACGAAACCTGTAGATGTTACATGAACACCACGTTTCGACCATGTGAAAGAGCGGGCAAGGACATGCGCATCTTGGGGAATTCGGCCTCTGCGCGGACACATACACAATCCGTCCACCAGGACAAATGGAGATACACTCCAATCCGTAAGACAGCGCGCTGACTTTGGGCAAAGCACGCCTGCAGGAATACCAGGTCATCGGCCGTCACTTGCCGTCGGATAGCAACCCGACCCCGAAGCTGTACCGCATGCGCGTCTTCGCCCCGAACGATGTCGTTGCCAAGTCCCGCTTCTGGTACTTCCTCGCCAAGCTGAAGAAGGTCAAGAAGGCCAACGGCGAGATTGTCAGCTTGAACTTGGTACGTAGCATTTTCTTGCGGCTTCAGTCTCGCGCCCGAGAAACGTGCGTGTCTAACATCACTCCTTCAGATCCACGAGAAGCACCCGCTCAAGGTCAAGAACTTCGGCATCTGGCTCCGTTACGACTCTCGCTCCGGCACTCACAACATGTACAAGGAGTACCGTGAAATGTCCCGCTGCGACGCCGTCGTCGCCATGTACCAGGACATGGCCGCCCGTCACCGTGCCCGTTTCCGGACTATCTCCATCCTCAAAGTCATCGAGGTCGAGAAGGCCGACGACCTCCGCCGCCCATACATGAGGCAGCTCACCACCAAGAACCTCAAGTTCCCGCTTCCCCACCGTGTCCCGCCGAAGAACGGCAAGCAGGTGTTCTCTGCCAACCGCCCCAACACTTTCTACTAAGCCTGTGCGCCTGCTGGTGCTTAGTCGCGGTCAAGTGTTATACCCGGTCCTGCTTGAGGTGGTTTGAGCGTGGGTCAGGCGCAATGTGGCGTTGACCGTAGCTAGTCGGCTCCCAATGATAAAAGCAGTCTTCACGCTCATTTCTTCTTGTCACTTGTTGGCTTCACTTTCAACTTCGACACTTTATTCGTCTATCGCCGTTATTTCAGGCACTAACTCGAGAAGTATCGTTTTCAATTGTCCCCCGCACAATTAGGCGTGATCTCGATGCAGCCGCTTCATGTTTGCTTCTGATCTCTGCACTTTGATGTGGCGCCGCTGTCTGTCACTGACTATACACTAAGAAATCACTTTTAACGATCAATGTCATAATGACGTTGATTCATTTGGATAGGATGTACCACGGATACGCTGTCAAGAGAATACTCGATGCAGGCCGGGGTTCAGAATCAAAAGTTGGGTATCCTATGCAAGAAAAGAGACAGAGATACCTGTGCTTAGCGTCAGCATAGAGTAAGTGCGACGGAAAAAAGTCTGTTACAGCTTCGCCATATCCGCGAAAGCAGGAGTCGCACTCATGAGAATATTCCCGTGAAGGCTTCGGTAAACGTTAAGAGATCTTGGAATGTCATGCCAAACCGTGATTGACTTCTTAGGCTTCGAAAGTCACAGACGCCGTGCGGAAGGAAGTGCATAAATTGCTCTTGGTCAAGTATGCTCAAGGCGGTTCCTCTAGAGCGCGGAAATCTCTGGTCCTAAGCCTCCGGGAGACGTGGAGAGCTCTCGAGATGCGATCGAGTTCAGGGAGGAAGCGCTTTCGATTCCCTTGTAACTTGAAATTTTCCCTGTCGAGCTGTGTGAACTACGGTCGAAGCCTCGAAAGATGTAGCGGAGTCGGGGGCGCTGGAGAAGGCAGCCGCAGCGAGGAGGACATTGTTCATTTGCATCAACGTCGCTCTTGTGAGCCCTGGGTAGAAGCACATGTACGACCATCTCGAGAGACCTCCTCCATGTATTTGTAGATCGACGCGGCGCTTCTAATTCGTCTGCGTAGCAAGAAGATTCTGCAACGGCCGGGGACATCTGTTGTTGAGATGCTGCCAACATAAGGCCCAAGTGACACCGCGACTCTTGTTGTAACCCAAATGAAAGAGCATCTCCTTTTCTCATCGCAGCATGTCCGAGTATTTCTTTAGACCTTGGCCGATGATGTTGATGAATGGCCACTGTCGATTACTTGTGAAGAAGTGCGTCCATATCTGTAACACCCCGAGGCTGAGACTTTTGGGAGCGTGCACATCATTTGCATCTGTCCACGGCGTGTCAAAGTCGACGGTCGCATATGCCTCTTCGACAATGCACCTTACCCAGTGTAGAATTCTTTCTTCGCTTTCTGGATGGAAAAAAGGCAATCAGTATCGGATCCATTTGCGTTTTGAATAATTCCATACCGCTCAACGCGACCTGGCTTACTGTGGTTGACACACTAATCAGCCACTTGCTCAATAGCACCGCACAGTCCAGGCTGGCTATTGAGTGCCTAACGCTCCAGAAGAACGCCTGACTCCTAGCGACCCGATCAACGCCAAGTCTAACGGGGATGCCCAGCATGTGCACCGCGTATAGCAACGCCGTGGAGATGTCATCGCTTCGGCCGACCTCCGGGCATTGGGATAGCGATCTTGCGATCACTTCCGGGTCTCGAGATTCGAGGCTCCGGTATGGACCAAGGTGTAAATGTATGCGGACATACGCGAGGGCGAGCAGGGCGCTGGACGTAAAGGGGATAGGGCCATTCTCATTGTTAGGATCAAGAGACGATTCCGGAGCTTGTTGCCAGCCCGAAGTCCAAGAGCGTAGACCATGTCTATTACTGCGTCAGCACACAGCATGCCATGGTGGGTCTCTGTCAGAACTTACTCAAGCTTCTTGATCTCGTCAATAGCCAGAGCAGCTGTCTTGCTCATGATCGGTACGCTCAGGTCTCTGAGAATGTGTATCCTTTGCAGTAGTCCATGCAGTAGAACGTAGTTTCCAAGCGGAGTCGGAATGGGCTCCAACGGAGAGGCGTCGTCTCGATTCCTCAGCAAAAGCGAAAGAGCCTCCTGGAAAAGTAATTGTGGCTTCGGAGTCTCGCGCCTGAAGCCATGCCAGAGAGCAGCATCTGGGGCATTCCATTCTCTGGTAGGGCATGGCAGTCTCAAATTGACCTCGTTGCTGCGGAGGACAGGGTAAACGTTGTATGCAATGCTGTGAGTGTGAAGAAAGGTAAACGCGATCAGTTTCGTTCGCCGAATACTCTCATCAGTAGCCCATTGGCGCCATTCGCGGTCATATCCAGAATGACCTTCTCCATTGTGCATGATGGGAAGCTGCAAGGGGATACTGCTTTCTTCTGTGAGCCCGGCTTCCCTCGCGACATGCGCAAGGACACCTTGCAGGACGAAAGACTCTTGGACCAAAGTGTCCTGAGGCTCCCATGTGGCAAAGGCCATGAGCACGATCAAAGCCTGGACCGTCTCGATAGTTGGCGTATTTTGTGCATAACGATCGGAAGCGTGCCCGGTAATCTGCGACTGAGCCATTGCAGCGCTTGGTCTTGTACTTGAGCTCAACCTGTCATGTCTGGTTCTTAGACTGTTCATCAGCAAAGCCTTTCCAGCATAGAACAATTGCTCAGACACTTTTTTCTCGAAGCAATACTGCGCTCCCACTGCCGCAATACCAAACACTAAAGCAGTGGGATGATCGAGAATCTGCCATGTTGGAAGATGGATGAAAGGCATATGCGGGTGGAACCCGTCGAAAAAGGATGTGACATAACGAGTGAGCGCATGACGTGACGGCAATCGAAATGTAGGGTCGAGTAGATGGGGGAAGCACTGGATTGACTCCTTTAGCACAGACCGCTGCTCTTCCGTCACTTGGAACGGTCGCTTCTCCGGTGCAATACGGTGCGCTGTAAGTGTTGTGAGCGCGTTTCAACCTCCGCATACGGCGATCACGTACTGGCTTTTTCGTACACCACATTAGCTAGACCGTTGCCCGTAGGCGCCGAAGGCAGCCACGAGCCGAAAGGAGTCCCGGCTCTCGTCGATACGCCCTGTTGCAGATTGCCTTCTGGCTCTGTGAGAGCTGTAGGCAAGTCTTCTTGAAAGGGGCTCCATTCGATAGGCAGGCCTACGCCATCCAGGAATCCGGTAAAGTCTCGCAGACACGTATCAAAATCGAAATCTGGAGCCTGTGTAAGCTTGGATCAGTTGTTCTTGAAGGATTGGACGCACTGTCATCGAGCAGCTGCGTAGACAGATCGAGATGGTCGTGCTCATGCGCAAGTATCCCGTCGTGAGAATCTAGGTTGCTCGTCTCTGGGATCGCATGCTGGACCGATGGTTGAGCACGACGGTGAGGATCAGGGACTTGGGTAAGGAAGGACGGGTCTTGCACCGTGCCGGTGTCTGCTACTGCATTGCGAATGGAGACTTGCTCCGACGAGGCCCCCGGAACAGAATCCAGTGATCCACCTTGAGCAGCACTGAGATTTTCGTGCCCTGCAAGCCTCCGATGCCGTCTTAGAAGGTCTCTCCGAGTGAAAGTCACCCCGCAAGCACACGCAAAAGGCCTCTCTTTGGTGTCTGAGGCAGTCAGACTCGTCAGCGATACACAGCAATTATCGACCAAGGGTGAAGCTCACGAGTCCGTTCATGCCGCTCTAGATGTTCGGTTCGTTTGAAGGTGCGTCCGCAATGTGAGCAGACGCGGGCGAGTTGAGCCTTGGTGCGAGCTGATCGGCGCCGTGTGTCCGTCGGTATGTCCTCGTCGGGCATTCTACATGGCGAAATCAAATTCGAGCTTGGGCAGCATATATACCTTCAGCTGATTGTTGGGATGATACAGGAATATCGGTAACGAGCGAAGTATTGATACAGTATTGATACAGGTCCACCTAGGCACCCGACTTTCCATCATCCGGGGAAGCAGATACGATAAGATAAGGTACCTAGCAGATACATTACCGCGCGGCGGTCTGCTGAGACATCCATTACCATCGAACATTACGCATCGAACCTATGCCGACCACCTAGGTACTATGTAGGTGACCGAGAATGGTTCAAATGTCGCCGCAATCCTATCCACAGCATAGTACGCACGCACTTTGATACACGAGCGACCTTGGAGCCTGAACCTCACTTGGTGTATTTTGCATAAGATCTCTCGCAGCTAAACTTTTGCCACCGTTCTGGTGCATTACGATGGGACTTTTGATGATGGACAGAGCAGCAATGGGAAAAGGTTCTCAGCCAGAGCGCTGAATGATCGTATATGCATTATTATCATGTGGCTAGTGCGCTGTTGCGCCGGTCTCCTCGACCAGATTCCAATATCGCTGGGCAGTGGCACGTCTCATCGGCTTCCCAACGAGAATCATCAGCATGCCAATGGCCCAGACGGCTTCACCCAACACAGCAATCAGTACAAACGCATATCGCAGAGTCAGCGCGTTGATCATTCGAACTACGGCGTAGCCGAACGCAAATCCTGCCAAACATTAGTCAACGAAGAAACCGGAGGAGGCGCGAACGTACCCATTGTATTCCGGACCAGAATAGTCGATACGATCCCGTCGCCCGCCATTTCACCATAGCTATCCATCACATACGTGTATGCAAGCGTCGAGCCCATGGGCAGCGTGACACATATCAAACCCTGACCAAAGACTACGGCGAACCAATGGATGTGATAAGCAGCACCCACGCCATAGAGCAAGCAACCTGCTGGATGAATCAGGAGCGCCAGAGAGCAGAGCCAAAGCCGCTGCTCTGGCTCCATGACGCCGCCATTGCGACTTGCCAGGAATACTACCAACTTGTCCGAAGGCCATCCCGAGATGAGGCACCCAACGGACACACCGACCAGAGAAGCAAGGTAGGTGAGTCCTACGCTATCAGCGCTGAAGTTGTAGGGCGGATTGCCAAGTACCAGGGCAAGGGATCCGCCGAGGACGTTGTACCAAGACAAGATTCCACCAACGAGAAGCCCACTGACGAAGACTGCAGGAAAGCTCAGCAGCTTGAAAGGTAGGATGATAGCCTTGAATGAGCTAGGCTGGGCCGGATGTCTGTAACCCCATAGCTTGAGTCTTTCCGCAAAGGTCCTGTTGGTCTCGGCTGCGGGGAATGGCGCAGCCTGAATGGAAGGTGGACTCTCCTTCTCTGATGTCTCGCGGGGTTTGTAAGCATTGCCTTTCTGGAGCCCTCCTTCTTCAATATCATGGGGGAGCTGCTCCATCCGCATATCCGGGACTTGTTCCTCGATCCCATCGGCTGAAAACATGTCTGGAGTTCGGTGGAACATCGTTTCTTCGAAGCAAAGGAAGGTCACCAATGTCAGTCCGACACCAATCATGGTCAGGATGTATTGTATCCAACGCCATCCCAACTCATCGGCAACATATCCCGCAGCCACAGGAGAGAGGAAAGCTCCTGCAAAAAGCGACCATGCGTACAATGACAGGTACGACCCTCTCTCGTGCGTGAAATAAAGATCTCCGACTATGAGCTCCATCAACGTCTCTTGCGGCGAGGTAAACGTTCCAAGCAGAACCCGGTTTGCGAAGAACTCTCCTTTCGATCCGACAAAAGCAGTCCAGATTGTCATCGCCGTTACCAAGATCGCTGAGGCCACCAGCGTAACACGCCGTCCGTAGTCCAGAGCTATCCGCTGCGTGACGACTGCTCCCCACCCCATGAAAAGGTACATCAGGCCATTACCGGTGCTCAGATCTGCAACAGATATCCCGGTATCCTCTTCTATCAAGTTGTATGCGGGTGACAGCCCTGAGATCATGGCACCGATGAAGAAGCACCAGACCATAGCGATAGTTATCGCCGTCACTTTGCGGGCCTTGCTCCATCGAAGCGGGTCGTTTGCGTTGTCTGTCGGCTGAGGGACCAATACGATTTCCTTCTGTCCAGAGCCATGAGCGGCATGAAGCACGCCTGCGGCGTCGATTAGCCGCACCGTTCCAGGAACTGCGAGATCGCTGGACATTGGGTCGGTTGCAACTGATGATGTTGCTAGGTCTGCGAATGCGATGCTACAGCGTCTTCTGGCAAATGTCGCTTTGCTATTTACTAGTGCTACAAATGATGCGACGCTGGAACGACATCCAGCAGTGGGCTTTTATGTTTTCTTGCGGCCTCCTATTGCAACTTCCTAGATACGATCATGCTACTCCAACTCTTATCACTATCCCATGCACTGCCTATCGTGCTCATCAGAGCTAGCGTCCTTCTTATCGCATGTCGCTGACTGAAGTTTTGGGGTAATGTGGAGTCTGCATTGGGGCTACCCCACAGCTCTGGAGACCTCTCCGTCGAAGCAACTTTCCAATGTTTCGAACACCTGATGCGCTAGAGCGACGGATCTTATAACTAAGACGAACATTGATGAAACAACTGATCATGGGAATCTCTATCGTTTCCAGGGATCAGCGCTCTTGAATTTGGGTTTAAATCAAGTTGTCTCCAAACGGAATTGAATATAAGAGGGTGGCCAACACGAATCAATGGCTAATGGACAATAATCCTCCTCAGCTCGCTGCGCCAACCAAAACTGGAGCAACAGCCCGGGCAGTGCCACAACGGGTCCCAATGGTGGACCTGCAAGGCATTATGTAACAGTTTCTCACACGGAGCTCGTGACTTAGCTATAAATCGGCCTCTACAAAAAAGCTTTTCCTATGCTTGCGTGGCCTGAGTGCGGGACGAAGAGGCCTGTTGCTTCTTAAAGACGTCGCACATCTGCTCCATCGTGACCCATTCCACACCTTCGTGACTGTTGATGTACTCAATGAGCCTAATGCTCGTTAGCGAGACATTCCATCCTTGGTCGAGTGAGGTGGCTGCTCCATTCATACCTTTCATGCATCAGCAAGACATGAGGTCTCCCAGAGACATCCGGATGCACGGTAATAGGGAAGACACATATCTCGTTCGGATCGTCAGCCATCGCCCGGTAGAAATAGTCGAAATGGTCTCTCCAGAGATCCTCGACATCGCGCGGATTCACCCAACCGTGGCTATTTGGGGCGCTCTTAATAAAGAGCATTGGCGGTAAGCTGTAATTTGGGTATGTTAGTGGACGCACAGAAATCACGACATGCTGGAGCTCTGGCAAGAACTGTCGTGCGCAACTCACTACACAAGAGTTAACATCTACCAGTCATCAGCTCATCTTGCAGAGTGCACAACGAACCTCATCAAGATACCAGTTAGCTGGGATCTCTACCAGACTGGTCTCACTTCCTTTCTCCAGTGGCTTCATCCATGTCTCGGCCTTTTGAGCGTAATCGATTTTGGTCCATTTGTCCCCTGTGCGCAACCAGTACATGTGGCAGTCGTCATGGGACATGGAATGATCATATTCAACTCCTGAGTTTAGCAGTAGGTCGACGCCCTCCTGGCTGGTTTCCCACCACGGGGCGACGCTGCCTCGCGGCGACTTGCCGCAGAACTTGGTCAACAGCTCGATCGTCTTTGTTAAAACATCACGCTGCTGTTCGATCGTCATATCCGTTGGGTTTTCATGTGAGTAACCTGTCGCGCCCCCCGAGTTAGTGTCATGACGGCGCCGGGATACACCCTTACGTACCGTGCAAGCCAATCTCGTGGCCAGCATCGCGCACCATTGCACATTCTTCTGGAAAGGTCTCGAGTGTGTGACCCGGAATAAACCACGTCGCTTTGATGTTGTATTTCTCGAACAATCTCAGCATCCGCCGAGTACCATGAGTACCCGCAAACAAACCACGAGAAATGTCACTAGGAGAGTCTTCACCACCATATGAGCCTAGCCAGCCGGCGACGGCATCCAGATCGACACCGTAGGAGCACAGAATGCGTTTCGGCATCGTGCAATGAAAGATGAAGTACTGCTGTATGCGTTTCAGAAATCGTTTGATTGCCCGGAAAAGAATATGGCTTGGATGCTAAGACTACGCCAAAACACAGTGGCTACATTTATGATATAGTCGACTAGTAGTCGGGACAGTTCGGCGTAGAGGAGTCGCCAGAGGCATTGGCGTCTCGTCCAATAATGTGTCTTTCGTCTCCAACTGTTGACCCACTTCAGATAAGCACTGTTGGGGTCGTCCGCTTTCGCGATCCGACTGACCCCACGGCTTCAGTTCGGGGCGAAGGGTGCTTTTACCGGCCAGAGATCGGCCATACAGCCTTCGGACAATCTTTTGTCTTGTAGGAATGCCTTTCCAATGATCGTCTGAACGGTAGTCTTGAGTGCGAAGATGGTCTCTCTTCAAAGTCCAAGTAGTACCATGAGAGCCGCTTACGTAGCAAAGGTTGGTCCTCCATGTCTGGAGAGCTAAATGTTTCGATACTGATCTGATGCAAGTACAACGAGCCTTATGCGCTTGGGGAGCGACCGATCCCCGAACTCAGACCCGATGAGATCCTCGTGCGAGTACATGCAGCTGGGTTCTGCCATTCTGACCTGCAAGTAATGCAGAATAAGTTCACGAAGCCAACACCCATCGGTCTCATTCCGTCTCATGAGATCGCAGGCGTCGTTGTCGACGTAGGCAAGAATTGCAATGATCGACTGCGTCTAGGCGATCGGGTGGGTATGTTGAACTTTAAGCATGCCTGCGGCGTGTGTGCCGGATGTCGTGCAAGCCAGGCGCAAGGCAAACCTCGCGATCCTCGGTTTTGCGAGGCTCGAGAGACCGCTGGATTCTATCATGATGGCGGGTTCGCGGAGTACGTGGCTGCAGATCCTACGACCACCCTAAAACTCCCAGAATCTGTTGATTTGAATCAAGCTGCTCCTCTCATGTGCGCTGGTGCTACTGTCTGGGGCTCTCTGGAGCGTGTGACCGCCGGCTTACGCGAAGGGGATGCTGTCGCCATAGTCGGCATCGGAGGATTGGGCCATTTGGGGCTGCAATTTGCCAAAGCAAAAGGGTTCAAGACCGTGGCAATTGACAATCGAGAAGCGGGAAGGCAGCTAGCTGCGGAATTGCACAACGCCGCGCTCAGGCCAGATCTGATCGTGGATTCTTCGGACACAGCCATGGCTTCCAGGGACATACTTGATTTTACTCGGGATGAGGGCGTCGCAGCGGCCATCGTGTGTACGTCTTCGATCGAGGCGAATCGCTGGGCGCTCACTTTATTGAGAGTTCGGGGCTGCCTAGGTGTCCTAGGAATCCCTCCGTCACCTTGGCATTTCGACAGTGCGCCGATTGCCTTTCGCGAGCTCTCGATCATGGGTAGCTATGTTTGTGGTGCAGAATCGGCCGGACGCATGCTTGATGTCGTGGCCAAATGGAACATCAAATCGCAGCTCACAATATTGCCCTTTGAGCGTATCCCAGATATTGTACGCACATACGAGGACTCGGCTTTTCAAGGTCGTATAGTTGTGCAATTGTTAGACGAGATGTAATTTTGTATGCATTCCTAAACTCCTGTAGAGGTTGAGGCCGAGCGCAGTCATATGATGCAGTGGAAATCTCATGACAGATACGAAGTAATCAAATGACCAATTAAAGTGGGACTTCATACAGAGCCCCACAAACCCCAAAACGGTACCCCAAGACTGCTGAATCTTGGGGTTCGTCAAACCCACGACGCCCAGCACCCAGCATCATGGCGGGTTTATTTCAAAGCCGGAGAGATCCTGGATATGGTAAACTCGTGCGCAGTGCTGGTCAGCTTAAAGAGCTGACCAAAAATCTGCTCCTGCCGCCTCAAAATGTCTGTCTTCTTTGAGAACATTCTTCCGTGAGTATCTGCAACTTGCTTCAACATATGGTCTCTGAAACTGACGATTTGACAGCGGCAACCCTGTCAAAGAAGGCGACGTAGAGACAACTCTCAAATCGCTCAACATCAGCATTCGGCCAGAAGATGCGGCCGACTATCAACTCCTTCTCGCTGCCGTTCACGACTGCGCTGAGCACGTTAGTCAGCTCCCTGACTACCAACCTCTGCCGGACAGGAAACGCTTTCCGCGCCAAAACGTTCGCCTACCAGATCAGGATGAGCAAGACTTTGGCCATGCATGGTCTTACCGCTTTCTAATAGAGGGTGAGACAGCCAGCAAGACTCCAATTCTGAAGGCCAAGACTGTGTGCATCAAGGACTGTATTGCGGTTGCAGACGTGCCGCAGTCTTTCGGCAGCGATGCATTCCCGGCTTGGACTCCAAAAACAGACGCCACCATTGTGTCCAGAGTTCTCGAGACCGGTGCCAACATCGTAGGGACCGCGACTTGTGAGAACTTCTGTAACTCTACTTCGTCATTTACCAGTGCCCAAGGCATCGTGGAGAATCCACATGCGGCTGGCTACTCCTCCGGTGGAAGTACCTCAGGAGGAGCTGCTCTTGTTGCAGGCGGTGTGGTGGATATTGCTCTGGGAACTGATCAAGGCGGCAGTATACGGGTGCCCGCATCACTGAGCGGTTGCGTCGGGTTCAAGCCGACACACGGCCTCGTACCGTTCACTGGAATCTCTAGCGGCGATCCTGTCGACGATCACGCTGGGCCAATTGCGAGGTCTGTCGATGATGTCGCAGCGTGTCTCGATGCTATTGCCGGGTACGATGGCATTGATGATCGGTCATTGGGAGCGGGGCGTCCTGGATCGTTCGATTTCCAACGCTCATTGACTAGAGCGCGATTGGATGGCATACGTGTCGGCGTTCTAGAAGAAGGTTACACAAATGAACATGTCCAGTCCGGCGTGCGAAATGTTTTCATCCAATCAGTCGACAGACTCAGAGCGCTGGGTGCTCATGTTGAGCCCGTATCCATCCCGCTACACGTTGAGGGGCCTTCCATATGGACCATTCAACAGCGTATCTCAGGGGCTGCAGGGATTCTAGGCCACTCGAGTGGCCGTCGAGGATTGTATCTAACGGATTTCGAAAGGGCTCGCCTTCCTTGGACAGCGCCTAATTTCCAAAAGCTTTTCCCTTCCACCAAGAATACCGTGGTCAACGGTCTATACCTCCAAAGCAGATTCCCAGGTCTCTATGGGAAAGCCATGAACGTCGGGAGACAGATCCGGGATGCTTACGAGACCTGCTTCGAGCGGTTTGATGTAGTGGTCATGCCTACGACGCCCTTTGTGGCACCGAGGCACGGCAGCAAGGATTCTGTCCTTGAATGCCTTAAGCCAAGCATCGGCATGACGCTCAATACAGCCGTATTCAACGTCACCGGACATCCAGCACTGTCACTGCCCGTAGGCTGGTCTGCTGCTGTCGACGACAAGGCGGTTCTACTGCCAGTAGGCCTTCAGGTCGTCGGTGCTCTTTGGCAGGACAAGAAAGTGCTGCAAGTTGCGAAGGCGCTAGAAAGCAGCTTCGTTTGGCAAGACACCAAGGCAGATTGGTCCCTGTAGACATGATTGTGGCAGCATGCGAGGGCGTAAATGGTAAAGAGACAGGAGGCGGCGCTTATTTCGGTATAGAGAAGCTCAAAATAGATAAGTCCAGCTTATGCCGAGACCTGTTGTACGTTCGCGCAGCCCGCAGGAAGAAGCCCTGAAAAGAATCCCGCTCAAACTGCCTCATAGCTATCAAGCTGCACATAGGCGCCCCTCTCCCCTTCACCCACTCTCCGACTTCTCTTCCCCCGCCACGCATCCCTCACAGCGCCTATCCGGCTCCAGATGCCCCTGTTCTTCGACGACGAGCCAAATCTGTTACTCCACTCGCTCCGAACCTCCAACCCTGCCTCCTCCTCAACCATCCATCCTGGCCGTCGCCAGAACTTCAACAAAAGCGAACTCACTACCACCGTCACGCTCGAACACGCCATTGCCGCCCCGGCGGCTAAAGGCGGCAGAGTGATTCCCCAGGGAAGCAGGAACCCCATCGCGATCGGCAACCCGACTGCATTGTAAATACAACTCAGGAGCAAATTCAACTTGATGCGGCGGAAGATCGTCCGGCTCAGGTGGAGCGAGGCAGGGATATCCATCAATTGAGTGGGTTTCATGAGAACGATGTCCGCCGCTTCCATCGCGACGTCGGTCCCGCTTGCGAGGGAGATTCCAACATCGGCTGTTGCTAGCGCGGGAGAGTCGTTGATTCCGTCTCCTACCATTGCTACGATGGTGTTTTGCGATTGGAGGTCTTCGATGATGGTCTGCTTGCCGCTGGGCAGGATACCGGCATAGACGTTTGAGGCGGGGATCCCCACGAGTGAGGCGACGTGTTGCGCTGTTGCGGGCTGGTCGCCTGTCACGAGGGATGTTTCGATGTCGAGGCTGTGTAGGGCGGCGATGCAGGCCCGCGCTGAGGGTTTGAGGACGTCAGCTAGGCCAATTGATCCTGCGTATGTCCCGTCGATGGCGACGTGGATCGTCGTGATACCGGCGGACTGCGTGTCCTTGATCTGTGAAGGCCCGGCTGAGGCGGCTTCGACAGATCGGCTGTTGCGTCTTGAGAGGTCCTGGGTTTCGTCTTCGGGGGATATGGGAACGTCGATGTTGCGGCTGCGTAGGAGCGAAGTGTTGCCAATCACAACTTCGTACCGCTTCCGGCCTTCCAGCTGCCCATTTGGTTCTACGTTCGCCGAAAGGCCTTTGCCAACCGTGGCTTGGAAGTCACCGACGCTCCCGTCCAGAGTGCCATCCGCAGCTAGTCCGAGCCTTTCTTTGGCGCCGAGGAAGATAGCCTTTGCGATCGGATGCTCGCTGCTTCCCTCAGCAAGCCCAACGATTGTCCACCACAGAAGCCGCTGTTCGGATCCAGCGTTCCAGCTACCCACCAGCTCAGCGCTAGACACGCTCATCTTGCCCATAGTCAGCGTGCCAGTCTTGTCCAGAACAATGTGTTTAATCTTCGTCGCCGTTTCCAAAGCCGCACCACCTTTCACTAAAATGCCTTGCTCAGCACCTACACCCGTGCCCACCATAACCGCCGTCGGTGTCGCCAACCCCAGCGCACAAGGACACGCGAAGACAATCACAGCAATACACAGCTTCACACAAACCATCAACCGTCCACCGGAAGCATTATTCGTGAACACCGCCGGCGGATCCGGCAGCAAATGCGAAAGCACCATCCAGCCAATAAACGTGATCAGCCCAAGCGTAATAATAATCGGAACGAAATACCCGGCCACCACATCCGCCATCCGCTGAATCGGCGCCCGACTCGTCTGCGCCTCCTGCACGAGCCGCACAATCTGGCTGAGCTGCGTATCGCGTCCGGCGCGCGTGACTCGGAAATCGATCCGACCGGCCCCGTTCACCGTCCCGGCCATCAGTTGCGATCCGGGCTTCTTCAGGATCGGCATCGCTTCGCCCGTCACCATGGACTCGTTCACGTAGCTCTCACCCCGCGTCACGGTGCCGTCGGCGGGGATCTTGTCCCCGGGTTTCAGAATCACGACGTCGCCTACTTCGATCAGTTCGGTCGGGACGGTTTTCTCTTCGATCGTCATCCCCAGGGAGCTGTCCTGCTGGTGCTCGCTTTCCTTCTCGCTTAAGGCGGACTTCTCGCTGATTTCGGTCTGCTGGGTCCAGCTTTCGGCGGCTTTCGCGGCGGCTATGGGATCCGCATAGATGGTTGCTGTGCTTGGCGCGAGGCTCATCAGTCGGCTGAGGGCTTTGCTTGTTTGGCCTTTGGCGCGGTTCTCGAGGAATCGTCCGAGGAGGATGAAGGTAATTAGCATTGTGCTCGTGTCGAAAGTCGTCGCCGGTCTAGAATGGGGAGGCACGATGATGGAGACTAACATCGCCGCGCAGCTGAATAAGAAGGCTGCGCTCGTTCCTAGTACGACTAGGACATCCATCGTTGGACTCTTGTGTCGTATGCTTCGGAAGGCGCTGACGTAGAATCGCTTCCCAATGCCAAATTGTACTGGGATCGTTAACACCAAGCAGATCACGTCGCCGAGCCAGATTCCCGCAGCGTTCCAGCTTCCAAAGTCGAGCGCGGGTACGAACATGGGGAGGAACATGCTGATGATGAAGACCGGTATTGCAAATGATAATGAAGTTTTAAAGGCACGGTGCCATTCTTGGATCTCTTTCGTCTTGGCCAGGGACTCTAGCTGGGCGTTGTTGTCGTCGGCATCGGCCACTAGAGCGTTGTAGCCGAGCTCCTCGATCTTCTCGACAATACGACGGAGGCCGAGTTGCGAGGGTGCGTGGACGATCGATGCGCGTGTCGTCGAAAAGTTGATGGTGGCCGAAAGTATGCCGGGTATATTGCCAAGTGAGGTCTGAAGATCCGCCGCTGCTTCTGGACTGGGCAGACCGTAGATCTTGAGCTGGACTGTGACGTTGGTGTGAGATGACTGTACGCCTTCTTCCTGGCTGGAGACAATAGTAGCATCGAACCCGCGATCCTCTATCGTCTCCACAATCTGCGCCGTCGTAAGTTTCTCCGGGTCGTGGACGATTACAGCTCGTTCGGCCAGAAGGCTTATGTTGAATTGCACAAGTCCAGGGAGATCGTTGAAGCCTCCTTCGACGGCGGACGTACAAGCACCGCAAGTCATCCCTTCAATTGCCACAGTGGTAGTGACGTTGTTCTTGGATTGGCTCTTCCTTCGCATCTTCGGCTTAGACTGCACGGTCTCTGCGGCCTTCGTCTCCAGGACCTCGGCATCGAATCCCGTGTCTTCGATCGTCTCGGCCAGCTTCTCCGGCGGTATTATGTTCGTGTCGTGTTCGATGACGGCTCGCTCAGATAACAGAGATATGCTAAAACTCTTAATCCCTGCCACATCCTTAAATGCTCCCTCCACTGCCGAAGTACACGCTCCGCAAGTCATGCCGCCAACGTGCAAAGTCGTAGTATAGATTCCTGAATTCAGTATCTGACCGTCCGTTTCCTCCTGATCCTCATCTTCCATCTCGTCCGCATCGAACAGCGCTTCCTCAGGCTTATCCGAGCTCAAAACCTCCGCATCAAAACCTCTATCCTCCACTATCTCTTGTAACTGTTGCGCGCTTATCTTCTCCGCATCGTGTGTGATGACGGCGCGCTCCATTACCAGACTCACTGACACGCTGCCCACGCCGTCCACGTCCTTGAAGCCAGCTTCGACGGATGAGGTACAGGACCCGCATGTCATGCCCTCCACTTTCAGCGTTGTCGTCGTCATGTGCGCGCCGTGCGCTGCTCGTGAGGCCGCCATCTCGGAGGGTTGTTCGTCCAGGATACTCTTGTAATGTGTCTGCTCCTCCGCACCTGATCAAACGCTTCCAGTGCCGATCGCGATATAAGTCGTAGTCCGAATGTCCCTCTGATCTCCTGAAGACCGCGCGTCTTGATATTATTCCTGCTGTCGGGGCGGTGCGATGGGTATCAGCAATCAACAGGACAGCGCGCGACGTTGTACACGCCACATAGGGGACAGATGTCGCGGTATACTCAGTCAATAGTGTAATGAATTTCAAAAGAAGCCCGCAGTAAGAAAGAAGGGGTGTCGCGTATGGCGTATGAAAATTAATAGGAGACCAAGTGGTTTATTACATCGTATATCGCTGACAAAAGCCGCATGGGTTTGCGGGAGGAGTGTCACAACCGGCAGTTCGGAACCTCAAGGGACACGAGCGAGGGTCCCCGGGTCCCCTATTCTTGGAACGCCACCGGATCGGGGCGAGCCGTGAAACGTGGAACGATATACACATAGACCTATATTCACTACAAAGACAAATTGGAGCCATCGACATCGATCGATGTTCTTCACTCGAAAGTCAACGTTCATGGCTAATCGATCTAGCTACGCGAAAAGAGAGACCTCTGCCAACACGGGGCCGAAGATCATGATGGTATACGACTGCAATATTCTACCGCCGCACTTTGCACGATAACACCCACATTTCCTCATAACTAAAATACTTTCCATCCCATCCCCCCTCTTCTACTCCCCCTCACTCATCCGAAACTGCAACAAAAGCGGCCACACCTTCCCCAACGCCTCCCGCATATCCTCCTCCTTCTTCGCCCCGAGAAAGACCAGCTTCCCCTTGGCAAAGATCAACATCACCATCTTCGGCTCCGCCAGACTGAACACCATGCCCGGAAACAACTCCGGCTCATACTTCGCATACAGCGCACACTTCCGCTGCAGCCCCTCCAGTCGGATCAACATCTTCGTGTCCGCGTTCCCAACCATGTTCTGCACTGTGAAGTCCGTGAGCTTGACCCCCGCGAACCCCGTCTTCTGCAGGATCCGAGCGAATTTGCGGCCCGCGAGACGGGCGTCGTCGACGCTTCGGCATCCGAGGACTTGGAGTTTGCCCTTGGCGAAGATTAAACCGGTCGCTTTGGGTTCTCGGATCCGCATTATGACGGCGGGGAAGCGTTTTGGGTTGTAGAGGCTGTTGCGGCAGTGCATGGCGACGGTTTTGAGGTCGATGAGGCAGTTGACGTCCATGCCGGCTACGACGTTGGAGATTGTGGGGCCTGTGCCGGTGAAGTGGGGGATGTTGGGGTTGGTGAGGTTGGAAGGGTCGCCTTCGAAGCGGGCTTGGAAGGAGGGTTTGCGTTTGCCCATTTCTTTTTCTTTTTCTTTTCTTTTTTTTAACTTCCGCCTTACCTTATTGGAAGTCGATCTATCGCAATAGGCTTGTAGAACTTGCTAGGAAAACTCGATGGCTTATTCTGAACTGCACTTACGCTTGAAGACCGTCGTCTGTTCCAGCAGACTGTATTCCTTGCGAATGAAGTACGGTGAAATATGCTGACCGCAGAAAAGGAGCAGTAATCACTCAGAAAGAAAACGCCAACGAACTCACCGTGTATCAAGTCAAAGGAAAAACAGAATGTCCAGGACAGAGCGAATTGTTGAAATTGCAGAAGGAAGAGGGACAGATACGAACCCCATTATCAAAGGTCGATGATCCTCGGAAACCTTCGACAAGTCCTTTGTCCATCCAACAACTCGACCCTCTTTGTGATGGAATCTCAATGTATGCTAATTTCATCCCATTGTCCATCTCGAAACCCACCTTGCGATATGCTGAGGGCGTCATTGTCCGGCCTTTGTTCTTCGCGAAGTGCCCCTCGAGTACAAAGCTCATCACTGTTGGCGATGTTGGCATTGAGTGGTTAGCTGGTCCACAGCGTACAGAGCGCCTCAGATTGATCGTGCATGATTAAGGATGTGTCACAGAGTCGTGGTTTGAGTGCGTGAGGTAGAGAGACGTTAGGTAGGGTCATTCTGATAATCGACTGAGAGGAGCTGTTCGAATCTTTCTTTGTCTGACGGACGGACGGCTGGGTTCAATGTCGTATGCACTGACACTTGGCAGAAATCTTGGGAGGTGCGTTCACATTATAGTTCTGCCTAACTCTCTCCAAGGTTGGATCCTAGTTCGGCTTCGGTGGAATGAAAATGCATGCATTCCAAGTCGTCTTCTTTGAGTTTTCTCAGTAGGGAGTCCAAGGACAAAGCCCTCGTGTTGTAAGGAATAGAATTGCTTCAAGATCTCTACGTAGCTCATTGATAATACATACGAAGTCCTTCTGACTCCCCAAACGCCCTCGCTAAAGACCTCACTATTCAACACAAATTTCTCAGAAAAGGAACTTAAAAAAAAAAAAAGAAAAATCTAAACCAGAACTTTCGACTCCCCATTCTGCAAATCCACCCAATTGACCCCCTCAAAACTCTCCACCGTCTGATCCCAATCCCCACTTCTCTGCGTCTGCCTCGTAGACCCTGTCCTCCCTTCTTTCCGCTTCCGTCTCCGCTCCTCCTCAAGCGCATCCCCCAACGTCAAGCTCTCCCGCTGCAAAAACCACGCCACTAGACCCCCGCCCCGCTTCACTCCATCGTGCGTCCCGATCCAGTACTTGGCGTTCAGGATCCGTTGCGCTTTGAGTCCGTTGTGTGCGCCTAGATTGGATTGTAAGGCTGTTCGGCCTGTGGCTGTGCTGACTCGTACGTTGTGTAGGCCGTGCAGGAATGCGAGGGTGTGGATGGGTGGCGAGGCGGTTGGGATAAGAGTTAGGTCTCCGGAGGAGATGCCGTGCGGGGTGTAGAGTATGGCTTCGGCGCTTTCTTCGTCTTCAGTGGGGGTAATCGGGGCGTGGTGTCTTTTGCGGGTTGAGGGAGTGCTGGGAGTGGTGGTTGGGAGAGGTGTTGGTTTGTGGAGTTGGTAGGACTGGTAATTGGCGTGTTGGTTGTTGAAGGCGATCATGAGTGCTGAGTGGTAGTTGAGCACGTCGTCTGTTTGTAAGAGGCGCGATATGCCTATCCAGTCTGGTAAGGGTGGCACACTGGAACTCCTCCAATCCGTCTCGCCTTCTGCTCCGAAGTTGTTGATTGTGATGACCGTCCGGAAGTGGTGCCAGCTCTGGATCAGCTTGGCCGCCTCGTGGATGGCGAAGACTGGTACGTCTGGATGCACCTCGAGTAGTGTTTCCTTATGGCAATGGTCGGTGAACTCATGGCTGACCGCCACGGCATCTATGAACGTCTCATCGGAAGCGCTCTCGGCGTCGATCGCAGCATTGGTCTTTCGTCCTTGGCCTAATCGCAAGCCTGAGGCCAGGATCTCCATCTCCCGGGCCAGTTCCTCGAGTTGGGCAATGCTGCCCACCGCGCTCTTCTCGACGTGCCATTGCTGCGAGAACCAACTCGCGAGGTCGCTCTGTCCACCTCGTAACCACGGATCAAGGAGGATGTTGAAGTAGAAGCGGGCACCATTCCGCACGGCGCTGTGTGGGCGCGGAATCTGAAGGAGCCATGAGGTGTCGGCGTTGAGGTGGTGGAGCAGCGGACGGCGGGTGGCTAGGGCGGACTGGACGGCGTGGCGGAGATCGTGGTGAAGTTGGGCGGAGACTTCATCGGATGCCGCCTGCATGTTCTACATGGAGTTGTAGGTATCGGGCCATTGTAAGGAAGAGTAGCAGTTGGCCTTGATACGCGGTGGACTTTCTTTGCGAGAAGGCGGCGCGACGCCACACACCCGGCCGAAGCTGGAGATCATCGCCACAGTCGCCACCTGCATGACGATCGACTGTAAGGTATTCAAGCCAGGGTCCACGTGATTTGCTTGCGCCTGCCGACTTCATACCTAGATAGGTAGGGTTGTGGCGGTGCAGACAATCAACTTCACTCTCATCGCCAATACCTTGACATTTTACCATAGTTGATCAATCTTCACACGTGACCGTATAATCTGCACTACGAGCATTACATGTGCCTGTGCATCCTTCCCCCTAGACATCATCACAGACGCCACCCTATCTTCCACTGGCCTAACTTCACTTACGCTCACGATCATCCCATCAACCCTAGACGCATTCATAGCACCTTCAGTCTCAAGAGTTCAAGTCGACCCAGGCCTGCACGGACAAGACACACGGTTGACAATCCTCCAACCTCATCTTCTCGTCCTAGGAGGGCCAAGAGAAGCAGACACAGCTTCAAGACCAACAAATCCGCTCCCGCCACCGTTGTTCCACGGACACCATCGGATGGTATGGGTGACCAATACGCACCTCTCCCTGGACCTCCGCCAGGCTACCGTCCGCGACAGACCGGTTCAGAAAGCCAGGCCGCAAGCCAACATCATGTTCAATGGACAGGAAGACCAGGGACAGATCCAAACCGTGAGCAAGGTCCTAATGATCCTTATCGCAATGCTCACATGAACCCTCCTCAGGCTCCGCATCAATCTGATGCGCCACCCGCAAACCAACCACCGCCGGGTCCTCCGCCTCAATGGCAGGGCGACAAGGAACAACCAATGTCAGACTCGGACTTTGCGCCTCCTCCAGGTCCCCCTCCCGGCCGACCCCAGGGTGACGAACAATTTGCACCTCCTCCTGGACCTCCCCCTGGACGCTCGCAAGGTGAAGACCAGTACGCTCCTCCTCCCGGCCCACCGCCTTCTCAGAAAGCCGCCGAGGAAGAACCCCCTCCATACGACCCCTGGATGGCAGTCCCGGACAGTTCATTCCTCCCACCCCCACCCTCCATGTTCGAAGAGCGCAGTCCAACCGCCAACGCCACCTACTCAGACGCAGCCAGAGCCCACGCCTGGTGTCGACAAAACCCGCTCTGGCGACCCCAACGACTCCCCCAACAGACTCTCCACCGCATCCAAACAGGCGACATCCGCCTCACCGTCCCTCCAGGAACAAGTACTATCCACCTCTACCAACCCGGTCCCGGTCGCACATCTATCCGCTCCAACTCCAAATGCACCGATACGATCTTACTCTCCGATATCCCCATCTACTCCCCCCTCCAGTCCCTCCCCCAACAACAACCAGCCCCGCAAACAGTCTACTTCGAGCTCAAAGCCTCCTCTATGGGCGCCATCGACCCCCGCTCCGGCGAATCCGACGCCGGCATCGCCATTGGCCTCCTCGCCCCGCCTTACCCTTCCTGGCGGCTCCCCGGCTGGCACCGCGGCAGTCTAGGCGTCCACGGTGACGACGGTAGACGCTACGTCGACAACTCTTATGGAGGTAGGGACTTCACTTCTGCGTTCCGCAAAGGCGATGTGGTCGGGATCGGTCTGAAGATTTTCCCTCTACCGCCTCAGCAGCAGGGCGCAAAGCGTGTTAAGAGGACTGTGGAGGTTTTCTTCACAAGGAATGGGCGGTTGGATGGCCAGGGTAAGGGCTGGAATCTGCATGAGGAACGGGATCAGGAGGAGGATACGGGGGATGTGAGGGGGTTGGAGGGGGATCATGATATTCTGGCTGCGGTCGGGGTTTTTGGGAAGGTGGAGTTGGAGGTTAGGTGTCGGAGGGAGGACTGGGCATTTAAGCCTTGATTTTTTCTTTCCCTTTGATGGGGGTCGAGAGAAGATGGTTTGGGTGGCTTGTTAGGAATTTTTGCAGTTGCTGCTGAGACCTATTCTCTGAGCCACTTCAGATCATCTGTGGTTCTATGTGTTAAGTCGACGTCTCGAACGTTCATGAATACTTGAGGTTGTCCATCGAAATGACAGTAGAAATGTCCATCATGACGCCGCCGAACGCACGAATCCCGCTCTCTACTTACTTCTGTTTTTCCTTCACCTGTTCCCACGCCCAGGCCCAGGGCCTCTTGTTGAGACTTCCATGACCCGGAACAATCACATCTCAACATCACTTACGCTGAAAATGAGAAGAAATGGACGAATGGCTATTGTTCGGAATGCCTAAAAAAGATCAGAGCGGAAACAGGACGCAGAGTCCCTCTTAACAAGTTTTCCTATCTAGTTCACTCAACCGTTATCTTCGTCCCGTTCTCCTCCCTCACAAACTCAAGGAACGGCTCAAGCTCCGGCGTCTCTGCACCATCAACGATGAACACTGCCGGCTGGCCATACGGCGCCGAGACCGTGACGTCCTGTCCGCCGTTATACACCTCCCCGCTCCAGACATGCGTGAAAGTTCCATCCCCTGGCAAGTAAACGGTAACTTCAAACGTCTCCGGGTCGAGCACCGGTGCCACGTACAGGTCCGGTCCAAGGTAGTAGCTCTGATAGCTGATCTCCCTTGCGCGTGCGTCGGCAGTGTGGTACATGACCGGCGGTCGAAGCAATGGCCACCCCTTCGCCCTGCATTCGTTGTCCAAAACGCTTCGACGATACGCGGCGAGCGAGACGAACATCCGCGCGTTGTACGCATAATACCCGTACGTGGAGGCATTAGAATAGAACTGCGCATTGACTTCGGGAATATTCCCCTCATGGGAACGGAACACGGGACTCGAGACGGCAGCCAATTCCCCCCACCTCCCCAGCAGCTCCGCCGACCGCGTGACGTTGTACCCCTGGTACGTCAACGTGTCCGTGTACCCGCCCACGTCCGAGTGCTGCTGCGCGAACTCGCTGAACCCCATGTGGCCCATGATCGTCACCACGCTCTTGATCCCGTCGTTGGCGCCCCAGTTGAGGTTCTGGTCCCCGACCCAGAACAGGTTCATATACCGGTTCGCCCCCGTGTTGGCCGAGCGGTGGAAGATTAGCGCTTCGTCTTCCAGCCCGAATTCTTCGATTATTGAGCGTTGAAATTCTGCCCAGAGTAAAGGGTACTTGTTGTGGAAGAAGAAGGCGTCCGAGACCATGTTTTGTAGGCTCGTGTCGCTTGTCACGGGCGTGTATTCGCCGAAGTCGCTCATGTAGCCCGAGATGTTGGCGTTCCAGACCTGGGTCCGCAGGACGTCTTTGAACCATTCTCGGAGGTCTGGATTGGTTATGTCGATGATACCGGCCTGGTATCGATTGTTAGTAGGAGCTTAGCACGAACGAGTCATCTCTTCTGCTTACCTCAAGACCGGGGCCACTAGAGATGACGGCCGGGGAGTCCGTAGTAGTGTTCTGCACAAAGTATCCAAGCTCCGTCGCCTCATTGTACAGATTCCGTCGATACCCGTCTTCCT
The DNA here is from genome assembly GCA_037044905.1 of Hortaea werneckii. NCBI lineage: Eukaryota > Fungi > Ascomycota > Dothideomycetes > Mycosphaerellales > Teratosphaeriaceae > Hortaea > Hortaea werneckii. The sequence goes on along the minus strand of JBAOKB010000085.1, from coordinate 1,947 downwards.
TGGTGGAAACGTTCGTCAAGAAGACATTCATGTACGAAAGCGTCCGTACGTTGTACTGCGAGCGCAAGTCCTGAACGAACTCATTCCACTCCGGATACAATACCTCATCGTTCTCCCAGTTCCACCACAGCCGGGAGATGTTCAGATATGGTCCAGCCTGCGTATGCGTGCCTTCCCAATCCTGCAACCAGACTCCGGCGATTGGGCAGCTGATGTTGAGCCCTTCTTGCACGATTCGGTTCACTTTCGATTGCCCGCCCTGAATGCCGAGGATGGCTCCATTGTCCACCCAGCTTGGCAAAGCAGGCATTCGTCCCGTTGCCTCCGTTAGTCTCTCCACCGCTTCGAACATGTCCTTGCCCTTGGCTATAGCACCGTCTACGCTGAGACTGTCATACCGCATCGTGATCTCGTCCGGCTTAGCAAAGTCAAAGTTGGCATAGGCCGAACTCTTCTCCGAAAGATAGAAGACATTGCCTTCGGTAGTGATATACGAGGGAATAGCAGTATACGTTGTGAACTTATTGCCACCAGCAAAGCTGCCGTTGGCGTTTTCGATCGAAGTGATCGGTTCATCGCCTCGGCCAACGCCTTGCTCGCGCGTGAAGACGGGTACACTTTGGTTCTTCAGTGAGGCGAATGAGGCTTGTCCGCCAAGACCGTAGACGTCCTCGCTGGCTTGCGAGGAATAGCTGAAGTAGAGCTTCTTTAATGGCTCACCCGCAGCTCTTTGAGAAACGTCGATGTAGAAGGCAATGTGCTCGGGAAGGTCACTGGGCACCCAGAGCATGAGCGAGTATGGGGTCGAGGTGTCGCCACATTCTAGTAGCTGGCCGCTGACCTCTACCGCTTCCCCAGTGGTAGAGAGGTTCCACGGTACATGTTGTACAGCCTCAACTGATTTATCTGCGCAGAGATCGTAGTCGATCTCGGTAATGTTGAAGGCGCCGTTGGAGCCCGAGACGGAATCATTGCCAGCGCTGGCGCTGATGAAAGGAGTGACCGCACTCCAGATGTCCTGGTTGCCTTGGGTGATCTCTATACTGTTCCCACTCCATTCAAGTGCGAAGCCATTTCCTAAGTCGAGCTGGGAGTTCTTAGCAGTCGAGTGTATCGGTGAACTCGCGGCTAGCAAGGGCAAGCCCAAGCCGCCGAGAGCGAAGGTCAAAGAGAAAGGGAGGCCCATATTAAAGCAACATCGATGAAAGCGTTACGAAAAGTCTCCTCAGACGGAATACAGACATGTTTTAAACCTCTGCCATTGCAAATGTCTAGCGCGATGGATCATGCATGACGGCATTTTTTCTTCACGTCGGCGACTGACACTACGGGTAAAGAAAGAAGCGAGCAGACGATTGCAGTAGTTGGCCGATGATGGAAGAGGTCAAAGTCTTCTTTGCAAACCCCACTACACTTTCCCATGGAGAGAAGTTCATCTCCCCGATGCGAGTCACCTTGCCCCACTTCCCTCCACAGCAGAAGCGAACTCGAATCGGCTGGGGGAGTCGTTGGAGGTTGCAAGAGGAAGTGATCTTCGGCCTCGGGTAGGGTGCAACTCTCCACCGGGCTCAAAGAGGGGTGGAGCAGGGGGACATTACCATCGCGCGAGTCAGGCAGCGTGCCTACCCGATGAGTAAACACACAAAGACGAGGTTTACGGTCCAGGAACAGAATCAAATGCCAGATTTCTATAATAACTTGCTCGCCACTCGTCGTATGGAAGTGTGTGAGCGGGAAGAACTTTTGAAGTGTTTTGATTAACACCGCAATCGTACCAATGTGACCGCCTTGAACGCTCCATGTTGCTCTGTAACCCCCGCTGCGACGAAGAGTAGGATGTGCTGTAGCACTACTTCGCCGTTCTCTTTGGGGAATGGCTCCGCGGGCTGGCCATGTCATTAGGGGACTGACTAATTCGCTAGCGCCAAGACAGTGTTGGCGGTGTCC